>QXTE01000053.1:7335465-7500528 GCA_003942145.1 Platysternon megacephalum
AGGCCATCCCAGACGGCCAGGCGGCAGGGGGGGCGGGGGATTCGCAAGGGAAGCACGTTTGAAAAACTCCCAAAACCCCCCCCCCCCCCCGTTTCGCTGACTGCACACCGCGCGTTTGACTCTGACCGCAAGAAGAGGGGTCTGCGTCTCGCCCCAAGCGTCATCGTTTTGAAAACCAAAAGCCCGAAGCGCGGGGGCCCTCTACGTTGCGAGAACGGGAACGCTGCACATCTCGCCGGAGCGATGGGCTGAAATGCTGGTCTCTCTCTCCCTGCCAGGAGGTGTCTGTGGTGCACGGAGAGTGACGTGGGAAGCGACGCTCGCTTTCCTGTGGTGAAATCTGCTGTGAGATAGGAGCCGACTTGGGCTGAATGCGAAGCGTCTGTGTGGAAGCCGACAAAAACTCAGCCCCTTGCTGATCTTTTCAGCTAAAGCCTATCTCCTCCAAAGCCAGGTGCAAAATCTTCTTCGGAGAGGGGCATGTTTTATTGCAAACGGTTTCATCCAGGTATTACAAGGGCTTGGTTAGTCTTTCATTAGGGGGCCGAATCCTGCCCTTGGCTCCAGGTGAAAGGAGTGGCATGTGTACAGGTCGGTCGCATCTTAGGCGCATTTAACATGTGCGATTTCAGCTTTACGCGGTCGGCAAAAACAAGAAAAAAAACAAACAAAAAGAGAAAAATTACAATTTAAATACTGTTTCTGTAGGGCGGGCGATTCCGCCCGCCATTACACGCAGTGTAATTTTGACTATACGCGGTTTTCGCTTTACGCGCTGACCGTGGAACGTAACCCCAGCGTAAGATGAGACAGACCTGTATATCCACAATGATGGCCTCCCAGGCGTCAGGTCTAAATGTAAGCCACGTTTTTGCACCCGCAATTCAACTATGGTCTCAGCTCAGGTCGTGAGAGGGGCAGGAACCCAGATTTGCACCCACAATTGATTTGGAGCTAGATTCTACTACCCTTACCCATGCTGAGTGGGGCCAAAATGTGATTCCCCCACTCACTTACTCACATGAGCAGCCCCATTCTTGTCAATGGAGCTACTCACGGGAGTAATTGCTCACCAACGTGAGTAAGGGGAGGAAGGAGGTTCACAGCCTAGCCCTGTCAGTTGTCTCATTGAGTTAAGGTACTGCTCAATGAGAGTAAGGGTGGTAGGATCAGGACCAAAATCAATTGCAGATGTATTAACAACCAAACCATGGACAGCTTCTACACAGGTGCTTTGGTGTGCGGGTGCCCTGACTCCCCTTCAGCACATCCAGAGTGGTCTAAATTAGTTTGTGGTGTACATCATGCTGGATCAGTGGTCCCCAGCTATGGGCCATGGAGCATATCTGCTGGTGTTCTGAGGAGAACATGCTGGTCATATGGTGCTGGCTGATCCTCTTGGTTTTCAGCTACTATATCACATCAGAAGACAGTATACTCTCCTAACTAATGTTACTATTCCATAGAAGCAATTGGGGTAGTTGCCACGGGGATTTTACATGATCACTATTGCTGGTTGGAAAATGTATTTTATATTCTGCAAAATATATAATAATAATAAGAGAAAACAATACATTTTTTCCTACGTTTTTCCTGGCATTTTTCAGCCAAAAAAAAAAAAATCAAACATAAAAAGCACATTTGTTTGTTTGTTTGTTTTTGGTTTTATTAACAGCAACTGAAAGTCAACAAACTTCTGAGTTTGGATTTATTGTGACAAAAACGGAAAATATTGTGGACAAAACTCCATTTGGACAAAAAGCCACTTTTCATGAAACTAAACTCTCTGCACTGACTAGTGTCAACGATAGAGCCAATACTTTGCTTCGCGCTGTGCCTGTATATTAGCATTTCGAAAAGCTCTCTTTTGCGCTCACTCTCTCTCCCTGCTCTTTCTTGCTGCTTGCACTGGCAGGAGACGCACACAAAATGTCGCTTTGCCGCTTCCTTGAGCCAGACTCACTCAGCAGCAGCAGCAAGTAGAGCGCCAGCCCCAGGGGTGGGGTTAGAGCAGCTCTCGAGAGCATTTCTAATCCTAAAGAGCTCGGCCATGCAGATGTGTCTGAGGCAGAGCTGCTGCTGGCTGCATGACTTTCATAGCACCCTTAGCTGGTGTTCAGTTCGCTGATGCCAGGTACTCGGCGCCCAGAGCTTCTAAGGCTGTGGTTCTCAAATATATTTGATCGAAACCCCCCCGCCCTTCTTTGTGTCTGTAGTCATTTACAGCCACACCCTTAAGTACATATACTGCCACCCAGCTCTGAAGGCAGAGGGGAGAGCAGCAGCTGCTGGCTGGGTGCCCAGCTCTGAAGGCAGAGGGGAGAGCAGTGGCTGCTGGCCGGGCGCCCAGCTCTGAAGGCAGAGTGGAGAGCAGTGGCTGCTGGCCGGACGCCCAGCTCTGAAGGCAGAGGGGAGAGCAGTGGCTGCTGGCTGGGTGCCCAGCTCTGAAGGCAGAAGGGAGAGCAGTGGCTGCTGGCTGGGGTCCCAGCTCTGAAGGCAGAGGGGAGAGCAGCGGCTGCTGGCTGGGTGCCCAGCTCTGAAGGCAGAAGGGAGAGCAGCGGCTGCTGGCTGGATGCCCAGCTCTGAAGGCAGAGGGGAGAGCAGCGGCTGCTGGCTGGGAGCCCAGCTCTGAAGGCAGAGGGGAGAGCAGTGGCTGCTGGCTGGGAACCCAGCTCTGAAGGCAGAGTGGAGAGCAGCGGCTGCTGGCTGGGAACCCAGCTCTGAAGGCAGAGGGGAGAGCAGTGGCTGCTGGCTGGGAACCCAGCTCTGAAGGCAGAGGGGAGAGCAGCGGCTGCTGGCCGGGTGCCCAGCTCTGAAGGCAGAGTGGAGAGCAGCGGCTGCTGGCCGGGAACCCAGCTCTGAAGGCAGAGTGGAGAGCAGCGGCTGCTGGCTGGATGCCCAGCTCTGAAGGCAGCGCCACACCAGCAGCAGCACAGAAGGGCAGCAATGTGGAAAGTGTTATTTGTCAATGTCACTTTTCACAGCAGACTTAGCACCACATTGACACCCTTACTTCTGTGCTGCTGCTGCCACCCCGAGGCTGACAGCCGGAGCTCCAATAGCCCAAGCTGTCAGCCCTGGAGCCCCACCGCTGCCTCCAGGTGAGGGATTGCAGGAAGTAAGAAGATCCCAAGCTCGGGTGGAACTGCTCCAGCTGTCAAGTGTGCACAGCCCGTCTGCATGAGCCCCAGCTGCCTGGGGCTGACAGCCAGAGCTCTTCAAAAAAAAAAAAAAGCACACAGCTCGCGCCTCCCTTGACATGTTCCTGCACCTCCCGTGGGAGGCCCGCCCCATAGTTTGAGAACTGCTGCTCAAAGATATTTAGGCAACGAGCTCAAATGAAATCAAAGGGAATTAGGCACCTGAATACCTTGGAGATCTGGGCCTCAGTTACTGTGTGGATGGGGGTCAAATAAGCACAGAGATAGAGGGGGGGGGAAAGTCCCCTCGGCGGATAAATTTCTGCCTCTGAGCATGCTCACTACTGCCTCCCTCAAGGCATTTGGGCACCTATCTCCTGCCTAAGCCCCAGAGTGGTTCATGAACCATGGGAAAACAGGTGTTACTCCACCTATTTCACCCAGGGGGCCTGATCCAGTTGGTGTGCTCAGAGGCCGCCTACCAGATCAGGTCCCGATCAAAATCTGGCCAGAGGAAGATGGTAGAACAGCTTCAACAGGAGAGACTGAGGGAGCCCACCTCAGAATAACCCGTAGCCCAGTGGTTAGAGCACACTCCTGAAAAATGGCAGACCCGGGTCTGAATCCTTTCTCCCCACTCAGGCAGAGGGAGGAATTAAACCCAGCTCTCCCACCTCCCCGGTGATCGCTCTAACCACTGGGCTAAAGGCTGCAAGGCGACTCCCTCCAGCTGTTCTGTGGGGCGTGAGGCGGGCGCCTAACTCATTTTCATGGACACGGCCTAGGTGCCTAAGCCACCGGACTGCAGGAGGGGTTCCCATGCATGGATCATAAGCAGAGATAGGCACATCCCCATAGCCCTGACTTCAGCACCTATCTCTGAGAGCGGGGCAGGGCTCAGGACAAACCCCTCTCTTTGGCTTCTCCCGTTGGCTAGCTTAGGCAGTTCCTTTCCTATCCTGCTGTCTTTTGTGGGTCACGTTCTCAGGCACCTCTGTCGCCCCGCAGGCATTGTATAGAGGGCCTGGGCACCTAGCACAGGTTTAGTGGATCACAGTGTTGTTCCTGTGATTTTCTAGGTGCCTATAAGTTAGGCATTGCAATGCTCAAGGTCACAGCACCCAAGTTCCTTTGTGGATCCGGGCCACAGAGACTGCACTACCTGGCCCTCTCTCCCTTCAGCAAGGGCAAGATTTGAACCCTACTCTGAATCTGATAGTCACAGAACGGAGGCCCTGGGTCAGTCTGTGGATAGGCCAAAGTGCGCACTGGTGTGAAATGGCTAGGCAGATATCAAGGCACTTCTGTCCCAAGTTGCATAGACACCTTAGAAATACCTGAGACAAAATCTGGACAGGAATCTTCATGCTTCTTCCTTTAAATCACTTAAGTAATGTCCCTACATGCTCATTATGTGTATCAGGGACCCTGATCCAAGGCACCTGGAGAAAGGCCTGATCACTTTCCCAGGGCCAAAGGGAGCATGTAGGAAGCAGACTAAGCACTGTGATTGGTGGAGGTTGCGAGGGGTGGGGTCAGAGACCCTTTAAAGCGGGACATTTCCTCCTCAGTCAGACTGATGGGGAAATTCAAAGAGGGGAGAGGCCAGGCCAGGCCAGGCCAGGCCAGAAAAGAAAAGACAAGACAAGAAAAGACAAGAAAAGCAGGGTAGCTTGATTCAGGAATTTGCTGGTTTTTCTTTCCTGGCTTTATAGGGAAGTTATGGCCTCAGTTCTAGCTGTGAAAGCTCACTCTGGGATCGGCTAGTGAGGGGGCTGTTTTCTTTACCACACAAGGATGGGGCTTGCAGAATCAATGGGCATGTGTGTAAAATCACTGCAGACTAATGGATGCTGGGAGTTCAATATAAAACATCCCCACCAGTTTATTTGTGGTTCCGTAGCCGTAACCTGGCAGGCAATAACACCGCAAATAATGTAGGGAGAAAAGGACCAGGTCATCCAGCCTAACACTGAGGGTCTCCAACCCTGTTCACCTTCCCCCTGAAAGCTGCACCCTCCCCACTGAGAGCAGCCCGCCTCTATTTAATGTAAGTGGCTATAGAGCAACTGTTGTCCTAGCTAGGCACTGATGATGGCTGCCCACTTTAAGGGGAGGGGATGAAGCAGAAAAAATGAGGCCCACGCACAATAGAAGGAATTAGGACTATACCTTCAAGCAGGATGGAGACCTAACATTGCACTCAAATTAGGATCCCTGGAGGCACCTAGAGTAGGACAGAAAACCAGATGCCTCACTCCCACCTCCCCTGCCTCATGGAACCACCCCTTGGATGGTGCTCACTGGTTTTAAACCCTGAATGATCCTTAGACACCATGGTGACAGACGCTTGATAGCTGGATGGTTTGATTGATCAGGGAGTGTCCATCTATATATTCATGAAGTACAGATTGGCTTGGGGTGAGGTGAATTAGAAATCTCCACCCAAGGAAACTTTCTGGCTACAACTGGAAGGTAGAGCTGTAAAGCAAAGGGATTTGGTCACGAAACTCAAGCTGGGTCAACTCACCCACGCCTGCATATTCACCCACTCGCCCTCTGAAATGCTCTCCCCACCTGCGTCCTTCTGAGCAGATTCTGCTCTCCAGTCCCAGGCCTGAAAGGACAGAAGAGAAGAGAGGGGAGAGGACTAAAGGGTGGGAGTTAGTACTTGGGGGTGGGGAGAGAGCAAGAGGACTAAGGGTTGGGGGGAAAACAGAGAAGGAGACTGAATGGTGGGTAGAGATCGGGCTACTCAGAGGAAAGGAGGAGAGAGGGGAAATGCTGACAGCAAAATCTAGATGGGGATCAAGGAAAAATAAGAAAGAAACAATAAATAGAAACTGTCACGCTGTCTGGAGTGGCCCACGACTGTGAGTGCCAGCCTCATGGCAGAGGGTCAAGAAGCAGGGTGGAGACCCCAAACTGGTTCTTTGTGCTACAATTAGATTTCACCAATCCAGTAACAAATGTGAACTCCTGAAGCACTCTGAGCCTTACCATGGAGACACAGACAGTCCCCTTGGGCATGCCCGTTTGTCTTGCCACCTGGGCAAGCTGGACTTAGTTGGTTGCTATACACCAAAGATCACAAAAGATTCCGGTTGCTTCCAGTCCCAAGAGATCAGTCACTTACCTAGGTCAACTTGTACTTCAGATCTCACACCAAAGATAATGCTGGGATCCAATCCTATAGTAAACTAACTAAGGGTTTATTAACTAGGAAAAAGACACGAGAGAGTTACTCACAGGTTAAATCTGGCAAACATACATACACAAATGAGTTACAGTCTATGGTTCCAAAAGGTGACAGAGTTGTAGCAATCTGTGAGCGTGCATGTCTTTTAGGGCTAACCCTATTTTCCATACCCCCGTGCTGATTGTCATGAATTATATTATCCTCCTTTAATTCGTTATTAATCAAGTTCTGTATCAGCCGCTTCATTATCTTGCCAAAGATTGATGTCAGACTAACAGGCCTATAATTACCAGGTCATCCTGTTTTTTCCTTTTTAAATATTGGCAAAACTTTAGCTTTCTTCTGATCTTCTCAAATTTCTCCGGTGTTCCAAGACTTACTGAAAATCAACATTAATGGTCCAGTGAGTGCCTCAGCCAACTCTTTTAAAACTCTTGGATACAAGTTATCTGGACCTGCCAATTTTAAAATAGCTAACTTTACTAGCTGCTGCTTAACATCCTCTTGAGACATTAGTGCAATGGAAAGAGTATTATCATATTATATGACTATATCATATTTTTCCCCAAATACAGAACAGAAATACTTGTTGAATGCATCTGCCTTTTCTGCATTATTATTGATAATTCTACCATTTCCACTAGTAATACCATTGCTAGGATTTCTTTTGTTCCAAATATACTTAAAAAACTCCTTCTTATTGTTCTTAACTATACTTAATGACTTCTTTGTTTCGGTCTTCACCGAGAAGTCCGAAGGAATGCCTAACATAGTGAATGCTAATGGGAAGGGGGTAGGTTTAGAAGATAAAATAAAAAAAGAACAAATTAAAAATCTCAGAAAAGTTAGATGCCTTGCAAGTCACCAGGGCCTGATGAAATGCATCCTAGAATACTCAAGGAGCTAATAGAGGAGGTATCTGAGCCTCTAGCTATTATCTTTGGAAAATCATGGGAGACAGGAGAGATTCCAGTCAGAGACTGGAAAAGGGAAAATATAGTGCCATCTATAAAAAGGGAAATAAAAACAACCCAGGAAACTACAGACCAGTTAGTTTAACTTCTGTGCCAGGGAAGATAATGGAGCAAGTAATTAAGGAAATCATCTGCAAACACTTGGAAGGTGGTAAGGTGATAGGGAATAGCCAGCATGGATTTGTAAAGAACAAATCATGTCAAACCAATCTGATAGCTTTCTTTGATAGGATAACGAGTCTTGTGGATAAGGGAGAAGCGGTGGATGTGGTATACCTAGACTTTAGTAAGGCATTTGATACGGTCTCGCATGATATTCTTATCGATAAACTAGGCAAATACAATTTAGATGGGGCTACTATAAGGTGGGTGCATAACTGGCTGGATAACCGTACTCAGAGAGTAGTTATTAATGGTTCCCAATCCTGCTGGAAAGGCATAACAAGTGGGGTTCCGCAGGGGTCTGTTTTGGGACCGGCTCTGTTCAATATCTTCATTAACGACTTAGATATTGGCATAGAAAGTACGCTTATTAAGTTTGCAGATGATACCAAACTGGGAGGGATTGCAACTGCTTTGGAGGATAGGGTCATAATTCAAAATGATCTGGACAAATTGGAGAAATGGTCTGAGGTAAACAGGATGAAGTTTAATAAAGACAAATGCAAAGTGCTCCACTTAGGAAGGAGCAATCAGTTTCACACATACAGAATGGGAAGAGACTGTATAGGAAGGAGTACAGCAGAAAGGGATCTAGGGGTTATAGTGGACCACAAGCTAAATATGAATCAACAGTGTGATGCTGTTGCAAAAAAAGCAAACATGATTCTGGGATGCATTAACAGGTGTGTTGTGAGCAAAACACGAGAAGTCATTCTTCTGCTCTACTCTGCACTGGTTAGGCCTCAACTGGAGTATTGTGTCCAGTTCTGGGCACCGCATTTCAAGAAAGATGTGAAGAAATTGGAGAGGGTCCAGAGAAGAGCAACAAGAATAATTAAAGGTCTAGAGAACATGACCTATGAAGGAAGGCTGAAAGAATTGGGTTTGTTTAGTTTGGAAAAGAGAAGACTGAGCGGGGACATGATAGCAGTTTTCAGGTATCTAAAAGGGTGTCATAAGGAAGAGGGAGAAAACTTGTTCATCTTAGCCTCTAAGGATAGAACAAGAAGCAATGGGCATAAACTGCAGCAAAGGAGGTTTAGGTTGGGCATTAGGAAAAAGTTCCTAACTGTCAGGGTGGTTAAACACTGGTATAAATTGCCTAGGGAGGTTGTGGAATCTCCATCTCTGGAGATATTTAAGAGTAGGTTAGATAAATGTCTATCAAGGATGGTCTAGACAGTATTTGGTCCTGCCATGAGGGCAGGGGACTGGACTCGATGACCTCTCGAGGTCCTTTCCAGTCCTAGAATCTATGAATCTATACTAGCCATAGATTTTTCCTTGTGTCTCTTTGCTTCCCTTATCAAGTTTCTATAGTTCCTACAATTCCTAGCTTCTGATTTATATTCATTACTATCAATTTCCCCTTTCTTTAATTTGTTATATAGCTTCCTTCATGACCCCTCGGTGGAAGAATAACACAGTCTTCGCTCTTAGGTTGGTTGTAACATGTCAGAGGCAGTTTATTCTCAAGCAATTGCAAAAGGGGGAGAGTGCACAACGGCAGTCTCCCAAAAGATAAACAAGGCATTTAGACCTTTTGTTACATAAATAATGATCAACAACTGCATTTTTTTTTTTATACATAGTCCTTCCTGGTATCTTACTTTTCTCAGCAGTTCTTGCTATAGTCTGCGTTCCATTCTTATCTAACACAAGGTCAAAACACCCTCTCTTACAGTTCTTTTCCACTCGCCCAGGCCCTGCCTGGAAGTCGCGCGTTATTAGCGGTTAGAATTAGCCTGACTCTTGCTCTTCCTAGAAGACTAAGATGTCTGCGCTTTTTTCCACTTCCACCCCTCTAAACCAGGTCAGTTTTTTAACCAACATGGCCTTCTTCCTCAATTGTGGGATTGTGGCTTTTGGGGCATCTAGGAAAGTGTTCTTAAACAATTCCAAATTATCTTTCGCATATTTCTCATTAAATTCTTCCTCCCAGCTGATTTGTCTCATAATTGTTTTCTGCTTTGTGAAATTAGCCCTTTTTAAAGCACCAAGTATATATATCATTGGTCTGGACTTCATTCTGTTTGCACATCATAAATGTGCCCACATGCTCAGGGTTTAGCTGATCGCCATATTTGGGGTCGGGAAGGAATTTTCCTCCAGGGCAGATTGGCGGAGGCCCTGGAGGTTTTTTGCCTTCCTCTGCAGCGTGGGGCACGGGTCACTTGCTGGAGGATTCTCTGCACCTTGAGGTCTTTAAACCACAATTTGAGGACTTCAATAACTCGGGCATAGGTTAGGGGTTTGTTACAGGAGTGGGTGGGTGAGATTCTGTGGCCTGCGTTGTGCAGGAGGTCAGACTAGATGATCATAATGGTCCCTTCTGACCTTAAAGTCTATGAGTCTATGTTGCACTTAAGTTACCATTAATTTTTAGTTCTGTGATCAGTTCCTCTTTATTTGTCAAGACGAGGTCCTATAGAGAATCCCCAGTGTTGGATGTAACACTTTTTGTGTATTCAGTTGGGAAGTATTTAGAGGCAGGGACTGTCTCTGTGTTTGCCTAACACAATGGGGCTTTGATCTTGGTTGTGTCCTCTAGCCGCTCCCATAATAAATAACATCTGAAAATGTTCCCAGCTTTGGCAGGGAAGGGTTGACACATCACTTGTCCTCAGCCATGACCTGCTAAGGATAGTTTTGGCAGACTCATTTTCTCCCCAAAGTATCGACAGGTATGCAACTAGTTGATATGACAAGGGGAAGTTGATTAAAAGGGAGCTGTGATCGCAGGACTCTCACAAATCAACATGTACATTTTCCTTCAATATCATCCACTGCTAAAACACCAACTCCTTGAAAGTGAGGCGAATGCGCGGCAGAGTGGTGCTGACTCATTTCCTGAGCGGCACGAGAAACGAGAGCTCTCACATTTATGCTTGTTATCAATCACTTGTTTAAAGGAAATCTAATGCTGCACTATCCATCACCACCAATGATGAATATGGGCTCAGGGACAGGCAGAATTGATTTACATGCCTGGGGCAGCCATTTCCAGAAGTGTAGCATTCTGGGTGTGGGAATGTTGCTGAGCACTGACCTTCTGGAAACCACATGACCTAAAACTTGGACATCTCACTGTGTCTAGTCCCTAGCAGCAAGAGATATTAAACAAGTGATACATCAGCCAACTGCCTATATCTGGTCCACCTTGTATTTAGCTGTGACACTCTGTATATGTTTCCCAGACCTGAAGAAGAGCTCTGTGTAGCTCAAAAGCTTCTCTCTCACCGACAGAAGTTGGTCCAGTAAAAGACATTACCTCACCCACCTTGTCTCTCTAATATCCTGGGACCAACATGGCTCCAAGTTGTTTATAGTCAGGCCCAGATAAGCTTCTGGAATCCAACTCCCAGTCCTTCTAGCACAGGAGTGGGCAAATGTTTTGGCCTGAGGTCCACATCTGGGTATGGAAATTGTATGGCAGGCCATGAATACTCATGAAATTGAGGGTTGGGGGGTGGGTGAGGGCTCTGTCTGGGGGTGAGGGCTCTGGGGTGGGGCTGGGAATGAGGGGTTGGGGATGCAGGAAGGTGCTCCGGGCTGGGACCAAGGGGTTTGGAAGGTGGGAGGGGGATCAGAGCTGGGGCGGGGGTTGGGGCGCAGGCGGGGGTCAGGGGTGCAGGCTCCAGGTGGCACTTAAGCAGCTCCTGGAAACCGCAGCATGTCCCCCTTCCAGCTCCTACACGGAGGCACGGCCAGGTGGCTCTGCGTGCTGCCTCATCTGCAGGCACCGCCTCTGCAGCTCCCATTGGCTGCGATTCCTGGCCAATGGGACCTGCGGGGGCAGCGCTTGGGGCAGAGGCAGCGTGCGGAGCCCCCTGGCTGCCCCTACACATGGGAGCTGGAGGGGGGACATGCCGCTGCTTCTGGGAGCCGCGCAGAGTGGGACAAGCCCTCAACACTTCTCCCCGACTGGAGCACCAGAGTGGGGCAAGATCCAGACCCCGGCGGGAGCCTGAGGGCCGGATTAAAACGTCTGAAGGGCCAGATGCGGCCCCCGGGCCGTAGTTTGCCCATCCCTGTTCTAGGACATACTCAAAAGAGTTATAGAGACTCAGTTTCACTTCATTCCCATCTCAGTTCATCCACCAGCCACCAGTTACCATAACACTAACTAGAGTTGTCCAAAACTCTTCCTTTATGCTTCCTTTGACCATTGCCTTTGGTTTTGATCCACCCAGAGATATTGAGTTTCACTTTGAGTTTTGGGGTTTGAGGGAGTAAAACAATTCAAAGCAATACTCATTCTCAAATGTTTTCCACCCGGCTCTTGCATCAAACCTTGCAAAAGCACACACTGTGCAAACTCTTAAGTCATCCCAGGTTCCTTCAAAAGGTTGGCAAACTGTATCAAATCTCTCAGGGCTTCAGTAGAACATTGGGCCATGTTGGAACACATGAGCTTGAATAGTTTGGGTTAACCACTGTGATGTTAACACAACTTTGCATCAGTGCAGGCAAGGTTAAGTCATGTCTTAGGGCATTGGTTTTCAAACTGTGGGGTGTGGTCCTGGAAGGCACTAGAGGGGCATGGAGCTGTGTGTCCGCTAGTTGTGTAACCCATATGCCTAATAGGGAGCTATCTCTTTAAGAGACCCATTGGGGGGTAGGAGTGAGTTGTGTCCAGGTAATTGTTGCTAGGCAGATTTTGCACTATACATCCAGAAGCTTCTGGAATTGGGTGTGGTAGTTTTGGGTCTGCTCCAATAGGTTCCCTGTTGCTGGGGTCAGACTCCATGAGGGCAAGCGGTCAGAGGAGCTGCTTTGCAGGGGGCCATGTGTCCTGGGTGAGTTGGGAGAAGCTGAGCCCAGGAGCAGAAAACGGGCTGTTGGCCCTAACTCTGAAGCATTTTGCAGAAGGTCAGTGATATTGTTAACCCTCTAACAGGGAATCATGGGCAATGTTAATTATTGAAAGGGGCAAATAATTTCTTCTATCTTAATTGTATACTTTGAATGTTGTTTGAGTTTAGCCAAACTGTTTTAATGAAATGTCTCAACTAGTCTGATTCACCAACTTTTCTTTAAATGTAGTAATGGGGAAAGAATCATTTATATTTTTCTGTTCTCAGTTCTTGCATTTTCTTGTCAGAGGTTATTTTTTTTTATCTATACACTTAACTGAGTGGTTGGTTAATCAGATAGCTGACTGGCTCACAGTGATTTCAGCAGAGGACGAGTCTGCATGGATTCCAACTGAAGATTCTTAAAAGCAAGTGGAGGGAAAATGTTGCATCCCTTCACACAAAGATGCCGAGGTGCACAGCAAAAGATGCCGGGGTGCACAGCCGTTGAAAAATGCCGCAAAAGAAAGCCGGAAGCCCATGGAATGCTGGGACAGAAAGCAATGCATCGTGGGACATTGAGCCCGGTCCCAAGATGTGCTGCGATCCGCTCTGCCTTCCCACAAGACCTAGCGTCAGAAGGTGTCGAGCTGGACTGTGGGATAGGTACCCACAGTGCATTGCTCACACTGTCGATGATAGTGCCCCAACTGTGGACGTGCTCTGTGGACAGAGGGAGCGAGTGTGAACATGCAATGCCGATTTTTATTATAGCGCTTTTTGAGTGTCGACATAACTTTAGTTGACAAAACTCTGTAATGTAGACCAGGCACTCAGCAGACTGGGTGATCAAAGACTTACCTGAGACTCAAGTGAACTCAGCCTAAGCTGTGGGGAACTCTGAGTTTCTTCCCACTGTGTTTCTGTGGGGACTGACCTGTTTAGATTGAATTTGTTTTCTTTATTTATCTTTATGTATAACTGTGAAGACAATGTCTATGGATTATAAAATAGCCATTTTTATGTTGTAAAAATTAAATTATTATCATTTATTATGCTTCTTTATCATAAGATTTTATAAAGTTGTTACTTAAGTAAATTCATTAATTTTGTTCCTTTCGGGACTTGAATGTGGGGAGGTTGACCCTGTGCAAGCCTTGCTGAAAAACGTAGAGACTGGACGCTGGGTCTCCAGTTGCTTTTCTATGGGAGTTGAGGGTTTTTATGGGCACTGGAGAAGGGCAACTCAGAAGCACTGAGCCCACCCAAAGGTTACACTAGCTCCTAGCTCTGTCATGGAATCAGTGTGACCTCGGTCGAAACATTTAACCTTTCTGTAGTAACAGCCCTGGGTTGGTCTAGTGGTATGAATAACAGTCTGTTAACCCAAGAAGTTCCAGGAAACAGCCAGCTCACAGCCTACGCTGCATAGCCCAGAACCACAGCTGGATGCAACCGACTGTTCTGAGCGTGCCCTATGGCTGTATATCCATTAATAGGTCATAGATAACGTGCCGGTAGATGGTGCCCAGGAGTTCCTGGGTTTTGTAGGACCAATAAATGTGTGAAACCTCAGCAGACCCAACAGGCTGGTGAGTGCACAGCAGATTTGGTCATTTCCGTGACCAGGGATGGGTGCTGCAGATGAACACTCTTCCAGGGTGATCGGGGACCAGGGTGTATCTAGTGTTACCTGCAAGGCACAAAGGAATGGTGCAGTCCTAAAGAGCTTGTCTGCTGGGCTAGCAAGCAGGGGTGACCGAGAGCTGTCACTCAGTTTAACACCAACAAATCTCTTTGGCTAAAGCAGAGGATTAACAAGGACCACCATAGTTCTGGACACCCCCAGAAAGTCTCACTTCGGGGGGGGCAGGTGGCCATGGCCAGGTCACTTTTTACCTGCCTTAAGGGCGAGCGATGCAGGCAGTAGCGGCGCCAGCTTTTCCGGCGCCCTAGGCGGCGGAAGGTCCCGCCCCCGAAATGCCGCCCCCAACAGCGGCGGCGGAAGGTCCCGCCCCCAAAATTGAACGGACGGATGGGGCGCCAGCGCCCCCAAAATAGCAGCGCCCTAGGCGACCGCCTAGGTCGCCTAATGGGTTGCGCCGGCCCTGGATGCAGGGGAGAGGCAGAGAGGAGCAAGCAGTTGGAGGAACTTCAGGGGGAAGAGGCCAAGTGACAGCAGGGTCTCGGTAGCAGGGACGGAGCACAGGTGGGGCTTCTGGGGGGCCCAGCAGGGGGTGGGGCCATGGCCCAGGCAACGGTGGACCCCCACTTCTAGGGAGCTTCCGGCTCTCCTGCTTCACAATGTGTCTGGTGAAATCAACGTTTATCTATATTTACTGATAAAAATATAATTCTTCCAAGCCTATTTATAGTGTTATCTGCCAACCTCAGGTGAAAAGTATGATGGATTTGCTAAGCAGAGGCCTATGACTCCCAAATGCCATCAGTCCCCTCCCCACTGTCCTCTCCTTTCCCTGGCCAGGCCAGAGGAAAGGTCCTGGACCAGGAAGTGGCCAGTCTCTGTTAGGAAGCAGTCTGATGGCTAGCCAGGAGCTGCAGGAAGCTGGATGGAGGAAGACTCCCTAGGTACCGTGTGCAGAGCTGCGTGTGGAACATGCTGTGGCTGCCGGACATTACAGATGGGACCAGTTCTGTGTGAGACATATGGCAGGGAGCCAGTGCAGAGGGGCCCCAATGAGAGACACTTACTGAGCCCGGCTGGGAAACCCTCAATCTAATAGTGACTGGGCTGGAGAGGACACCCCAAGCACTAGCCCTGAAGAGCCCTGACTCTCAATTGGACTCCCCAGGCACTCCCCAGGGACTGCTATTGCTCACCTTGAACTGTAACTGCGTAAGCCCCTGCACCTACGGTATCTGCAACCTCCCCCTTTCCCGCCAGCCCTAGCAAAATACCCTTTCCCTTAGACGTGTGTCGGCGCGGTTATTGAGACTTACCCGGGCAAGCATCGACAAGGCCTAGATGCAGGAGTACCTGCAGTTCTTGCCTCCAAGTCTTGGTGCCCCGGCACGCTACTGGCACCTGGGGGTTTGGTGTATTCCAACACTGAGCAGCCCCAATATTTACAAGAGGACTAGATAAGCTCTTCAGTGCTGTGGCTGTCTCTGTGTCCGTACAGCACCTAGCACAATGAAGTCCTGATCTTGGCTGGGGATCCGAGGCACTACCGTAATACAAATAAAGTGTAATCATCATTGCAGGTTTCTATTATGTTTCTATACGTTTGCATAGGTCCGTATTTCTCTTTACACGTATGGGGCCAGATTCTCAGCCGGTGTAAATGTGTGGTTAATCCACACACCTCCTGGGTGTGGTGTTCTGTCCGAGAACACTTAGAGAGAGAAATTAATGAGTTTGCTCCACAGCCTTAGCTAACAGCCAGTTGACTTTTAGCGCATGTGGGAGAGGCTCATGCACTAAGCTCCGGAAGTCCCAGGTTCGATCCCGCAAGCCGACGACCGGGGTTTGTTGGCGTTACACGTGCAGCTCCATTGACTTTAAGAGAGCAACGCCAATGTACACCGGCTTAGGTGAGACCCACTGTTTTAATGATTGACTTAACAGCAAACAAGTTACTTAGGTGGGAGGTTATATTTGATTTATACTTTGATCTTTTATTTTTAAATAATGTAAACAGAAAATATTCTGACATCAGAGCAGGAATCTCAGTTTTCAGCTCTATTATTTATTGTTGTTGGCCTCTCGGTAGCAAAGAAAACGATTTCTCAGGCAATCATTTCCATTTCATTTACAACACCTTTCTGTTGATAACATTCTGTATAACCTTTTTCCTAATGGTTCCTTTTAAATGTGGGCTTTGATATTCCATTCGGCTTGCGGGGAAGCAAAATCAGTTCTGGAAAGCCATTTTATCTCTGCTGTGCACTAGCTCTGCAGGGTAATGTAACATCTCAGAGAATGTATTAATTTAAAATTGCTGGCATTTTCCACCAGGGTGAAATTCTTTGAGATGTAACATCTCATCTCCCCCCCCAAAATAATGTCATGGGGCGAAGGCAGTTGAGAAAAGGGACCACATAGTGACTTTCATTCAAAAGGCATAACAATCAACTCATCATATCGAGTCACTTCTAGCCATACTAGGAATAATGAAAAGAGTAAAAAATTGACAGAATGGAGAAAATGAAGCACACCATTATCATCAGGATAATAAATCCCAGCCCGGCGGAGTTTTTGAGATAGCAAGGTAGGAACCGGCAGAGACTGGGAAATGACCTTTCTGAAAAGATGTTTAAACTTAATAATGCATTTTAATTCTGTAGTAACTCACTGGCGCCAGGATTCAGACCGGGAGGAGGAGGAATATGAGCTGCTGCTCTGTGCTTTATTTTCCTCGTACACAAAATGCAACTGTACACTTTTGGTCTCGAGTGACTTATTTCGGCCAGACAAAACAAGAAAGAACAAATGTAAAATCTCTCTGAGAGATCGCCATGGGTGTGATGGTAACTGAGGTTGCTTGGGCCCAAATCTGGGTTTGAATCTGCAGAGCTAATCATATGAGCTGTTATCATTTGAACTAAAGGCTTAAATGCTTGTTTAGCTGGAAGCCATAACAGACTCAAACTGCCTAAATGCTCCGACGAGCAGGGGAAGACAAAGACCCTAGTGTGGGTTATGCCGATCACTCTGTAGCAGCTGCCATCTTGAACTAGCTTGGCTCTTCAGACCCTGTCTTCAAAGGAGACAGGCAGGTGGATTCCTTGGAAACTTTAAAGGGGCAAAAAACAGAGAGCTACATCACACTGTCCGGGGCTGGCTGTGGTGATGGTTCAGAGCCTATATAACTTCACGAATCACAAAGGTTCACTGCTCCCTCCAAGTTCGTTAGGCATAATTGCCCTCGGGTGTAATTCTTATTCATTAGTCATCACGAATCTAACCAACTGGAAACTAAGCATATAGGGCTAGACTGTGAGGCAGGCTGCGCCCCTACACAGGTGAAAATTCTACTCAGATTTTGGCCCGAGACATGCAAGGTAAGGTGATTGGTCAGCCCTCCAAGCAGGGGGGTGCAGAAGTTGGTGAGACTCCAACGAGCCATTGCAGAAGGAATAATAAACACTTGCTTCTGGCATGGATCAGTAGCCAATTTCTACCCCTCTTTGTATCTCTCTGAGATACATTTCTTCCCCTGCTCTCCCTCTGGGGCAGTGTAGCACCAAACACTGACCCACACGCAGGGCTTGTGGCAAAGCAATAACCTAGCACTTACCGCCTTCAGAAGAAAGGACGGTGCACTCCAAGGATCTAATTCTCTCTGACCAGTTTCTTGCTGGTGTAACTCCATTGGCTTCCATGGAGTGACTCCTGATTTACACCTGAATAACTGAAAGGCGAGTTGGACCCAAACATTTTGCTCTTCCTTTGATGCGACTTAAATAAGAGCCCTCCTCCCCCAATGAAAGCCAGGCTTCTCCTTTCACTGAGGCAGCCAGCACAGAGGCAATGGCTACTATGCAATTAGACACCCGTGGGCTGTCCCGTGCCAACTGACTCTGGCTCAGGCTGCCAGGCTGTTTAATTGCAGTGTAGACATACCCGGAGTGACCCTGGCAATGGAGCAAGACAGAATGCAAATCAGTTCTCTGAAAAGCTTGATTGTTCTGCTGTTCTGCAAAAGATAGCATGGCGCTTAGAACAGGGGGAAAGAAACCCTCTCTGATGCCACTGAATCTATATGGCTTGGTTTAGAAACTGCCTTGTGCTTTAGCATATGGAGACTTGTGACGAATGTTAAAACCTGGGTGCCCAACCTTTGCAATACCAAAGGAGCACATGGCTGAAGGCTGCAATAACTTGCAAATAAATGTCCACCCTTGGTTATAATCAAATAAACACACCAAGCCATGTGTGCTGGGGTGCATACCCCACATAGCCCCTGAACGGGTAAATGTGGGCTCAAGAGGCCAATTAACATACCAGGCTGCACCTGGAGGGGGGAGACGCTTAATGAATCCTGAAGCCCAGCTGGCCAGGAGCAGGTCAGAGAGTTACACCTCTACCTCGATATAACGCGACCCGATAGAACACGAATTCGGATATAACGCGGTAAAGCAGTGCTCCGGGGGGGGGGGGGGCTGCGCACTCCGGTGGATCAAAGCAAGTTCAATATAACGCGGTTTCACCTATAACGCGGGAAGATTTTTTGGCTCCCGAGGACAGAATTATATCGAGGTAGAGGTGTATAAAGAGAGGAAGTTTGTAGCAGAAAGAGGCTGCAGGGAGAGACTCTAGTGTCCCTCTCTGGGAATAGCAAGAAGGTAGTTCAGGTGGTGGGGGAGAATAATTCTGGGATGGGATCCTAGCCAAGATAGGAAAAGATAGGGGCTGGGAAGGAAAGCCCCTGGGCAACAGTCCATGAGAGGAGGGCAGGACTGGGCTTTGAAAAAGGGAGTTAGGCCCTGAAAGAGGGGCAAAGCTAGGGAAGCTGGGCTGTGGAAGGAGATGAGACTCAAGGGGAAAGGAACAACAGAGGGGCCTGCAGGAAGGAGCTTGTCCATTGAGACTGCCCCTGAAGGGAGAGGGCAGCTAGGGAGAAGGAGACTCCTAAAGCAGGCCCAGGAGAAGAGAAGCTCCAGAGAAGAAGCCCTGAGGGTCAGTGGCTCAGGAGGAGCCAGGCCTCCAGGGAGAAGGCTCTGGAAGGCAGCACGCTGTGACAGAGTCAGGAGGGACTCTGCAGAGCCCAGGAGTGGGGCAAAGAATGTGCAGAGGATTGATTCTGGGGAGGATAGAAGAGGGGTTTTATTTCCTTTGAGTCGGGACATTATTACCCTGGAAGGGGGGGTTGAATTTTATGTGACTTGGACAGACGCTCAAGCCACAGACGTCCCAGTGAGAAGCAGACAGCCTGCAGAGGCGCTGGAGCTGAGGACATTATGGATGGACATAAGGGGGCACCCCAAGGATGAATATGCCCCATCACAAATCTTACAGGGAAGGCACTCAGATATTATGGTGATGGGTGGTAATATGAAACCCTACAATCACTAGATAGATAAATAGCAAAGGTTCTTTAGCCATATAAATAAAAAAAAATAAGGAAAGAAGAAGTGGGACTGCTAAACACTGAGGATGGAGTGGAGGTTAAAGATAATCTAGGCATGGCCCAACACTTAAACAAATACTTTTCCTCAGTGTTTAATAAGGGTAATGAGGAGCCTGGGGGAAGTGGCAGGCTGGCTAATGGGAACAAGGATACAGAAGTAGAAATTAGCACATCTGAGGTGGAAGCCAAATTCAAACAGCTTAATGGGACCGGGTAATCTCCATCCAAGAATATTAAAGGAACTGGCAGATGAATTTGAAAGCCCAATAGCAAGGATCTTTAATGAATCCGTAAACTCGGAAGTCATATCCAGTGACTGGAGAATTGCAAATGTAGTGCCTATATTTAAGAAAGTGAAAAAAATGATCTGGGAAACTACAGGCCCAGTTAATTTGACTCCAATTATATGCAAGATCTTAGAACAAATTTTGAAAGAGACAGTAGTTAAAGAGATAAATGGTAATTGGGATAAAATACAACATGGTTATACAAACGGTAGATCATGCCAGACTAGCCTGATCTCTTTCTTTGAGAAGATAATCAATTTTTAAGACAAAGGAAATGCAATAGATCTAATCTCATTGGATTTCAGTAAAGCATTTGATACAGTTCTACATGGGAAATTATTAGTTACATTGAAGATGACAGGGATTATGCACAAGAATTTTTGCTATATGTTTGGGACGTATCAGTTGGAAGTGACAAAGAAGAAACACCTAGATGTATTGTTCGATCACACAATGATTAAGAGTCACGAATGTGTTGTGGCCATGAAAAAGGCTAATGCAATCCTAGGATGCATCAGGGATGATATTTCCAGTAGAGAGAGGGAAATGTTAGTACCATTATACAAGGTACTGGTGAGACCTCATCTGGAATATTGGGTGCAATTCTTGTCTTCCATGTTTAAGAAAGATGAATTCAACCTGGAATAGGTGCAGAGAAGGGCTGCTAGGATGATCTGAGGAATGGAAAACCTACCTAATGAGAGGAGACTCAAAGAGTTTGGCTTGTTTAGCCTAACAAAAGAAGGCTGAGGGGAGATATGATCGCTTTCTGTAAATACATCAGAGGGATAAACATCAGGGAGGGAGAGGAGTTATTTAAATTAAGGGCCAATATTGACATAAGAGCAAATGGCTATAAACTGGCCAACAGCAAGTTTAGGCTTGAAATTAGATGACGGTTTCTAACCATTAGAAGAGTGATGTTCTGGAAGAGCCTTCACAAGGAACCAGTGGGAGCAAAAAACCT
Source organism: Platysternon megacephalum (assembly GCA_003942145.1). Taxonomy (NCBI): domain Eukaryota; kingdom Metazoa; phylum Chordata; order Testudines; family Platysternidae; genus Platysternon; species Platysternon megacephalum. The sequence continues at coordinate 7,356,085 of QXTE01000053.1, forward strand.
AACTTGTATTAAGACAGAGGGTGACAAATTTGTGGAGGGGATGGTATGAGAAGGTTGCCTACAATGGCATATGGCCCATTCATGCCTGCTATTTGCTAATATCTCCAATGACCCGAGATGGGACACTAGATGGGGAGGGCTCTGAGTTATTACAGAGAATTCTTTCTTGGATGTCTGGCTGATGGGTCTCACCAACATGCTCAGGGTCTAAGTGATCACTGTATTTGGGGTCAGGAAGGAATTTTTCCCCATTTCAGATGGACAGAGACCCTGGGGGCGGGGGGGGGGGGTCACCTTCCTCTGCAGCATGGGGCCTGGGTCACTTGCTGGTTTGAATTAGACTAACTGGTGAATTCTCTGTCATTTGAATTCTTTAAATTAAGATTTGAGGACTTCAGTAACTCAACCAGAGGTCATGGGCCTATTACAGGAGTGGGTGAGCAAGGTTCTGTGGCCTGCAATGTGCAGGAGGTCAGATTAGATGGATCATGATGGTCCCTTCTGGCCTTAAAATCTATGAGGCTATAAGATAGATAAATAGATCTTAGTCCCTTGTGCGTCTCTCTTCCTTGGTAGATGAATAGAAACTGCTTGTTGTCCCAGATTGCCAGCAGTAAAGAAACCCTCGTTGTGATCAGCTCTGTCCTCCTTAACCTGCCAGGTGAGAGCACAGCCAGATACCACCGTTTCTGGTTGTGTGGGCTACCGATTACTTTCTCTCCATATTGAAGAAGGGGGTGGAGAGGCGGCAGCATCCCTGCTTGAAATATATCTATGAGAGCCTCCATGCTTGTGAGAATGAGAGCAGCGACGGTGGCTTTTAATGGTAAGGATTAGAGATGAGACGTATCCACATCAGGCAAGCTGCAGCTAGCACTAATTGTTATGAGGATTAGCGCAGAGGCCTATGGGACGCCTATATAGGTCTTGATGGCAAACCGAGCCTCTTGCTCATAACTGCTACGTTAATGTTTTTAAGCAAGCAACTATTAGCCGGGTGCTGACCCAAAAAAGGTTTATCTCAGTAGATGGCCCAGTGGGACTTCTCTGCTTCCATGTGGGAGATCTAGGTTTCAGTTCTGGTCCCGATGCCTTGCTCCCTGAGCCAGCAGGATCTGATTAAAGAGCCATCAACACGACACTGAAGCAAGGCTCATCCGACAACTTCATTGGCGTTACTCTCACCCATCCTCATCTCCTTCATCCTCTGCTGTGATGCCTAGTGAAGACTCAACAGTGGTTAGGTGGCAGCTCTGCTGTGACCTCTGCTTTTTATGTTGATCAGTTTAATCTCATTGTTTTCTAGTGCTCCCTTGCCTGTTTGCTGTATCCACCTTTTGTCTCCTGTCATATACTTAACTTGTAAGCTCTTCAGGATAGGAATTGTCTTTGTGTTCTGTGTTTGTACAGCCCCTAGCACAATGGGGTCATGGTCTATGATTAGGGTCTCGAGGCACTACTTCAATACAAATAAATAATAATATCAACAGAATCTCACCTTTCACTGTAATTCCACAGAACAGCTGGCTGTCACAATACACTGCTTCTATTTAAATGAACCTGACATAAACAGTCTTGATGGCTGCTGAGACTGATAAGGAGGAAAATGATTCTTCTAATTGTGCTGTATTGAAAACTGTGCTAAAATTGTAAGCTAGCACTATATATTTTCAGAGATTTTCCTGGTCCTGCTTGCAGGCTAATGGGCTTTGTGGGGAAGTGTGCGATCTGGGTCTAGCAGCAGTCAGTCTGCAGAGTCAGCTTATAGTAAGGTGGGATGAGTTGTGCTTCTTTGTTTTACAGAGCAGCCTGCTTTGTCTCTCTCTGTTTTAGGTTCTTGTGTGTTAGAGTGCTGGATTTTAAGGGTTATGTTGCAACTTTCCAGAAAGAGTATTTTATGATTTTACATAATTTCTCTGTTTGTATGCCATGAACATAACACTAATCAGAGCCCAAGAGACTGAGGGCTAAGTTACACAAGGATCTCCTCCTACAAAGGTCAGGGATTTGGATCCAAAGTTCCCAAACGTTTGGAGATATGTGGATGTGGAGACTTGGTTCAGATCCATCTCTCTCTCTCTCTCTCTCTGACCAAATGTTTTCTTTCCTTTCATTCGGAGTGGAGATTAGAAATGTGCTGATCTCAGTATCTGAGAACAGATGGGAAAACAGTATTGATTAGCGGTTGAGGCTGGCGAGGACATAAATAGCTTGTTAAAAGTAAATAATATTTTCATCTCCATGTACAAACCCTTATAAAACCCAGTGAAGCCAATCAAACAATAATCCAGTCAGAAATCTATGTGGCTTTTTGGCAAGGCAAAGAAACTCAATGGCCTTTTTTACTTATGTTAGTGCTGACATATGGGCTGATAGAATGAACAGTCTGGAACAGCTAGAGATGAGCCTGTGCTGGCACATCACATCCAAATGGGAGGTTTGCCGCTGATGTGTGAAGGGAGCTGGAGACTTGATGAGGCGGCGAGGTGCAAGATGGCAGGAGATGAAGAGGGGAAAGCTCTGGTAGGACGAGTAGTGATGGGCCCAAGCCACAAAGCATGGGATTCATACTGGGATCCAAATTCAGACTTGCTCTGGAAGCAGGAGGTGTTCAGATTATGGGCCAGAGAGAGGCTCTGAAGTACAAATCCAAGCACAAAATTTGGCCTCATTGATTTCAATGGCACTATTCACATGCTTAAAATTAGGCATGTGCTTAAGTCCCCTGCTGAATTGGGACCTTTCTGAGGTTGGAATAAGTCCATGGAGGGTTTTAAAAGCACCAGGTAATTGTGAAGTGTTCTGAAACAGAAAGTTGTACAAAGTGGCTCTTTGAAGTTCTTTGAAATTATCCAGGGTAATTCGTAGGGGTTTGGTTTTTTCCTTCATTATTTTTTCTCCAAATTTTAAGTTGAGCTATTTTAGGGGCGGTTCAATCAATAAAAATGGAAGTGGTGCGTGTGTATTGCAGATCCTCTTCTGTGGCAATCCATGGAGAGTTTGAGTTGGTACAGCCCCCAGCTGCCAAGTGTTCACTTGGTTTAGCTCAAGCAGTGACCTGTCATGTTCTAAACGTCATCAGTTGAATCCCCTGTGTGTCAGCCAAGATGGCGGCCATCCCACAAGCACTGGATCTGTAAGGTTTGCAGACACATACACATGAAAACACACCAGTCCCTGCAAATGTGCACACGTGTTCACCCTGAAATCTCTGAGGCTGACGGGAAAGGTGCCGCCTCCACAGGACTGTTTATTCTCATAACTAGTCATCTCTGCTGTGGCAGGGAGAATATTCTGAGATCATAGAACCATAGGACTGGAAGGGACCTCTCGAGAGGTCATCTAGTCCAGTCCCCTGCACTCATGGCAGGACTAAGTATCATTGGGCCTTTATCTCCCCCATGCTACTTGACTGAACATAACAAGGATTCAATGTGTGCGTTATCAAACTTTCCCTGGGGGTCCCCTAATGACAGAATATTCTACGCCCCACTCTGCCTTTTGGCCTCATACACTCATTTGCATCCCGTTTTCATATGTGGGTGCCACCAGGCAACTGCCTCCCATGTTTGCTCTCTGGCTTAGGAGTGGAAAGGAGACTTCATTCTTTGTTCCTAAAACATTTGGGGCCCTTTTGAATACTGATATCAAAGGGGCGAGCCGCAGGTTTGCTGGATACTGCTGCTTTCTGTTGAAGTTTGTTATAAATTCCATATGCTTTGGACAGCCTGAAAAGAGTCTGGATTCTCAAGCATGCTGACTCATAGCCAGATTAACCCTTTGAGCATTGGCATTTTCCAGGCTGCTAGACAGTGGACCAAAATCTGGCCCTTTATCTTCAAGCACATTTCCTCTCAACTTTAACAAGAGCTGTAGTGCATGTATTTGAGACCATACATTGGCCCAGAGAATCCTTAGTATTGGCATAAAACAACGGGATAGTCCTCGTAAACCCTCATAAGGGGTTATCTGTTTACCGTAGAGAAGAGAAGAAGAAAATGAGACAAGATAAAATAATATGAACAGTAAGAATGTAAACTGGACTCTTCTATTAACCCACTCTCATAAATCAAGAGTAAAAGAACACTTAAGGAAATAGAAAGGCAGCAAAAATAAAACAGATGAGCAGGAATACTTTTCAACACTATCCACAATTAGACTGTGGAACTCATTGCTACAAGATGTCACTGAGTTTAGTAGGATTTGAGAAAGTTTTAATCATTATAGGTGAGAAGCTTGGGGAGAGTGAAAGAAACTAAGGTAATGTAGGTGTAGGGTAGTCTAGACAGGGATGGTGGTTTTATGAGTAAGGCACTGAAATGGGGCTTAGTAGATCTGGATTCAGTATTCATCTGCTACAGACTTCCTATGCATCCTTAGACATTTCACTTAGTCTCTCTGTGCCACCACTCCCCATCTATAGAATGGGGATAACAACAGTTACCAAGGGTTGTAGTGGATTCGCCATCACTGGCAATTTTTAAATCAGGATTGGGTGTTTTTCTAAAAGAGCTGCTCTAGATTAAATAGAAATTATTTCGGGGAAGTTCTATGTCTTGTTCTGGCGGGATGGACACCCGCTCCTGCCTGGAAGGGCTTAAAAACAGCCCTGGCAAGGGCTGCAGCTCTAAAAACTGCTAGGCTGATTGGGGGAAGCAGCCGCAGCTGGGCCACGCCCCAATCAGGGCCCAGCTGGCCCTATAAAGGCTGGGAGCCAGGCGCAAGGACTTAGTCTCTCTCTGCCTGCAGAGAGAGATGGGCCTGGCTGTAGGGAGCTAGGAACAGGGTACCTGAGTGGAGCAGGGCTGGGGAAAGGCAGAGGAGCTGGGGAGTTCTAGTCTGGAAAGCCCCAGGCTGCGGCCTAGCAAAGGCCAACAGGTACTGGGGGTTGCAGAGGGCAGCCCACAGGCTGGCAAAGGCAGAAGGTCCAAACCCAACCTGGCCTATGATGAGTGGCTGACACTGCAGTCTGGCGCGGGGGCTAATTGGTGACTGGCAGTAGCCTATGACTGAGGCAAGGTGGGGACAGTGGGTGGGGGTTCCCCTGGAAGGGGGAGACCCGATGAAAGGGGCACCAGGGTCCTGGGAGGGACACGGGCCAGTGAAGCCGGATCACCAGCCTGGAGGGGGCGCTCCAGGATGCTGGAAGAGCTAATTCCCGAGATGACCAGCAGGAGGCGCCGCAGGGGTGAGTCCGCGGACCCTTACACTTGTGTTATATGGGACGTCAGACTAGATGATCACAGTGATACCTACTGGCCTTGGAATCTATTAATCTAGCTACCTCAAGAGAGATGAAGTGACTTGCCCAAGGTCACACAGAGAGCCAGTGGCAGAGCCAGGAATTCAACACAGGTCTCTCTGCTTTCAGTTAGTGCTAATGCTTATGTACTATAATGGGCTGTGTTTTATGATCCTTTTAGAATATTAAACTATGGTTTTATTCTGGTTTTTAGTGCTCGGAGTAATTTGGTAAAGGGTGGCATATAAATAAAACTACTGCTATTATTATGGTCTATTAATGATAGAAGTGAGCGTCAAGATTGCTCCTGTTAAAGAAGGTAAAAGATTTTGCTGAAGTTAAAGCCACATGCCTTTTTAAACAAAGGCAATCGGCTAATATGTATTCTCTGGGGATTATCATAGTAAATAATATTGGAGTTCTCAGCATTTTCTGCATCCTCTCCTATAATGGCTAGGGAGGGGCATATTAAATTGCACCCTTTATCACACGCTTCTTTTACATGAGAGTTGAATGATTGCAAATTATATCTGGTTGAAAGGAAACAGTATGTTCAATAGTGTTTAAAGATGTCACGCTCATTATAGTGCTTTTACTAACCAGTGAGTCAGCAGGAGAGACACAATGTCGGTTCCAGCTATTAGGCCGTCATTTAAAATAAACAAAAACTCACTTGTAACCTCAACAGATGCAATGAATTACCAGATTTGCAAAGGCGAAAATGTTTGCATAGAGTCAAAGGGGATTGTTATTGACATCAAGGTCACTCCAGTCAATGATTCATTTAAATGTATTTATTCTGTGTTTTTGTAATCTTGTTAAATTGTGATGCCTATAAACAAATAACCTCTAAACACACAAAGAAAATCAAATAATACCAAGACACATGTGCAGGGACAGAATGACAAAAGGAAAGGCCCATCATGAAATGAATGGTTTATACAAAACGTCTCTTCTAGCTTCCTTGCAAGCTCTTTGCAACAGCTGTCCTTTTGTTATTCCCCTGTTTGTAATTTACTTATTCTTGCCATATGATTGGTTGTCTGAGGGTATGTCTACCCTGCCGTCACAGGGTACAATTGCAGCTCGTGTAGACATACCCGGCTAGCTTTAATCTAGCTAGCTCAGGTACTAGAGCCGCGAAGCCATGGCAGCATTATTAATACCCAGGGTTTGGGAGGGGCTGCAGCTTCACGGCTCCAGTACCTGACCCAGCTAGATTAAGGCTAGCTTGGGTATGTCTTCCCAAGCTCCAATCACACCCAACGACCGCAGTATAGACAGATCCTCGGTAACGCGCTCTCCTTTCTGCTCACTGATTGGGTCATTCCCAAATGCACCCAGCTTTCAATATGGCCTGTGAACACTTCCAGCACAAACCCTCATGCAGGTATATATTTGCACGGGTATTTCCATGGGAATACATTTTTTGAATGAGTATTTGCAACCCTTTCTGCAACTAAAAAGGGTCACTCATGCTGCTGAACCTAATTCATGGCTGTGAGCTCAACAAAATTCACCAATACTTTTTGGCAGCATTTGTCCAGCTCTCAAGGAAACGGTGAAGTAGGAGTTGACAAGTTCGGACTATTTAGTAGCTTCTAAAGTACATAGAATAGGCTTCCCTTTAGCGAGTGAAATGTTAGTTTAAAAAAAATTGTTGTGAAACTAACAGGGGTATAAATTACTGGAGGGAAGTTCACTAACTCAAACTCGTGAACTGCGCAAACCTGTGATAGGTCTGTGAGCACGTGTGCTCCGAGTATGGATCTTCAAACGTGCTCAGTGTTGGCTAAACTGATGTCAGTGGAAAGACTTCCATTGACTTCAAAGAGCTTTGGATCCGGTACTAATTCCAATTTGACCATTTGACCAGTCTGGTTTGTTATGATAAATGACAGTGGATTTAAGTTGCTTCATGTGTTCCAATTTCCGGGTGAACTCAGAACAAACCCCAAGATTTATCAAGGACCTGATTCTAGTCTTCCCTGGATTAGAACTTCATGATGGCATCCTGAGGGGGTGAAGGATAAGTCTTGTAATGCTCCCCATTGAGGTATGTTATATAAATCCCTATGCAGCCCTATTTAGGTGTGTAGCTCGCACCAACAGGTTTCAAGTGTAAAAGGAACACTTCAGATCCTGGCACGTCTCCAGCCTGCCTGTTAGTCCAGTAAATATTAATCTCCACTGTTTAGCCATTAATACCTGATGCATTTGTTTACAGCCCTAATTAAGACACTGGGTCACATCCCAGTCCCTTTGATGTCAATTTCAAAAATTTCCATACACTTCAAAGCGATCACAATTTGACCCATTTTTCAGAGCAGCTGTGCACAAGTCAGCAGTTTGGTTTCAGAGGGAGTTGTGAAATATTTTTCTCGTGGACTCTCATTCCCCTTTGGTCTGGAGCTTGAATGAACCCAAAAACTCTAAGAAAAGCTCATTAGAAGCTGCTGAGGTTTGCATGATTTCAGACTGAGGCCAAAAACTGGGGAAGGTTCCCCCAAAGTAGACTCATGAAGCTGGCCTTGTAGGTACAGTTTTGTAAAGCACTGCTTCTTGTTAGCACAGTGAACTGTTCCCTTTTCTCAGCACTAACCCACCACTTACTTGCACAGAAGTGACCTCGGCCACTGTTGCTTTAGCTCAGACATGGTTCTTCTTTTAAAAAAAAAAAAATCACATGTATCCCACTGAATGTTGATTAGGCCAGGGCCATGTGCACAGGAAATGCTGGGTCAGATACAAAAGGAGACAAGAACAAGAGATCAAAACTAAAACACAATATAAAAGGAGGGTCGCAGAGACCCAGTGGACCAGGGAACCCAGTTCCAACACAGTTTAGGGGAAGCCATCACTGAAAACCACTATCCGCAACAGTTCAGTTTCCTAGGCCCAGATTCCCAACGGTAGATAAGCTCCTAACTCCCACTGGAACCTCCTTGAGGGGAGTCTATGGGAGTCTAAATACCTTTGGGGCTCTGGGCCCTAGTGTAGGGGAGTCTATGGGAGTGTCTAAATACCTTTGGGGCTCTGGGCCCTAGTGTAGACAGGGCAGCAATGACAACATGTTGCCAGCTTTCCCTACCCACCAACAAACTCTTCTAGATGGAGCTTGATACATTTATTGACAGGATGATATGATGAGGTTGCCTGCAATAGCAGAGGACTGGACTCGATGATCCAGGAGGCTTTTCCCAAGTCCATGTCCTATCTTCCTGCGTTCTCCCTCAAACCCTTTGCGCTTTCTCCTCTGCCTGCCATATGAGTGGGGAGAACTTCCTGACAAAATCCATCTAACTACCACCTTATTCACCGCCAGATCCTGCCTTAAAACTCTCCCGGGCTGGGACGCCTGCAAGACACAGCCCACTGCCAATGGCAAGGCATGATCATTGCTCGCTGTGCCGAGATCAGCTTATTCTACGCTAGTCCCCATCCTTCAACTCTCCCACGCCACGGCCCTCTTTGTCCACCTGTTGGGACAAGAACTGTCGTTTCACTGTTCGTCCAGCAACTGACACCTGGGCCGGGAATGCAGCCGTTGGCCAACACCAATACTATGAATGAACAAGGTCAGCAGAGCTTTCCTACTGTCACAGACAGCCTGGCTGGGGACACAACACAGTTCATTTGTCACCTTGCACTGTAACATCTTTCATTTATCTTGTCACACCTCTGCCAGGAAGTGACTCACTTGGTTTCTCCTCGAGGAGGCTGCTTTCTGACACAGGAGGGTTTTGTTTTTTAATTTATCTTGGTGATTTATTTTTCCTCTTCATTGGTACAAACACAGTGACGAAACCTCAACAAATCATTGCTAGAATCTCCTTCCGTTCATGCAGCCTACACAATCCTGCCTGGTGTAAAGGGGAAAAGATAACTCCCACTGTCACCCAGACATGACTTAGGCCAGCAATAGCTATTCAGAGGCAGAGGATTAGCCAGAGGGACCAAGGCTCCAGTTCAAAAAGGTACATACCTAACTTTAGACACATGAGTAATCCCATTGCTCTTAAAATTAGGCTCATGCTTAAGGACATTGTTAAAACAAGACCCTACAGGACTGATATGCAAAAGTATTCAACACCCATGACAGTGCCAGATTTCGAGAAGAGTTTCGCACCTGATAGTATCCATTTGAGAACAAAAAGGTGAACACTTTTAAAAATCAGGCAGATTAAAGAACCCAGTCTCCACTTATTAGTAGATATCTGCCCTTTCCGAGCAGCACTGATGACATACAAGAGCAGTAAAAACTGTGAAACTCCGGGGTTTGGTTAGACAAAGAGAGAATGTTGTTTTGATGCCATAGAAACCTACATGGCAACTGTTGCATCCAGAATTCTTTTGAAAAATGAGTCTGTAATAGATTAATATAAAATGGGGAGTGGCACTAGATAAAGCAAAGCATGAGCAATCTGATTAATCAAATTTCACTTCTTTTTCTGTTTGCCAGTGACCTTACAACAGATCATATTTCCCTCCATGTTCAGAGTAAAAGACTGACTCATTTATGTGAATCATTCTTACTTTGTTCACAAGCCGCATATTGTGATCACCGGCCATTCAAAACGTGAGCTCTCTGGATTGGATGCAGAGATCATACCGTGTGAAATAGCTCAAACTTGATGACCTGCCAGGAAAGCTGTTTGACAAGGTTTTTGCAGGATGGGGAGGTTAAAGAGCTGCTTTGTCACTTTGATTGGCTGGCCGAATTTATTTATTTGTATATGCTTATTTAGTGCTGCTAGTTGTGTTTTCATTATGTGGTGGAGAGCCTAATTAATCTTGATCACAGCATTGTTTCTGTCCCCTGACTTCATGAAGTACAGTTGTTACTCACAACTCACATTTCCAGTGTGCATACTTGTGACTGCAAATTTTAGATCTGCTTTCTTAGGGCATTGTTTTAATTGGCTAGCTCAATAGAGGATCCTGTCAGCAAACTCATTGCCGGAATAAGCCTGCAAAATGAACAGCAAAGAATAGAGATTGTGAATTTATTTAAAATTGCAGTGTATATCCATGTGATGTATTTTATAGTCATCACCATGTTCTTATCTGTCTCTTGCTTTCTATTGCCTGCTACCTCGATAGGTGAGCACTGACAGTAGCTGATACTGGAATGGAAAGTCATTCCCTTCTAGTCTGTGTTGGAACTGGCAGAAAGCCATTACCGCCTGACACTTGTTCATTGACCTAAGGAAAACGAGTTGGGGATCTCAGTTCATCGCCCAGTGGACAGACACCTCAACTGCCAAAAACTCACATCAGTGACTAGCGTCTTTGTTATAATTCCCCTCCGAGAGGCCAGAGACTGTGTTGGCCTGGGAACAATCTCTCCCTCACCACTAGAAGCACATATCTTTCCAAGTCATGTTTGAGTATGAAGGGAAAGTTGGAACAGCCACTGCCTGTGCCGGACTGTGGTGCAGATAAATATTCTTTGTAGGACCACAGCACCTAGGAGCCCCAGTGACAGACCGTGACCCTATTGTGCTAGGCGCTGTACAAAGAGTGAACGAAAAGATGGTCCCTGCCACTAAGAGTTTACAATGTAGCTATATGACGAGACAACGGGTGGATACAGATGGGAGCAACCAGGACTACCCCTTTGTGACGTACAGTCCCGAAAAAGCCTGCTGCTCTTTGCAGCATGACCTGAAAGCTGCCCAGCAAACTTGGGTTCTGGTGGACTCGGGAATGAAGCAATTTCCAAAGTTGTTATTTCCATAAACCCAGGAGTCCCCATTGTGGTAAGCACTGTATATGCATATCGGTAGAGGCAGTCCCCCCCCCACCCCCAAAGAGCCAACAAGTGTGTAAGATCAGACAGACAACGGGTGGGAGAATGGAAGTATTAGTATCTCCACATTACAGATGGCAAACTAAGACATTAAGTGATTTCCACCAGGTGACAGAGGAAACCTGCAGCAGAACCAGGAAATGGATCTAGATCTCCTTCGCCCTAGTCCACAGCTTTAATCACAAGACCATTCTTCTTCAAGCGGCTGTGAGCCCTTCCATCCAGCCCCTTCCTAATTAAACCAGGGCCAGGGGCCTATTAACTCACACACTTCAAAGTTGACTGAAACTGTCTCAGATAAATAGATAGAATATCAGTCTCTGAGTTGTCTATATGGCACCTTCCAATTGCACAACATTCACTCATTAAAATGTTCCACAAAAATAGGCCAACACGCTGTGATAACACTACCGTAAAGACTCTAGTCCCTGTGCTAGGAATTTTGTTGTGAGTTTTTAAAGGTTGGCTTGAAAGGCTCAAGTCACAGAAAAATATCAGCTACCAAAACAGCAAGTATCATTTTAAAACCCTGTAGTCACCCAACAAGATATATGAAACTGAAAGGGAATATTTCAAGTAAAAGCTTAAATCAACAGGATAGAGATTGGAAGCTAAGTAGGCCAGGTTACCTGGTACACTCTAGCTGCTTTGTGCCACTCTGGTATCACCGGCGCAGTCTGGTTAACCTTAAATTTTTTTCAGTGTTAAGACCTCCCTCAGCTAGTCATCATGGATACAGTGTATTGGCACTTGCTGGGACATACCTGTTCTTTGGCCGAAAGTATTGTGTCCTGGCGCCCTCTAGTGCCGCATGGATTTTAAAACATGATTGTTGTAACTTGTGTGTTCCACACATGAGGACTAGGCCCAAGAAGCAAGGCCTAACCAAACAGCCTCAAATTAGTTATGAGTAGAGGTGGGCCGTGATCGGAACTTTTCCTCCAAAGCACCCTAAATCTGTGGCAGTTTGTCAAAGCCTTTGGCAAGGTCCCTCACCAAAGGCTCGTAAGCGAAGTAAGCAGTCATGGGATAAGAGGGAAGGTCCTCTCGTGAATCAGTAACTGGTTAAAAGACAGGAAACAAAGGGTAGGAATAAAAGGTCAGTTTTCAAACTGGAGAGAGGTAAATAGTGGTGTTTCCTAGGGGGTCTGTACTGGGACCAGTGCTGTTCAACATATTCATAGATGATCTGAAAAAAGGGGGAAACAGTGAGGTGGCAAAATTTGCAGATGAGAAAATTATTAGGGTTGTCGATTAATCACGAGTTAACTGTGATTAAACTCAAAAAAATTAATTGCGATTAATTGCAAGTTTTAATCGCACTGTTAAACAATAGAATGCCAAATGAAATTTATTAAATATTATGGATGTTTTTCTACATTTTCATATATATTGTATTCTGTGTTGTAATTTAAATCAGTGTATATTTTTGATTAGAAATATTTGCACTGTAAAAATGATAAACAAAAGAAATAGTATTTTTCATTTCGCCTCAAACAAGTACTTTAGCACAATCTCTTTGTTGTGAAAGTGCAACTTACAAATGTAGATTTGTTTGTTACATAACTGCACTCAAAAACAAAACAATGTAAAACTTTGAAGCCTACAAGTCCACTCAGTCCTACTTCTTGTTCAGTCAATCACTAAGACAAACAAGTTTGTTTACATTTACAGGAGATAAAACTTTCTGGTGACATTGTAAATAAGGAGAAGGCAGCGAGAACAGGCATTTGCACGGCACTTCTGTAGCTGGCATTGCAAGGTATTTACGTGCCAGATATGCTAAACATTCGTATGCCCCTTCATGCTTTGGCCACCATTCCAGAGGACATGCTTCCATGCTGATGATGCTCGCTTAAAAAAAAATGCGTTAATTAAATTTGTGACTGAACTCCATGGGGGAGAATTGTATGTCTCTCCCCTTTCTTCTCCTGACCTCTTCCTGGCCAGAGCGAAGGGAATCTCATGAACACACGGTACAAATGATGCAGAGGTTGCAAATAGCTCTTCTACCTTATTGGTAAGACATGGGTTAACTGGGCACATTATTTGGCAAGGTCCTATCATCAGATGTTTCTGATCAGCTGTTACATGCATTATGGCAGGGGTGGCCAACCTGAACCTGAGAAGAAGCCAGAATTTACCAATGTACATTGCCAAAGTGCCACAGTAATACATCAGCAGCCCCCCATCAGCTCCCAGTGCCTCCCGGCAACCCCGCCAATCAGTGCCTCCCCCTCCTTCCCCGCACCTCCCGATCAGCTGTTTCGTGGCGTGCAGGAGGCTCGGGAGGAGAGGGGGAGGAGCGAGGGCACTGCAGGCTCAGGGGAGGGGGCGGGAAGGGGTGGAGTGGGGGCAGGGCCTGTGGCAGAGCCAGGGGTTGAGCAGTGAGCACCCCCCGGCACAGTGGAAAGTTGGCGCCTGTAGCTCCAGCCCTGGAGTCGGTGCCTATACAAGGAGCCGCATATTAACTTCTGAAGAGCCGCATGTGGCTCCGGAGCCACAGGTTGGCCACCCCTGATGTAGACTGTCTCAGCATCCTGTCTTGGTCACTCTCACTATGGATTGCTATCTCCTCCAGGCAGGGTCTTTGTCTTTAGATATCTACCTGTAAAACACCCAGGGTGCTCCATGGCACTATACACAAATGTGAAATAATGACGATCGTTAATCTGCAAAATGATTTTGTAGCGATACAGTGGATTATAAAATCTTTTTTAAAATGGCTGGAATTGCCCCTACTTGTGCAAAGTGCTTGATCTTTGGAACTTCTTGGGCTCAGTTCAGAGGTTACTGGGTAAAAATTAATGGCCCGTGATATAGAAAAGATCAGACTAGGTGATCTAATGGTCCCATCTGGTCTGTGAAACTCTGTGCACCTAAACTTTGAAGTTGGAAAAGCTCCTTGGGCCCCACATTTGAGCAGGTTTTTGGTAGGTTGATGATAAAAATGGAAGGATTTCAAGTGACATGAGCAGAACTTACCCCTTATCAACAGAGAATGCAGCTGTGCAATTGAGAGGGCTATGAGCTTGCTAAGGAGGTTGTGTGTGATGGGTGTGTGTAGCAGGCGAGGACTTTGTCGGTCTAATAGTGTGTCTGTGTGTTGCTTGCCCATCTCTTACAGTATTCTAATGCACGGGGGACAGGAGGTCACCATCATTTGAGAAGCAATAGACAAAAAAGATCATACATTAATGTAATCAGGTGTTTCCAAACATGGACACTAGATGGCACTATAACAATACTTATTTGCATGGCGTTGCTGGAGAATCATAGAATCATGGAAACCATAGGGTTAGACGGGACAGCAAAGGAAATCTAGTCTAACCGCCTGCCAAAATGCAGGATTTGTTGGGTCTAAACCATCCGTGACAGATTATTCCAGCCTCCTTTTGAAAACCTCCAATGCAGGAGCTTCCACAGTCTCCCCAGGCAGTCTGCCAAAAGCACATTTTTCGACAACCATTCTACACCTGCTGAGAGTGTAATTAAACTTTTTTTTTTTTTTTTTTTTTTTTTTTTCCGCCAGGGCCTCTGAAATCAGGATATGGTTTCATAAGCCAAGAAAAAAGGGAGTACACCAGGCCCCCCAAATAACAGTGTGGACAGCAACTCCATTTATGACAATGTCATTTGTTGGGAATAGCATTCCAGCCTGTCCATGAATGTAGACTCCCGATCAGCAAAAAAACTCTGAGACTGTAACTTCTTTAGTGTTGTGCTTTTTTAATTTTTAATAAAAAATGCTTTGGGTCGCCATGGTTAAAGGTTGCCCAGAAGCAACTGGGATGACAGCAAAACAGCCACTGAAGGGCACTAAACTGAACAGTTCTTCTTTGAGTGCTTGCTCATGTCGATTCCATTCTAGGTTTACGTGCGCCCACATGCACAGTCATCAGAAATTTTTGCCTTAGCAGTGCCCGTAGGGTCGGCTGTCGTGCCCCTTGAGTGCCTCGCTCATGCGTTGGTATATTAGGCACTGCCGACCTACGCCCTCCAACTTCCTTCTTACCGCCCGTGATGCCCGGAACATCTTGTCTTGCATCGCAAGAGCGTTAGCGGTTCTGACAGTCCATTGTTCTGTCTCCTTTATTGTTAGTTGATAGGTACTCAAGTTAAATGTTAGAGTAGTAGTTTAGGAGGTAAAGTCCCACCTAGGACTTTGCCTCAGAGCAGGGCATGCCCCGTTCCCCAGGCTTTAAGCCATGTTCATCGTGCAGCCGGCCGATGCCCATAAGTGACCCCCACGAGAGCTGTTTAAAGTGTTTGGGGGAGTCCCACAGAAAGGATAAATGCAGGATCTGCAAAAACTTTCGGCCTTGAACTCAGAAGGAGCGGGATATCCGCTTGAGGGTCTTCCTCCTGGAGGCTGCGCTTCGTCCTACCTCAGAGCCCTCTTGATCGAACTCCATGCCCGGCACCCTGGTGTCGGCGCATGGCGCACCACTGGCAACGGAATCCACCCGGCACCGTTCCCCCTCCCCAGTGCCTAAGAAGAAGAAAAAGGGGGTTTCGGGCAAAGGACCTGTGTCAGGCCACGTGCCTGTCCCGGAGCTGCTCAGGGGTACCGCTGCGATCGGACCCCCCCTAGTCTCCTGGGAGTCTGCAGGGGGTCCCAGCCCTTAGTAGTGTCATCTGTGCCCGAAATGGGCCCGGCGGCCAAAGAACAAGTAGGCTGACCGGCACCACAGAAGAACAACAGTTACGAAAAGGTAGGTAACTGTTTTTTTTTCTCCGCCAGCCCACAGTTCGTCCAGCTCAGGCTGTGCCCTCTGATTTCATAAGCTAGTCAGTATTAAGGTGTGTTAGTGCTTGGATGGCAGATGTTAAAAAGAGTACAAGTTGTTCTGAAAAGAAGTTAGTGGTGCCAGTTCAGGGCGGTGGGGAGGTGAACACCCAACCCCCAAGGTTTTTGCACTTGCTAGACATGCCCTGTCATCTACTCTAGAAGTTGGGAGTGGATAACAGGGGATGGATCACTTGATGATTGCCTGTTCTGTTCATTTCCTCTGAAGCACCTGGCATTGGCCACTGTCGGAAGACAGGATACGGGCTAGATGGATCTTTGGTCTGATCCAGTATGGCCATTCTTATGTTCCATAGGCCACAGAGCTGGGACCATGGTCCAACCCTTTTAAGCAGCAGTCCCATATGAAATCAGTATGGCTACTGCAGGAGCAATCTGGAGCATCGCTGTTGTGTGGTCACAATACCACTGAAATTAGACCCGGTCTCCCCTCCATCTGGGATTTTTCCATTAAAAAAATGGGGATTTTTTTGTGGAAAATTTTAGCTTTAATTGATACTTTCCATTTTTTTCAGCAAAATACAGCAGAAACTGAAAAGCAAACCCATTTTCAGTTAATATTATCTGGTTTTGATTCCAGATTTCACTGGGAAAAAAATTATAGGAAATGTTAAAAAAAAATTTTTTTGAAAAAATGTCCTGCAAAATATTATTGGCTTTTTTCAACTAGCTCTGATTATTGTTGTTCATTATTTGTATTGTAGTAGGACTTACAGGGTCCTATTGTGCAAAGGGCTGTATGCACACATAGCTAAATACAAAAAGAACAGGAGTACTTGTGGCACCTTAGAGACTAACAAATTTATTTGAGCATAAGCTTTCGTGGGCTACAGCCCATTTCATCGGATGCATAGAATGGAACATATAGTGAGGAGATATATACACATACAGAGAACATGAAAAGGTGGGCGTTGCCCTACCAACTCTAAGGGGCTAATTAATTAAGATGAGCAATTATCAGCAGGAGGAAAAAAAAGTTTGTAGTGATAATTGCTCATCTTAATTAATTAGCCTCTTAGAGTTGGTAGGGCAACGCCCACCTTTTCATGTTCTCTGTATGTATATATATCTCCTTACTATATGTTCCATTCTATGCATCCGATGAAGTGGGCTGTAGCCCACGAAAGCTTATGCTCAAATAAATTTGTTAGTCTCTAAGGTGCCACAAGTACTCCTGTTCTTTTTGCGGATACAGACTAACACGGCTGCTACTCTGAAACATAGCTAAATACAAGTTCCTGATCTGAAGCATTTATAAATCTAAGATTATATTTAAAATGTTCTTATGAGATTGACAAGACCTGAGGAAGTCAGACTCATGTGAATCCAAACTTCCCCAAAGTTTTCGGGGGGGCCATGTGATGTTCTAGCACTGGCCCTGTTTTTAGTAGGCCATGTTCTCTATGAAGTTACATCAGTTTATAGCAATGGAGGATCTGTGCCTACGTGCTGATTTCGTATCACTGCCACTTGTTTGGGGAGATCTGAATAATTCAGTGACTGTGATGCAGTCATCTGATCCTTCTACAACATTATACCACACCCTCCCATCTTCTATTTTTATAATGCACACTATGATTACCACATAAGTATGTACTACGTGAGGGTGTGGTATAAAATCTTCGTTGCCATTTTCTTGCGCACACCCACATAGCTCACGATGATCAAAATATACACAGTGGACTTGGGGAAACTGGTTAAGCAGGTGGTTGGGTTATGGAAGAGAAAAAATGGAAAGAAAAGTCTACTGCAGGGGTAGGCAACCTATGGCACGGGTGCCGAAGGCGGCACGCGAGCTGATTTTCAGTGGCACTCTCACTGCCCAGGTCCTGGCCACCGGTCCGGGGGGCTCTGCATTTTAATTTAATTTTAAATGAAGCTTCTTAAACATTTTAAAAACCTTATTTACTTTACATACAACAATAGTTTAGTTAGTCTATAGACTTATAGAAAGAGACCTTCTAAAAATGTTAAAATGTATTACTGGCACGCGAAACCTTAAATTTAGAGTGAATAAATGAAGACTCGGCACACCACTTCTGAAAGGTTGCTGACCCCTGGTCTACTGCAATACATTTAGCTTAGTGTATTTGTCATGTCTCCCTCTAGTGGCTAAGCCCAGTGAGGGACGGCACCTGCTGTTTACAGACAGCCAGTGGAGTTGTGTCCCTTTAGTTTAAGTGGCTGGGGCATGATCCCAGTCCCTTTGAAGTCAATGAAAAAACTCCCATTGACTTCAGTGGGTTTTGAATCAGACCCTTAGTGCCTCTTCTTCTTTTGTATGGCAATAGTAGAACAGTGAGAGCAAGGGCGTGACTACAGTTGGATCTTAAGGTCTCTTAGCCAGTCTAGAGCAGAGGGAGTAGCTATGTGATTGGCTGCAACACCTCCAAGATAAGCATAAATTGAGCAATCATCCGTGATGTGTCCGACAGCCAATGGTGTCCCTAGCCTCCAGTCATTGGATCATGTTGTACCTTTTGTCTGCTAGATTGAAGCACTCTATCAGATTTTTGTTCCCCATGTAGATATGTATAAACTGAGATCAAGTCACCCCTTAACCTGCTCCTTGTTAAATAGACTCAAGGAGCTCAGTCTATTCAATCACTATAAGGCATGTTTTCCAATTCTTTAATCCTTCTCCTGGCTCTTCCCTGGGCCCTCTCAAATTTATCAACATCCTTCTTGAATTGTGGACACCAGAACTGGACACAGTATTCCAGCAGCAGTCACATCGGTGACAAATGCAGCGGGAATATAACCTTCCTAGTGCTACTTGAGATTCTCCTATTTATGCATCCAGGGATCCCACTAGCCTTTTGGCCACAACATCACACTGGGAGCTCATGAGATGAAGTGTGGCCAGATGGCGAAAGGTCACTATAATCCACACCAGAGGTAAGTAGGAGAAAAAGGACTTCAGTTGCCACAAAGCAGCCCAGTGTACAGAATGGAACATCATTGCAGAACCTTGTGTTTGAGACCAATATGTCCTCCAATCTTTGTACATCAGTGCTGAGTTAATGCTATCAGTAACCTATCCACAACGTGTCACTTTTGCAGGTTTGTTTTTCAATCTGTCGGTTTTTAGCTTTCACCTCTCACTGCGGTGAACGTGGTGCGGTGTCATTTTATCATTTGTTTTTAAATCATCGTTGTAATCAGCGCATTTTTAGTAACAAGCTTAATAAAACCTATCTAAATCCAGACCAAACTCCCAGTTTAAGCTAGGAAGTCGGCTGGATTTGAAAGTAATGTGATTGGGGTGTTAGGGCTGGGATGTGGAGCAGGACTCCTGAGTTCTATTCCTGGCCGTGCCCGAAAAGTGCTGCTTAACCTTCCAAAAGGTGCTTAACATAAGATTACCCACCTGTAAATAGAAAGAATAGCTTGACTGGAGGGAGCTGGGAATGAGGGGAAATGGGCTTGATTCTGTTCCCACACTGGTGTAAATGAGGAGCAACTCCATTGAAGTCAACAGTCATACTGATGTACAGGAGATCAGAATCCAGCCCGACTCCTATAGCCAGTAATAGACCATGAAGGAAAATGTTTCAACTCTATTGTATAGCTTTAGCCACTAGAGAGCAATCTAAGTTAACACACAAACCTCGCACCAGACTGCAAGAGGAGATCCTACACAGTGGCACTCGATTATCAGTCTGCAAGTTAAACTCTGCTAGGTCTGCTTAACATTGTAACATTGGCGTATCTATGGAAGCTAAAAGGATTCCGCCCCCTGAAAAGATGGCTCCTATTAAATCAGGAGCGCACACGCTAGCCCCATGGCTGAGCTCCGCCATGGCGCTGGAAAGGTTACATGGTGTAAATCAGCATACCTCCAGAGCTGAGGATCTGGCCCACTGTGACAATGTATCTTTAGCTACACTTGCTGAAGTGGAGGCTCTGATCAATTATCGGTTCCTAACAGCTAGAACAGTTTAGCTCCATTGACATCAACGGAGCCATGCGGGTTTACACCAGTGGAGGAGTTGGCCCTATCAAACTTGACCTTGCCTGTCTCTTGTGTTATGTCTCTAGCTACTGTGTGAAAACAATCTGCACCGGTTTTGACTTTCCTGCGATAGCCAAAATATGTGTTTTTTAAAAAAAAAAAAAACTGTTTATTTGAAACAAAAGTCTAAATAGCTACTTCTGTAGTGATTGGTTAGCCCAGGTCAGGCCAGAGAAGGTCAACACAGAGAGGATGGGCAAAGGGTAGCTGATGGCACCCCAAAGTCATTTACTTTGCTTATGGGTGAAGGAAGCAGTGTTCAAATGGCAGCAAGTCACTTAGGCCAACACTTTCACACTTAGGCTTCCAAGCGTGAAAACCAAAGGCCAGATTCTCACCTGGTGTAAATAGGTGAAACTCCACTGAAATCAATGGCGCTTTGCCAACTTACTCACTGAGCTATCCAGTCCCAACGCCTTCTCTTTGTCTGAAACAAAAGACCAGTTTTTATACCCTCTTGCTAACTTGGCTTCTCAAGACCTGGTACTATATTTGCATTATATCCCTATACTGCTATGTCTGTGTCTCTGACTTGATCAAAAAGGACAGATTCGTCACTGCCAGTCTTCTGGGATAGACAGATCAGCTGATATGAAGCTACCCTTGCTTTTGATTGCAGATTTTTTTTTCTTTTGCAGAAGATTTGTTCCAAACAAAGAATTGCAATAATCATAAATAGTAAAGCAAGAAGTTTAGAAAATACTCCAATCTTCTGGTCTCTTGCATTTTACAAAATGACTGATTTATCCTAGTGAATTTTAATCTTTTAAATTCTCTTTACATAAGAATGACCATACTCGGTCAGAGCAAGGTCCATCTAGCCCAATATGCTGTCTTCTGACCGTGGCCGGTGCCAGATCTGCAGAGGGGATGTACAGAACAGGGCAATTATTGAGTGATCCATCCCCTGTTGTCCACTCCCAGCTTCTGGCAGTGAGAGGCTTAGGGACTCCCAGAGCATGGGGTTGCATCCCTGACCATCTTGGTTAATAGCCATTGATGCACCTGTCCTCCATGAACTTATCTCTCATTCTTTTTTGAACCCAGTTATAGTTTTGGCCTTCACAACATCCCCTGGCAACAAGTTCCACAGGTTGACTGGGAGTGTGTGAAGAAGTACTTCCTTCTGTTTATTTTAAACCTGCTGCCTATTAATTTCATTGGGTGACCCCTGGGTTCTTGTGTTATGTGAAAGAGTAAATAACAGTTTCCTATTCACTTTCTCCACACCAGTCATGATTTTATAGGCCTCTATCATATCCCCCTTAGTTGTCTCTTTTCTAAACTGAACAGTCCCGGGCTTTTTAATCGCTCCTCATATGGAAGCTGTTCCATACCCTTAATCATTTGTGTTGGTCTTTTCTGTCTTTTTTCCAATCCTAACATATATTTTTTGAGATGGAGCAACCAGAACTGCCCACAGTATTCAAGGTGTGGGTGTACCATGGCATATAGTGGCATTATGATATTTTCTGTCGTCTTATCTGTCCCTTTCCTAATGGTTCCCTAAAATTCTGTTAGCTTCTTTGACTGGCACTGCACATTGAGAGATGTTTTCAGAGAACTAATTATGTTGACTCCAAGATGTCTTTCTTAAATAGTAACAGCTAATTTAGAGCCCATCATTTTGTATGTATAGTTGGGATTATTTTTTCCAATGTGCGTTACTTTGCACTTGTCAACAAGAAATTTCATCTGCTCTTTTTTTGCCCAGTCACCCACTTTTGTGAGATCCTTTTGTAACTCTTCATGGTCAGCTCTGGATTGAACTATCTTGAGTAATTTAGTATCACCAACAAATTTTGCCACCTCACTGTTCACCCCCTTTTCTAGATCATTTATGAATATGGTGAAAAGCACAGGTCCCAGTACAGATCCTTAGGTGACCCCACTATATATATATCTCCGTTGTGAAAACTGACCATTTATTCCAATTTCCTATACTTTGTTTCCTATCTTTTAACCAGTTACTAATCCATTAGATGACCTTCCCTCTTATCCCATGACTGTTTACAAGCCTTTGGTGAGGGACCTTATCAAAGGCTTTCTGAAAGTCCAAGTTCACTATATCCTTTGGATCACCCTTGTCCACATGTTTGTTGAAACCCTCCAAGAATTCTAATAGATTGAGGCATTTTTTATTTTTTTTTAAATCAGCATTACATTAGCTATCCTTCAGAACTCTTGGGTGACTACCATCTGGTCCTGGTGACTTATTACTGTTTAATTTATCAATTTGTTCCAAAACCTCCTCTAGTGACCCCTCAGTTCCTCAGATTTGTCACATAAAAATAAATGGCTCAGGTGTGGGAATTTCCCTCACATCCTCTGCAGTGAAGAAAGATTAAAAGAATTCATTTAACTTCTCCACAATGGCCTTGTCTTCCCTGAGTGCTCTTTAGAATCTCGTTCACCCACTGGCCCCACTGATTGGTTAGCAGCCTTTCTGCTTCTGATATACTTTAAAAAAACGCTGTTAGTTTGTGTGTCTTTTGCTAGTTGCTCTTCACATTCTTTCTTGGCCTGTCTAATTATACTTTTACGCTTGACTTGACAGAGTTTGTGCTCCATTCTATTTTCTCCAGTAGGATTTAACTCCCAATGTTTAAAGGAGGCCTTTTTGCCTCCAGTCGCCTCTTTTACTCTGTGTTTAGCCCTGGTGGCATTTTTTTTTTTTTTTTTGTGCTCCTCTCACTGTCTTTTTTATTTGGGGTGTACATTTAGTTTGAGCCTCCATGCAGCTTGCAGGCATTTCTCTCTTTCACAAGCTGCTTCCTTTTCACCCTCGATTACAACTGCAAATACACATTGGTGGGTGAACTTCAAACAGGTCATATTGTCTTCCACAAGTTGGTCAGCTCAGTCGATTGTTTAGGGGTGCTCCTGGATTCTCCACTGACAATAACCTGTAAGTAGTGTCCACAAGTAACACTTTCTACCATCTCTGGTTGGCCAGGAAACTCAAACCCACCCTGGTGGATGATGACCATCTCTCAGTTATACACTTCTTCGTCACCTCCCATCTGGATTACAACAGTGCAATATTCCTGGGCCTGAAGCCACTAGCCTTTAGGAAACTCCAGCTAGTACAAAAGGCTGCAACACATCTCCTCAGCAACATTCCTGTCCTCCACTCCCCACAGAACAGCAAATCAAGGTCAAGGTCTGGGTCCTTATCTTCAAGGGGCTCAATGGCCTAGGCCTAGGGTATCATGTCACACTCTCACTAGGGTAAGCCACTTGGCTTCACCGCTTCCTGAGACCGAACCTCAGAGCCTTCAGCCCCCCTGCTTCACACCGTGAGCTCCCTCCAGCAAGTCCACCTGAGTTGGACACCTGAGAGAGACTTGTACACCCAAAGGGAGCAATGGTCTCCCCAGCTTCTTAATCAGCAGTGACTCTCAGCCAGCACGGTAAAAGCAGAAGGGTTCATTAGATGTCTGGAATACAGCATAGAAAGTCCTTGGTTACAGAAAGTTACAGCATAGTCCCTCTTCGTCAGTCCCAGAGCCCTCTGACCCCTCTTTAGTCCCAGGCCACGAACATCTCCTGTCCTGCCTCCAGCAGCCCAAACTTAATGACCCCACCTGGCCCCTCCTCAGTCCTTTGTCCTTGTCACCTGGCCCTCCTCCTTAGCCCTTTGTTCTCCAGCTGACCACACCCAGCTGGCTTCCTGTGGAGGCTGGGCCATCCATGGTCATTAATT
Organism: Platysternon megacephalum; assembly: GCA_003942145.1. Taxonomy (NCBI): domain Eukaryota; kingdom Metazoa; phylum Chordata; order Testudines; family Platysternidae; genus Platysternon; species Platysternon megacephalum. Next base: position 7,379,670 of record QXTE01000053.1, read on the forward strand.
GCTAGGTGCCAAATGTCTGGGTAATTGGAGTGGCCATTGTCTTCTTAGACTCTCCATGGGCATAAAGGCCCAGGCAGCTTGGTGGCAGTCACACCTGGATCTCTGCGTCTCTGCAAAGAGTAAACAACCTTTTCCCACAACCTAGTTACCATGCACCACATAGGGGAAACTGAGGCACGCACAATAGTCATAAAAATATTACGGAAAACTTCCACTCTGTCATAATTCCCCCAGGGGCTAAGAACCACCTCAAGCCTCACTCCCTTCCACTTCAACTTCAAGGCCTTCTCTGACATAAACACAAAGCAGTGTGTACATACATATTCAGGGGAAAAAACACCTTATAAGAAGAAAAAAAGAAAACCCTTCCAAAACAAGACACTCCACTGCAGGCACAATTCTACCTCTGGGGAGAAGATAAGATAGAACAAACCACATGCGACAGAAGTCACATTGTTTAATGTACGACTGGAAAGCAGTCAGAGACAGAGGTGACAGGGATGGCATAAGAATCTATAGAGAACAGAAAAGAATAGGATACCTGTTTGGGTCAGGAGAAAACACAGGATCAGACATCCCCCCCAAAGTTGATGAAAGCCTCCAAACACTGGGTCTTAGGCCTGGCTCTAGTTTGGATGCTTGTGTGAACGGTGCAAGTTTATTAGGGCCTGAGCCTGCAGGCAGCGACATCAGTAGAAAGACTGTCATTGACTCCCGTGGGCATTGGATTGGGCTCTTGATTCTGTGGTTTACATGGAGTTTCAGTGCAGATGAATTCATTATGAGTACTTGCCAATGTACTGAGAAAACAGCCTCATGGTAGTTGCTAACTCCACTTCCATTCCCAGATGGAACTAAGCAGTGTGGAGACATTCAAAACAAATGGAAAACAATGGGCTAGATCCTTCGCTGATATGCACCAGCTGGGGATCTGGCCTGTTGTTTTAAAAAAGTTTAACCAAACGTTTTAGAACCTCAAGAGAGGTTTGCTCTGAATTTTGGCCTGCAATTTCTTCACGTCTTTCCCCTCACCCTTATTTCAGCATTGAGATTTCCCATGCATTCCATGTTTTCATGGATTCATATAAGCATAGGTTCATAGCCTGATCAGAAGAAGGGACCATTGATCATCTAGTCTGAGCACCTGCCTAACACAGGGCAGATAATTTCACCAAGCAGTTCCTGCATCCAGCCTATAACTTCTGGGAGGACTGGAGCATATGTTGGGGAAAGACATTTAGTCTTGCTTTAAAGACTTCATGTAATGGAGAATCCACTACAGCTCTACATAAGTTGTTCCAAAGGTTAATTATCCTCACTATAAAAAAAAAAGTGCCTTATTTTTTGTCTGAATTGGTCTAGCTTCAGCATGTAGCCGCTGAATCTTGTTATGTCTTTGACGGCTACATTAAAGGGCCTTCTACTATCAGAAATCTTCTCCTCATGCAGATACAGACTATAATCAAGTTCTCTCTTAACCTTCTCTTTAAGCCAAATAGATTGTTTTGTTTGTCTCTCCCGGTAAGGCAGGTTTTTCAGACCTTGACTCATTCTGGTAGCTCTTTCTGAACCCTTTCCAGTTTGTCAACAGCATTTTTAAAGTGTGGACACCAGAACAGGACATGGTATTCCAGTAATGCCATACTGCCATATACAGTGGTAAAGCCACCCTCTATTCCAACTCGATATTCTTTCTGTATATGCTTTGGTGAGATGAGATCTATATGCAGATTTCACTCCTGAATGGTTGATGATATGCACTAACCAGCCCTAACATTTGTGCTGGACAAACCCCTGTGGGTGCTAGATACAACTTGTTGAATCTGTTAGCTGTGGAGGCTGGAAAGCAATGGAAGACCCTTGATTAGAGCTGACATTCCAACCAACAGAGGGTAGTGCTGCACAGATGGACAAGCCAGTGCAGTTTTCATTGCCTTATAATAATTTTCTATCTGCAGAGCTGCATCTAAGGGAGGGAGAGATTTTGTTAGTGCCCTCGTAATTGCAGAGCAAACAGAAGGGTGGTCTGATTCCATTCACCTCCTCTCTGCAGCTGCATGTAAAATAAGGAGGGGAATGGGAAAACTAGAGAGGAAAAGGAAAAGGAGGAAACTGAAGGTGAGGTGAGGACAGGAAGGGAGAGATGAGTCAGAGGAGGAGAGAAAGAAGGAGCAAAAGAATGGAAAGAAGTCTCTCCTGCTGCATAAGTTTATGACATTATTATTATACCTAGTTCTTTTCTTCAGTAGCACTCAAAGGGTTTTGCAAAGGACATCAGTGTCATTGTTGCCATTTTACAGATGGGAAAACTGAGTCACAGAGAGGGGAAGTGACTGCCTAAAGTGTCCTAGCAAGCCAGTGGTAGAGATATCCAATATACTGAGCCTCAGTCCAGCCGACTGTCCAGTATGTCACACCCTCTCTTTAGGAATTGCTGCTCTTTTCCAAAATATTTGTACCCTATTCACTGGGAAAGAAGAGGGTCTTCATTAAATTCCAAGGAGAGATTTTTTGTTTGTTTGTTTGAAGGGGAGACGTGGGGGAATTGTTTGACTGGGTTTTTTTTAAGGACACTGGCAAACTTCTTGAGTCTGTGATATTACAGAGATGGAGCAAGCAGGAGACACACTGGGTATGCAGATATGTTCCCTCCAGCTTTCATGATAACTTACAGCTGGCTGGCACCAGCTGGAGAACTGGATCAAGTCACTGCCCTTTATGTGAGCGTTGGAAGATGCTGCATATAAAATTGCTACACAGGAAAATGCTTGCGTACACACCCGCTAAGCCCTGGCGAGCATTTCAATTATTTCTCTCTTTTTAAAAAGTGTTTTTGGGGAAAATCATGGTTAGAGAACAAGATAGGATCCATGAACTCCTGAATTTTCATCTCATCTTTGACATCCTGTTCCAGCGGTCTTCTACAAGCTGTCTCAAGGAAAGTAGGATACTATTTATCTAGTTCACCGGGGTGATGCACATTTTAATTCCTTAGTGTTCGTTAATTAGTCAATCTTTCTAAAGTGCTTTGAAGATTAAATGTTACACGAGTGCAATTCCTCATCATTTTTCGATTGGTAGGAACCTACACAAACTCCAAAAATCCTGAACATATCTATGCATTATTAATAACAACAATAATAAATAATCATTGTACTGCCATAGCCCTAGTCATGAATCAGGACTCTGTTGCAGTAGTCACAGTACAAACATATAATAAAAAGACCACCTCTGTCCCAATCACAGTTACAATCTAAGTAATGATACTATATTATCAATAATAATGAATGCACTATTATTTCTATTACCACAGCACCCAGAAATCCCAGACAGAATCACAGTGTTAGGTGCTCCGCAGCCATATAAAAAGACCTGGTGCCCTGCCCCCAAAGAGTTTACTCTCTAATCTGAAACAAACATTGAGTGAGACAATGAAAAGACAGGCCCTTGGATGGAGGATGAGGGTATGGCCATCTAGTTACACAGCATAACAATTTGCTCGATTTGATGGTGGCTGAATCTTTGGAAAGTTTGTTGTTGTTTTTTTTAACCTCTAAATAAATAACATCATATTTCTCCAGATGCCTGGCATCCTGTTCAAGGTTAGTTAGCTGATTACTTGTAGACAGTTGCTCTCAAAAAAGGGAGTACTGAGGACTTGTCTATCTAGGATACCTATGTGACCGCCATTAATTCACATCTGAGCACCTCACAATTATTAATGCATGTGTCCTCTCAACACCCCTGTGAAGGAAGGGAAGGGTATTATACCCAGCGTGGATCAAGCCCTGCACTGGCGATTAAGAGATCTGAGCTCTGTCCCTGGCTCTGCTACTGGCCTGCAGGGTGACCTTGGTCAAGTCCCTTCCTTTCTCCATTTCCATTTCTATAAAATGAGGGTAATGACACAACTGTCCTTCGTAAAGTGCTTTCAGATCTACTGCTGGAAAGTGCTATACAAGCGCTAGGTATTCTATATTACAGATGGGGACCTGAGGCACAGAGAGGCTAAGTGACTTGCCCAAGGTCACACAGGAAGTCTGTGGCAGAGCAGGGAATTGAACCTAGGTCTCCTAAGTCCCACCTAATCACTGGGCTGTCCTTCATCTGGGAAAGATTCAAAAGAGGCTATATGGGGTAGTTCACAGAGGACCATCTATATGTAAAGGGCGGTATATAAGAAACCTTCAAAACTGTTTGTGGGACAAGCCACCAAATGGGCCTTTCAGGTTGGCAATACAGGTACACAACAAGGGCCAGAGTATGGCCAGACACATGATTTTGAAGGAGTCTTCAGTGTGTAGGATCTATATCCATTGTCCCTTGTAAACTCTAGCACTTCTTGCCATGAATGTTTGACGGACCATGCAGATGGGACACCCCACGGGGGAAGGAAAAGTTTGAGTTTGAAAGTCATTCCATGCAAAGTGGAAATCTCCTCTGGAGAGTGGAGCAGGATTTTGAGGCCACTTCTTGACAGCACAAATGTTCTTCACAAGAGAAACTTTCCGTTCTCTTTCTCCCACCAGATAAGATCAAACACCAGAGGACACAACACTAATTCTCTCTGAACCTGTTAGTCTCAGGTATGTACCACATGACAATTCAAGGCTTATGCAGGAGGGGCTGTTTTGGCTTGTTCCTGTTTATTGCGAGCTGCTGAGAATGATTTTGAAATAGCTGGAGTAACTCATTGGAGACAGAACACGATGTACCCGGCTATTTTCTGTCTCTGCCCAGGGGCAGCTTGTTGTTAAACTGAGCAAAGGGCTGGGAGCTAAACACTGATCCCAACTCAGCTGCTGAAATGGTATGTGACTTTGCACGAGTCATTTCACCTCTCAGTGTGTGCCTCAGTTTTCCCTGTTGTTAAAACAAGGGTAATAATGTTGAGGGGGGGGAAATGAATCACTGCAGACTGCGGGAAATACTGCATAGTGAGCAGTTTCCTACAGTGCGATGTGTATTGGGATTAACAACACCGCTGTGTGAAATGTGTCCAATGGAAAACCATTGGCTTCCAAAGAGAGGAAAGAATGACTGTGATGAATGGGAACATGTCCTGCAATAACCTCGTGGCTCTTCTCTCATGCAGCTGATTTTTTTCCCTGTCCTTGGGGGCTTTACACACACACACACACACACACACACACACACACACACACTAATCAGAGGGGGGGTGATTGAATGCCAAGTGTCCACTCTCTGGTAGGGCATCTTTTCTTGGGATTGACTATGCTTATCTTGTGTTGGTTTTAAGGGTGGCCTGCAAACTGGGCTACCAGAAATCCAGCCACTTGGGAAATATGCACAGGTAGAATGGAAAGGGAGGGCAGGGTATTCCCAAGGGAATTGCATTTCAAAGAGTCTCTCCCTTCCGTTTTCATATTTCCTCCACTCCAGATCACCGATGTCTACTCGTTGTGATGCCCCCACTTGGCTCTATGGGTCAGAACCAAAGCCCAGTGAAGCCAAAGGAAAGACTCCCATTGATTTCAATGGGAGTTGGATCAGGCCCTTTGCTGGTAACGCCCGACTCATCACTGAAGGCTGGAGGCTGGCTGCTGAGAGAGGCATGAGTTAATGGCCTGATCATAGGACAAGTTGCCAGAATCTCCTGTGCCCTAATCCTAGCACTGATACTGATTTATTGTCTGACTTTGGGAAAGCCAGGGAAACTCTCTGCCTCAGACTCTCCATCTCTAAAATGGAGATAATCCACAGTGGCCATGAAAGCATTCACTAGTTAATGTTTGAAATATGCTATTGTTTGGTAACACTTGATAGTAGATTGCACAGTTTTGCAAAATGATTATTTTATTACTACGTATGGCGTCGTAGCTGCCCGTGACTTTTTACAGGCAAATGAAATTCAAGTCTCCTGCTTTGAAGAGCTCAAAATCTAATATTTTAAAGCATTTCACATAACAAAGGTGCTAAAATGGACACTTAGCAAAACTGTAATAAAGCAAAAGCATCCCCTGTGCAGGGCCCTCAGCTTTCAATCTTCCTTTCCCTCTTGGTCCGAAATAGCCCACATTTGTAAATCTTCTGTGGACAGCGCAGAATTCACCTTTTCTCCCAGGCTTTGAAGGAAGTTTTGGGTGGAAAGGTGGGGAATTGGGTGGATATTTATTGATGAAAATCATTTATGTTATATTGTGTGTTTTTATTTTAGGGGACAGAGTCTAGGACAGGTAACAATAGATAGATATAATACAGTGTTCTACAGCAATATTCCACTACACTGTGTTCTGTTCTCTCCTGTTCAGGTTCTTAGCCCTCATTACCATGGCATCCATGGACCAGCTCCTCAAAGATATTTAGGTGCCTAACTCCCATGGGAGTTAGGCACCTAAATACCTTTGAAGCTCTGGGTCCAAACACCTTTCAGAAGTTCATTAAATGATGTAGCATCTGTCATACGTGGTTTATTCTTTTCCCCTTCACTGCCCCTGGGGGGAATTGTGTATACATATACTGTTCTTTGTGTTTATAACAGCAATGGCAAGACTGGAGAAAGAGCACCTTGCCCTTGGAGCAGAAGGGGGTGAGGTTTGAGGTGGTTCTTAACTCCTGTGCGAGTTCGCTCCACTTTCTTGAACTGGACCCTGAGAAAGCGCTTGTCCACAGCACTGACAAGCTTTATCCTTGCTGTAGACAGGTCCACTGTGCCTGAGGGGTGGAGCTGTAAATGATAGGCCTTGCCCTGAAGCTATAGTGATCTGTTAGGTACCCTGGCCCCAGATCAATCAGTACCTTGAAGTTAAGGACCGAGACCTTGAATTTGACATGCCATTCTATGAGAGGGCAGTGTAGCGCATGGTGGAAGGTTTGAGATGCTTTCAGTTGCCCATGTCACTGAGGAGTTGCACTGCTGTTCCCTACCTAGTTGTAGTTTCCGGAGGGCTGATGGCTTCATGCCCAGGTAGGTTGCATTGTTGGCTCAGGTAGGTAGCATTACAGGACTGTAGCGCCTACTGCAGGGCGTAGTGTTTGGAAGACTACAGAATACTGCGGTGTTTGTAAGGGTTAGTTCTTCACTGGCTTCCTGGGATGCAGGGCCTAGAGTGTAACTGACCCAGATGATCCCTGACACTTGTGCAGGCCCACAGAAGGGAGGGGGAAAGCATACAAGGAGCTTTCCCCCGTTTTTGCACATTCAATGCAAGGGCCAGGGACAATCACATTTCTTGCACTAGGGAGTGTCCAGAGACTGGCTTGATCCATGTGCCTCAGGGTGTTTATCAGAACCACAAAGTTAAACTAGCCTTGAAACAGAGGGATCCTAAAGGGGTTGATGGGAGGTCACTATTATGGGAGTTTGAAATTACAGGAACTCTGTCTTCTTCTTTCTTGGCACTTCCCTCTTTCAAAACTCACAATCGTACGCCAGGCTGTCTTGTCTCTCTGAAGTCCGCTGATATCCAGTCTATGTACCTAGTCTTTGGTCTCCCACTTGGTTGTCTCCCATCCACAATCATTGCAGAGCCATCCTACTGATGTCTCCACTGGATCTGCCTATACCAATGTCGCCAACCTCCCTCAATTTGTCTTCAACTGGAGCAGCTGACGTTAAGCCTCTTACAACCTCGTTTCGTTTTCTAGCATGGAATGTCCAACCATTTGACCATCTCTACTTCTTCAGTTCCATGGTGAAAAGCATACTGATTTCCTGTCTTGTGTACGGCCAACTCTCAGTTAGGTACATTAGGATTGGTCGAATTACAGTTTTATACATCTACCTTTTAACTTTATTGCCATCTTTTTGACACAGAGAACTAGGGTCAGCTCCCACCATTTAGTTTTAGTATGATGCCAGGCAATACTCAAGTGAACACCATCATCAGCAACCACTGATCCTGGTATTTAAGTTATTTCACTATTCAAAGCCCTCTGCCTGTGAACTCCTTTATGCTGAGTCCTCATCCTTCAGGAATCATAGCTTCAGTCTCACCAATGTTCACTCTAAGCCCAGCCTGCCTACGTTGCCCGTGTTCAAAGTTGGCTTGCAGGGTCTCACAATCTTTTGCACGTATCACTAAGTCATCAGCAAACAGCAGGTTCAAATCCTCTCTTATCACATCCACGACAACCACAAACAAAAAGGGGCTCGGAGCTGACCCCTGATGGAGGCCATAATTTACTAGAAATTCTCTTCTATAACCCCATTTAGTTTTAACTACAGTACTCACTCCATCAGACATATCCTGGATAAGATGGAGATAGCCTTCTGTCACACCTCTCTGTCGCAAACTTGACCAAACTAATTCTTTTGGTACATGATTGTACGCCTTCTCCAGGTCCACAAAGTCCATACCCAGTTGCCATCTCTTTTCTCTGTACTCATAGATTCATAGACTTTAAGGCCAAAAGGGACCATCATGATCATTTAGTCTGACCTCCTGCACATTGCAGGCCACAGAACCTCACCCACCCACTCCTGTAATAGACCCCTAACCTCTGGCTGAGTTAGTGAAGTCCTCAAATCATGATTTAAAGACTTCAAGTTACAGAGAATTCACCATTTACTCTAATTCAAACCAGTAAGTGACGCATGCCTAGGGCTACCAGATAGCAACTGTGAAAAAACTGGACAGGGGGTGGGGGGTAATAGGGACCTATATAAAAAAAAGTCCCCAAAAACGGGACTGTCCCTTTAAAAACAGGACATCTGGTCACCCTACACATACCCCATGCAGCAGAGGAAAGCGAAAATCCCCAGGGTCTCTGCCCGTCTGACCTGGGAGGAAATTCCTTCCCAGCCTCAAATATGAGGCTCACTTGGACCCAGCATGTGGGTGAAACCCACCAGCCAGACACCTGGGAAAGAATTCACTGTAGTCATCCTGTGATAGACCAATACACCCAGATCTTTCTCCTCCTCAGTCACTTCCAACTGGTATGTCTGCAGCTTATAGCAAAAATTCTTGTTGTTAGTCCCTACGTGTTGACTTTGCACTATTAAATGTCATCCCATTTCTATTACTCCAGTTTTCAAAGTCATCCAAATCTTGTCCAGGGGGTTTCATAGCACAAATATGGCATCACTCCTTCCCAGCATGAATCATACTGACTCTTCCAAATTTCAACCGTTCCAGTCAGATGTTTTTCAATAATCTTCTCCCATATTTCCATAGCATGTGACGTAAGCCTCATTGGGTGATAATTAGCACGCACAGTAACATCTCCTTTATGTTTAAAAATAGGCACCACAAAACTTTGACATCATTCATCCAGCATTTTCCCTTTCAACAATATCATTGACAAAACTTGTAAGACACTTGATGCCTTCCCTTCCCAATGACTTTACCGCATCCACTGACCCAGGTGCTTTCTCTTTTTACTTTTTCTGAAGTGCCTCTGCAAACTCTTCCTTCTGGGTGCAATCTGTCATGGCCTGGTTCGGCTGACATGTTCTTAATTCCTCCCATGGGTTCTCCTCATTTATCACCCTTCCAAAGTAATCACTCCAAACTTTGTTGATTGACTCACCATCTATTTGCAAAATACCATATTCTTTTCCAATGTAAGCGAACGCATTCACATCCCTCACCATTTTCTCTCTTGCCTTATGTAGCTTCTTACAAGCCAGGCCTTCAGCAACATTTCCTTTGGCCTCCTTTTGGCTTCTATGTACGTCATCTTATCACTGCTCGAGCCACTGGCCTGACATTTTCGAAGGTTACCTTTTTTTTCCCCCAACCGATTATTTAACTTGACGATTCCACACCACGTCTCCCTGCTTATCCTTTTCAGCACTTGTTCCATCACTCCTAGGACTTCATGTACCATTTCCAGAAAAGTTGACTTTCGTTTGAACCAGCTGTCCTCCACATATCCCTGCGTGTCTTTAGGAAGTCTACACATTTCTCCTTGTTTGAAGGTTTTTTCATTCTCATCTTTAAGCTTCCAACACTTAGGCCTCCAGTGCTCCGGAGTTCAGATGCTTCCAAGATCTCTGTTTGCCGAAGTCCATAAGGAGAAGTCTGTGCTGTCTCACAATGCCCTCACCAAGTATTGCCTTAAAACTGATCATTCATAATCTATGTGTTTGTGATCCCCAAGTCCAATGCCAGTGTAGGACCGTTTCCCTCTAGGAGTTTCTGGTTCCAATGCTGTGGCCTCCATGGACTGTTTCCTACCCAGTCTTCCCAGTTCCAACATGTGCATTTAGATCTGCTCCAATAATTATCTTCCCACTGGATGGCATGTTTCCAATAAGGCACAACAATCCATCAAAAAACTCCTCTTTTACCTTTTGATCCTCTCTTAACTGTGGTGCACACCCACTTACTGCATGGATAGTTACCTTTTCCCAACACAGTTTAATGCTCAGCCGTTAGTCCGACCTTCTGGCAATCTCTATCACATGCCTCTGTGTGATTTCATCCAGAATAACTCCAAGACTGTTTTGAGACATAACTCCCTGAGTTTTGATTTTGTAACCCTCCTGCAGCATCTTGGCTTTGCAACCTTTCCATTTGGTCTCTTATACATACGCCACATTTACTCTTCTCCTGTTTAAGACCTCACATAGCTCCAAACTTCTGGGGTACATTTGACATGGACATCAGTTCACATGAGCATATCCAGTGAATGAGCTTTACAGGTCAGCTATCCAAGCCTGACACCCTAAGTGCTGATGGGAGGTCACCGTTACGGGATTCTGACATTACGGGAACTCTGTCCTTCCTTGAAATCAAGTCACAGTGTCAACAGCTGGGAAATATTTTCGTCCTTCCTTGGACTCCGACACTGTCAATATCTGGGAAGTTAACATATTTCTGACTCCACTGGGGCTCTTCAGTTATCCAGAAATGGCAGTTTTGGATCCAGACATATGACTAGTCAGAGAATATGCAGGAAGATGAAGCAAGGTCCGGTCCTCATGGATTGGGAACCCCGGAACTTGGAGAGTTGGGGAAACTGACTTCAGATCTTCTGCATTACTACATACCATGGGTATGAAGAGCCACTGCCTGTGACTTATCCAGGGCTCTGTGTTTATTGCCCTTGTTTGCTTAGCTGCAATCCTTTGCTTTCCTGAAGGTCAGGATCTAATTGGCTTGGCTAGAAATTCAGTTCATATCTCATAACCTTTAAAATTAGAGATGAGGCTGTAACAGGCTGTAACCGAAAGTGGGCTGTCCTTTTAAAGGCTAACGGGCCTGGAGCAGCCAGCCCTGTTCATTTAACAGCCTCAGCTGGGAAGGGGTCAAGCGATTATAAAAGCCAGCCAGTATCTCAGCTGGGGAGCTGCAGGTGGGAGATGGGCTCCTGCAGTAGCCCCAGAAGCAGGGATTGAAGGGAAGGTGAGCCCTTTCCGCACTGCGGGAGACAATGGTAAATGTCTCTGGGAGCTGTAGCCCAGGTGGGCAGTGGAACTGCTTTTTGTTCTTAGGTTTTTGCCTGTTTTATGTGGAATAAAACTGTGCCCCTGAATAAGACTTGGGCATGGCAGGGAGTTCTCCCCGGACTGGGGAGACAGGCCAGCGGCCCACAATCTCAGACATTAATGGCTTATAAATTCAGCAACGCCAAACGACAGACCAACAGTGCAGCACTCTCATCAAGCCAAATATGGAAAACCAGTCGGTTTATGCTTTTGGAGACGGTTCTTAGAGTAACTCCCACCCACCCACCACAGGAGAATTTATTGGCATATTTCATATACATGTTGCCTTGATAACAGCATCATAATACAGAGCCCCATAGGGCCGACAAGTATCTGTTGCAGCAGGTGGGGTTACTCTACAAATCTATGTAGTCCCATCCAGTTCTGTAGACACTTGCGCCAGAAACACCCCCCAAAATAGTAATATTGGGACCCTGGTTATGTTTTCAAAACATGTCTAGACCAACGTATGCCGGCTGAGTTGTATTATGTAATGAGTTGAATGGAAGTAGAAACCACCAGGGGATTGCTTATTGTTTATTATGTGTATTACTATAATGCCTGGAGGCCCAGCCAAGATTGGGGCCCGTTGTGCTAAAGACAGTCCCTGCCCCCAAAAGATTACAGTCTAATTAGAAGAGGCAGATAAATCGTGGGGGGGAAAGGGGCACACTGAGATGAAGTGACTTATGCACGCAAGATTCTACAGAAGGCCCAATGCACGCACATGTCACTGAGGTTTTCACCTCAGCAGTTAGTTCTACATATGCATTCAGCATGAGGGATATGTTCAGGCCTAGTTCTTTATAGAGGTGGGAGGGAGTAGAGGTGGGTTAGGTTTTATGAATTCTCTAGACCTTTAGAACTATTTGGGGGGGAAGGAAGGATAGCTCAGTGGTTTGAGCATTGGCCTGCTAAACTCAGGGTTGTGAGTTCAATCCTTGAGGGGGCCACTTAGGGATCTGGGGCAAATTGGTCCTGCTAGTGAAGGCAGGGGGCTAGACTCAATGACCTTTCGGGGTCCCTTCCAGCTCTATGAGATAGGTATATCTCCATATATTTTATTTATTTAAAAAGTTTTGTTTTGTGTGATCGTTGGAGTTTCATGAAACCTTCCTTCCCAGAAGTGTTTTTTCAAATGTCGTACTGATGGATTGATTTGTATTTTTAACTGAAGGCGAGGCTGTGCTATGCAAACCATAATGATTCTTTGTTGGAAACAATTTTGTAACCTGCTTCAGAGAGTATTACAGGAATGTGAGGCAGCTCAGAACAACCCACCTTGCCAAAGCTCAATACTCCAAATCTAAATCTGGAGCCCACAGATTCTGAGTGGATTTTAAATTTGGCAAAACAAGTTCTCCTTTCACAATCTTTACCTTGATATTCAGTCAGATCCTGCATTATTTACCGAGGCTAAACTTTCCCTGAAGTCACTGAGAATTTTGCCTAAGTTAAGAACTTCAAGAATTGTTCCACTTCATCTCAGCAGACTAACTCAAGGTTCTCAAAAACCTGAGACATAGTTTATTAATTTTAGGTCCATACATTTGACAAGAAAAACAAAGACATAGGTCTCTAGCTGTCTTGTAATTCAGCCAGCTATCTTGGATGAGTGGTTATGCAACCTAGGAATGTCCATGCAAATAAATATTTGTACTAACGCGCCGCACTTTGAAACAGAAAACTCCTGACTTCCTTGTCAAGTGATAGATTGCCTTGAAATCAAGAACTGGCACTGCACTTATTGCTGAACAAGTCATGGGGCTTGCAGTGTAATTCCCACTATGAGTATGAGCTTTCTTCTCTTTTTCATGTTAAATATTAGCTGATCTATTATGTTAAACATATGCATGCTGGCTACTTCAGGTTCTACTCAGCTGTTTTGTCTACACTAGACTTTTTTTCTTAAAATTTCTCTTTGATGGCACCATTATGGTGGCAACAGAAGCCCTTCTGGAGACAGCCACCAACATTTTCATCAGCACGTCAGTGTCAGTCATTATCTTTAAAGCACTCAATGTTGGCTTGGAAGAACCACCTGGAGAATGGAAGAAGCATATTTAAGACTCTGTGCTTATTGAGTGCTTCCTCTAATGGCTGGTCTATATAAGAGTATATGAGTCAACTGCACCTGCCAGCTGGAGGAGTTAGGCTTTTAGGTAAGGTGGTAAAGGGTCAAGTTAGTACTGAAGGTCCCAGATTCAAATCTCACTATTGAGCTAAATGAGATTATTAGACCTGCCTGGCAAATGGATTTTCTGTCCCATGAAAAATTTCAAGATTTTGAAATCAGGATGAAAAGCCAAAATTTCAAATTGTTTCATGAGATGAAATTCTAGAAAAAAATTATTTGGGGTCAATTTCATTTCAATTTCAACCCATTTTATTTTCAAATTTTTTAATGTAAAATAAAGTACATTTCAAAATGAAAAATTGAAACATTTTGATCTGAAAATGTCAACATGAGAGGTTACGATATTTTTGAAATGTTCTTTTTACAACATTTTTCAAAATGAAATGCCATCAAAATTTATACGATTTTGCACAAAAAAATTGGTTTCACCAAAACTGCATTTTCCAAGGGGAAACTGCTAGGACAAAAACTTTCTGATGAGCTCTACTTGTTATTTTTAACATGTTATTGTTAACATGTTTATTTAAAGAAATGGGCTTGGCCAAAACCCAAGGTACAGAAGTAACCCGCTCTACATTCTAGAAAGTAGCTCTTTAGCTGACCTGTAGACTCACATATTCAGCTTTGGAGTTCCCTGGTTCAAACCCTGCTGTTGGTACAGATGGTGGTCATCAGATAAACAGCTGTGAAACTTTGGAGTCAAAATCTATCTGGATTTTGCAGCATGAGCTCCATATTTTGTTTCTTTTTTTAATCTTCATTCTTTTTCTTTTTCTTTGGCTTCTGTTCTTCCAAATTCTGGCTAGAACTGGCAGCAGGTGAGTTGAACTACTGCAGAAAAAAGTGACAAAGAGTCCTGTGGCACCTTATAGATGAACAGACGTATTGGAGCATAAGCTTTCGTGGGTGAATACCCACTTCGTCCGACGCATGTGGTGGAAATTTCCAGAGGCAGGTATAAATATGCAGGCAAGAATCAGTCTGGAGATAACGAGGTTAGTTCAATTAGGGAGGATGAGTTGCAGTTGCTAGAAGAGGGCCTCATCCTCCCTGATTGAACTAACCTCGTTATCTCCAGACTGATTCTTGCCTGCATATTTATACCTGCCTCTGGAAATTTCCACCACATGCGTCTGACGAAGTGGGTATTCACCCACGAAAGCTTATGCTCCAATACGTCTGTTCATCTATAAGGTGCCACAGGACTCTTTGTCACTTTTTTCTGCAGTAGTTCAACTCACCTGCTGCCAGTTCTAGCCAGAATTTGGAAGAACAGAAGCCAAAGAAAAAGAAAAAGAATGAAGATTAAAAAAAGAAACAAAATATGGAGCTCATGCTGCAAAATCCAGATAGATTTTGACTCCAAAGTTTCACAGCTGTTTATCTGATGACCACCATCTGTACCAACANGCAGAAAAGATACTCTCCTGTTCTTTCTAGATTGACAGACCGCAGCAAGTCGTAGACTATCACAACTAACCCTGCATTGGAGAGATTGCAACCAAATTTTGCTGATTTAAGAAGCTCGAGTATAGGGCATGATTTTTCACTCCATATGCTGACTATCCTACTTCAGTGAAGTCACACTGGCATACAGTGGAGAATCTGACCGAGAGTTGGGATCAGAGATGAGCCTCAGCTGCAAAGTTTGGATCCAAATCCAAATGTGTGCTCACATCCACAGATTTGGTTCAGGCCCATCTGCAGTTTGGATAAGTTTTGGATCAGCATCCAAACTTTGGGGGCCAAATTCTCCCCATTGAAATCAACATACAAGGCAAAAGTCAGCCTTTGGGCACCCATACAAACTGTACCCAAATTCCACATCTGTAGCATTTTCCCCACCACTAGATATTGAAACCAAATATTCCTCAGAAATTGATTCATCTTAGGTTCCATCTTAATCTGCTTCCTACATGAAAAAATTACATTACTCTAGACAATTCAACCTCATGAATAATTGGGATTTGACAGACCCAAAGGAAACAGCTGATGCAGCTATAGCTCAGCAACAATGAAGGCTCACATGTATACGGAGGCGTGATCTACCTCTGCTGTCATGTCCTCCTTTGCCAGTGATTATTGTTTGCATCTCTTAATTGACGGAATATGCACAATTGTACAAATATATATCTACATACTGCTACATTCAGCTACAGTTCTGTGCGAAGGCAAGTGTGACACTGCTGTATTTGCAATCGTTGTCTCATTTTAAATGACCTAATGTGACATGAAATTATAGCACGTGTCTGTGGGTGTGTTCTGACCAAGACAGTTGCATGTACATAATATTTTTTAAAGGATGTCATTTTAATTGCAGTTGATTATTCTTTATTATCTAAAGGTCATGTGTGTAAGGCTACTTCAGGCTCACATGAAGATGTACGTGTCAAGCTTTCTGTGTTTGCATGTTCTTTTTATGATTACATTCAAGCCAACTGTGTTGAACGAACTTTACTGCTGCAAAGTCAAGCTCTCCAAAGTCAGGAAATTCCAGAATTAAGGTTGCCCGTGCCACTTTAATTCGTCCTCCTTGTGTGTATGCATTATGATACAGTCTTTGATTACATGATCACACACTATTGTTCCACAGAACCCCTGCCTCATTCAGTGCACAGGACAGAGCTGATCTGGAGATGAACCGGGGTTGGGTAGTGAAGGAGACTTTGATCTCTAGGACCCCTGCCTTCTTTGTTGCAGAAGTTGGATGTTGCATAGTGAATGAGGCAGGGGACTGCAGGAAGAAAAACGATGGTCTCCTGGTTAAGTAAGTTGAATGCCCCTCTGCAAGGTCTATCTACAATACAGTTCATTTCAGTGAGTTTTACATTGTTGTCAATATTATTCCCTTCTCACTTTTCCAAAGCATTCGAAGCTCTCAGTTACTCCTGTGTAAATCTGGACAATTCCAGGGAGATCAGTGAACCACATTCAGTCCTGGTGTGAGTATTGCAATTTCCCTTAAGTTAAGGGAGCTGTACTCATGTACGCTAGGGCTCACTGGCTCAATGGAGTAACTTTGGATCACACCCGCAGTATTTGGCCCCAAGGACTACAAGCCCCACAGTCCCTATTCAGTATGACCCTGTTGTCAGCCATTGTTCAAAATCAGGCAAACAGGAAAAGAGGAAATTGGATTTACTGGGTTACCACCAAACAAACCATTTCTCAAAGCAGCTATGAAGACACCAGCTAGCAATGCAGCCATTGCTCTAGAAGTGCTTGCATACGACTCGGAGAACTGCACCTTTCTGAGTCTAATAAGCAAGCAACAAACCAAGACAATAGTGTAGGGCCTGAATTTTATTATCACTGTCTCCTCCACTAAATGTGGCACAAACTCCTCAACAAAACAACCTGTACATAAAGAGGACCAGCACTCGGTCAAAGGCTGTCACTAGGGTCAAGTTGATGGCTGGGTTGCAGGCAAAACAGCACAGAACTGAAAGATGAACCAACTTCTTAATTATACATGTCCCCTTATATAAGACCAGGTATAGTTAATCTGGTGTATTTATGCAGATTGTCAGCAAGGAATGGTGGATTGATCATGGGCCTTGGAACTAGAAACTTCTGACTGATGTTGGAAAGTCACATGATCATGAGTAAAATTCTGCTCCTAATTACCCTTGTGTAAATCCAGAGTTACTCCACTCAGGTCAAAGGGAGGCAGCGTAGCCCTATGGATAGGAGTTGAGAGGTGTGGTGTCTTGTTCTGTCTCTGCCATTGACTTGCTGTGTGATGATGGGAAAGTCATTGACTCATAGACTTTAAGGTCAGAAGGGACCATCATGATCATCTGGTCTGACCTCCTGCACATTGCAGGCCACAGAACCTCGCCCACCCATTCCTGGAATAGACCCCTAACCTCAGGCTGAGTTACTGAAGCCCTCAGATCATGGTTTAAAGACTTCAAGCTACTGTTTATACTAGTTTAAACCTGCAAGTGACCCGTGCCTCATGCAGCAGAGGAAGGCGAAAAACACGTGGGGTCTCTGCCAATCTGGCCTGGGGGGAAATTCTTTCCCGACCGCAAATATGGTGATCGGTTAGACTCTGAGCATGTGGGCAAGACCCACCAGCTAGACGCCTGGGAAAGAATTCTCTGTAGTAACTCAGAGCCCTCCCCATCCAGTGTCCCACCTCTGGCCACTGGAGATATTGCTGCTAGCAATCACACATCAGCTACATGCCATTGTAGGCAGTCTCATCATGCCATCTCCTCCATAAACTTACCAAGCTCAGTCTTAAAGCCAGTTAGGCTTTTTACCCCCACTACTCCCCTTGGAAGGCTATTTTAGAACTTCACTCCTCTGATGCTTTGCCTAATTTCAAGCCTAAACTTCCTGATGGCCAGTTTATAGCCATTCGTTCTTGTGCCAGCATTGGCCTTTAACTTAAATAACTCCTCTCCCTCCCTGGTATTTATCCCTCTGATGTATTTATAGAGAGCAATCATATCTCCCCTCAGCCATCTTTTGGTTAGGCTAAACAAGCCAAGCTCTTTCAGTCTCCTCTCCTAAGATAGGTTTTCCATTCCTTGGATCATCCTACTAGCCTTTCTCTGCACCTGTTCCAGTTTGAATTCATCTTTCTTAAACATGGGAGACCAGAACTGCACACAGTATTTCAGATGAGGTCTCACCAAATGCCTTGTATAAAGGTTCTAACATTTTCCTATCTCTACTGGAAACACCTCGCCTCATGCATCCTAGGACTGCATTAGTCACTTGAGTCTCAATTTTCCTATGTGTAAAATGGCATTAATAATACTTATACACAACATGGGGTTGTTGTGAGGGTTTATTAGTTAATAAACTAAGATCATCCTGGGTGTATCTCAGGTCAGTGGAGTTATCCCAAGGATGCATTTGGGCCAGACTCGGATGGCAGTTACATCAGCATAAATCTGGAAGAGTTACTCCGCTTTCAGACCTCATTCTCCAAGCAGATGTGTCAATATACACCTTCTGGGGTCCCATTGGCTCCAGTGGGACTTTGCCTGGGTGCATCTGTTTGCAGGATTGGAGCCAAAGCACAGCTGGAATCTGACCCACTCTCTGTAAAGTGTTCTGAAAATGGAAAGTACTAAATAACACTCTCTTGGGATGAAACAGGAATCCTATGAGGAAGAGATGAGAAGCCAGGCTTCCAAAGAGTCGTATGCCATGTGCTCTTGTTCTGGGATCCCATTTATGCTTTTCCTGAGAAACATCTTCCCTTCAGATAGCTCTCTCTTCTGAGTGAGTCACAGCCAGTGAGTGAAGCAGTTGCGTCAGATGGTATTTTTCCATCCTTTCCCCATTGTTACATAATGCTGCACATTTTTAGAAACACAGTTCAAGGGCAGCTTATGTGCTGAGGCCCATGTCTATTGTTGATTTCTTCAGCCCTCACATTTATAATTTGAGAGTATCAAAATATTCTCTTGGAGAGTTTGTTACTATAATCGGGTGGATGAGTTCTTCACATATACTTTACTTTCAAGTAAGCTCTGTCATATGCACTGCAATAGAATTAGGGCTACACTAACAGGTCTACACCAGATTTCTGACCCAATAGCCTCCACCCCTTTGCATCCATAAACACCCAAATAATATGCCTGCATGGGAGGGGGACAGGCAGAGAGGAAAGGGGAGAGAGGGAATATCAGTCTCACCCCCTCAGTCCCCTTGGGGGAGGGGGTGGAAAGAGGCGGGGCAAAGGCAGAGCAGGGGCGGGAAGAGGCGGGGCGGGGGCTGGGGGGCGGGGTCGAGCACCCCCCGGGTAGAGGGAAAGTCAGCGCCTATGGAGAGACTGGCTGTATTTTTAAAGCAAACGCGTGTCTAGAGTCACTTAATCCAAAGCATTCGCAGCCAACCCTCTCCTAGGCCTCCTTGTGCCAAGTCTGTATGGCGAGCAATCTTGACACATCTACAACGCCGTGAAACACCGGAGGCACCAAGTCTCAGAGCCCAGGTCAGCTGACTCAGGCTCGTGGGGCTCAGGCTGCGGGGTTAAAAATAGCAGTGTAGATGTTTTGTCCCAGACTGTAATTTTTAGCCCTGCAGCCCCATCCCCACAGGCCCAAGTCAGCTGACTGCAGCTGTGCTACGGGTCTTTCATTGCAGTGGAGACGTGCTCATAGGCGCTAGTTGATGAGTGCAGCCAGCTCTCACACAGAGAAAGAAGCAAACTTCCTAGGAACAATCCTCAGGGATCATAACAGTAATTTCAAACCATCCACTTGCTTGGAAAAGGCAAATAGTAGCAGTTTGGGAAAAACACACATCGCCGGGGAGATAGATGGGAATTTCAGGGGTGCAATTAATACAGGTTCATTATCTATTCATCATATTCAATGATTTTTTTAGTTCTGTGGCAGGGCCTCAGCTATCAGGAACATGGCTAATGTCAGACACCTAATGTAGTGGACTGAGCGTGGGGTTTGGAGTCAGGAGACCTGGGTTTTATTCTTGGCTCTGCCACCTTGGTCTGATCACTTAACCTCTCAGTTCCCGAGTCTTTTTAATGGAGCTAATAATCCTTACCCATGGTGTCTGTTTAAAGTGCTTTGCGACTGACCAATGAAAAGTGCTATGTAAACACCACATATCATTTGCATCGAGCTAACATGGGAACATCTTGGGAACAGGTAAATAAATCAGACTCTTAATGGTATTGGTAGAGCCCCTTCACAGAATCCAAGAAACCTCATGCTGGATCTGACACAAACCAGGGTGGGGAGGCTTCACTTGGCAGCCTACAGGATGCACTGACCTAGGTCCAGAACAGCTGTGTGAACTAACCACCATCGCCACAAATAAGCCTGGGGTTTCTTATCAGCTCCTGCTTTCCCACAAGCTTTTGTATCAGTGCCAGTTTATCTATTCAGGCTAGAAATATTGAACAGGCTTTGGAACAACTTACCAACGGTTGTGGTGGATTCTCCGTCACTGTCTATTTTTAAATTAAGATTGGATGGGTTTTTTTCCAATAGTTCAAATGGACCTCAATTCAGGGAAGTCCTGTAGCCTGTGTCATGCAGGAGGTCAGACTAGATGATCACAATGATCCCTTCTGGACTTATCTGTGAATCTTTCTCTCTCTTAGGCCTGGTCTACACTGGGGGGGTGGGGATCGATCTAAGATATGCAACTTCAGCGACGAGAATAGTGTAGCCGAAGTCGACGTATCTTAGATCGAATTAAAGTTACTTACTTCGCTTCCTCGCGGCGCTGGATCGACGGCCGCGGCTCCGTCGACTTTGCTTCCGCCTCTCGCACTGATGAAGTTCAGCAGTCGACGGGAGAGCGATCGGGGATCGATTTATCGCGTCTACACTACACGCGATAAATCAATCCCCGATAGATCGATCACTACCCGCCGATCCGGGTGTTCTAATGCCGTCCATCACCATAGTATCTGAACGCCTTCCATGTAAAAGTAACAGCAATAGCGAAATCCTTGGTGGACTTCATGAAGAGCCTTGCACTGATCCTTTTGGGGGATCAAGATGCTGCTTGGCGTAGGGTTTTATGGTTTTTGTTGTTGGATTTTTTTGGGAGGAGGGGTTGGCTGCTTGGTTGGGGTTCTGGGATAATAGAGCATGTCAGTGTGAAGTGAGTCTTATGATGGAAAGGCTTTTGTCTGAGGCAGAATGACTTAGGAGGGTGTAATGGAATATACGCCTGTATTCACATTCTACACACTATTGTAATAATCTTTGTACATGGTATGCCTTGGAAGGTATCATTTGAAAACTCGTAATTTGCTGGTCAGTACTGTCCTGATAAAACATATGTGGCAACCCTGTAATGTGAAGTTATAAGATTGTATGATGTTATTAACACATGTTCCAAACCCCACAACCCTGCCCAGGCAGAAGTTGGTAAACAGGTCTGTCCTATACAAAGGAATGTGTGCTTGCACTAATTTGCATTTAAGCAGAAAACAGAATCATCAGACAGGAAGAGAAAACAAAGGAAGCTCCAACAAGTGGGGGGAAAAGCAGGGAACATCCTTCCACACAGACTCTCTCCCAGTTCTCAGCTAGAAATGTTTTTCAAGAGAGGGACTGAAACTATAAAAAGCAGGGGCATATACTAAGATACCCCTCTCTCTCTCCCTGTCTCTCTCTGCCATTGCACCTAAGAAGACAAAGGAAAACAGCCGTTGGACTTTGGGGGTAGGGGTCCTGACCTGATGAGTGTGGTCAGTAACCTTACTGGAAGCATGTGTTGAAAAAATGTTCTTGAATCTGATATAGTTTGTTAAATTAGGCACTAGCAAGCATTTGATCTTTATTTTTCTTGTAAACATTCCTGACTTTTATGCCTCATTACTTGTACTCACTTAAAATCTCGTTGTCATTAATAAACTTGTTTTATTGTTTTATCTAATCCAATGTGTTTAAGATGAAGTGTTTTGGTAACTCTATTTAAGATAATTCGGTGGTATATTATTCCCTTAAAGGAATAACGGATTTAAAATATTTGTACTGTCCAGGAGAGGGCTGGGCAGAACAGGACATACATTCCTGGGGGGAAATCCAGGACTGGAGGTGTGTTGAGGTCACCCTGTAGTGTAACCAAGGCTGATGAGAGCCAGGCTGTAACTGGCAGGCTGCAGTTACACACAGACACTCACGGTGTGGCTTGCATGCTGGAAGGCTGTTGTGAGCGGCCCAGGTGGCAGCTCCTTCAGCAAGGCATTGTAAGGCACCCAAGGTTGCAGGGCAGGGGTGACACAGCCCCCCCACCAGTCAGAATTATAGCCAAGTGTGTCACAGTGGGTTATCAGAAAAAGGTACAGGTGCATTGTGGGCCAATTTAAAGTGGTATGTTGGTATTTTTCCTGGTGTGAGCAGTTCCTTGTAAATTCTGAAACATGATTCTCACCTGAGCATGATCATTACATGCAGAAGGACAGAGCTGGCCCTTACGCAGCACCTTTCATGCTCAAGATATGGCATAGTTCCGGGATTCTATAAAGTAACTTAACAGCCATTTTGAATTGGGCCAAAGTCACAAGTCACACCCAGCCTTGCGTTGGAGAGGAATTTCAGGACGGCCCTCCATTGTAGTCCCCCCCTTCCATTCCCCATCATAGGACCCTCCATCACGGTGAAACTGCAACAATTTTGAAACCTTCCTTTTTGATTTCAACCATTTAAAAAAAAAATGTTTTCACTAGACTTAGTTCATGTTTTGAAACAAAAAGTCATTTCCAACAGGGAAACCAGAATTCTTCATTTTGAAAATGTCGGGATGGGACATTTCAACTATTAAAAAAAAACAAAAAAACGTTTTTTTAGGTGCAAAATTGTTGTAACTGACCCTCTCCTGGCAATAGTTTCTATTTAAACTAATCATCATTTTCCAGCAGGTATGTGCTGAACAATACTAAACCAGCTCTTGTATAAGAAGATTCAATGGGCACCTTTATGAGAAGCAACAAGGCCCTTTGTACTCTGGTCCAGCTCCTCTCAGTAGCTTCCTTGTTCCAGTTGGTGTTTTATTTCCTTGGGAACATTATTAGACAAATACCAGCACAAAACTCAGCTGAAGCTATAAATCTTCCAATCATTAAATCCCTTCTACTGAATTACAGCTCCTACCACATTCTTTGGATTAACTGAGTAATAAAATAAGACATCATTCATTGCTTGTTTAGTATATGAGATCTGGGAGTGCTAGGGGGAAGCTAAATCAGTTCACAAAATTGGTCTCAATCAAAATAGATGGAGTAGGAGCTTAGAAATGGGGTAGTTACTGGGATAGGTGATTTGAAGTTAGCCCAGGTGGATAGTGACTGTATGTTCTTACTATGTGATGGCTGTCTTGTGTGGGTCTTAGGCTGGTTTCTAAGTAGACAGGAGTCCCAACCACAAAACTGCCTTTACAATTCACGTTTGCTTGGAGAGACTCAGGATTGGACAGGCATAGACCATGAGATAGCCCCTCCCCCTCAGAGGCTCAGTCAATCAGGCAGCTTTCACCAGCTCTAAATTCACCCCTGTGCAGGGACACAGCACAAAGTCCATGCGCCACTTAAGTCTCCCTGAGGGTTTAAGAGAAAGTGGTGCTGCACAGGCTTTGGCTGAGGTTGGATTTCACCCTATAAGAAAAAAGCCCCTTGTGTGAAAAGTATTCCACCTGTTCTGGCTAGTGATGGGCAAACAATTCCCAATGAACAATGTAGTGAGCAAATGTCACCCTTTTTCCTCTCTGGCAATTGTCCACTGACGGAAAGCGAGTTCCTGTTCACACAGAGGAGGCAATGTGACCTAGTCGATAGCACGCTGGACCAGGACATGGTGAGAAAAAAATGAAAAAAGTTCAGTTTCCATTTGAAACTTTTTTTAAATTTTCTCAGTGGCCACTAAACTGAAAAATTCAGTATTTGCTCAGCTCTAATTACAAGGGTACATTTTTGGACATCAGTGGATGACAGTTGCCCTTTAATTTGACTTGTTCTCTGTTAAACCACGGCTTGAGACAGTCCAATGAGGGTATAGCATGTCAGGTTGCCTGCAGAGCCATCTACTGTAAATTCCTTCTGACTGAATGTAGCATTATTTATTATAAGCTGTAAACACGTAGACTGAGAGAAAATTCACATACACTTAAATATTTCTTTAAAACATAGGAGTAGCAAGTTAAAGGAGTTGCCAAGTACATTAACAGTAAAACACTCTGGACCTTAATAACAAGTGCCTTAAGTACAAGTGACCATGACTTTTGATCACATTTATAATGTGCAAACAGAATAAAGTCCATGATATCAGACACTAGGCACTGTAGAAAATTGATAAGGGAACCAAAGGAACACAAGGAGAACGCTATGGCCAGAAGAGTTAAGAACACTAAAATGGAGTTTTTGAAGTGTATTAGGAACAAAAAGAATCCTAATAATGGCACTGGTCCATTACTAGATGGAAATGATAGACTTATCAAAGGCAGAAGTGTTCCATAAGTATTTCTGTTCTGTATTTGGGAAAAAAATGGATGATGTAGTCATAACATATGATAACACTCTTTCCATTCCACTAGTATCTCAGGAAGATGTTAAACAGCAGCTACTAAAATTAGCCATTTTAATATCATCAGATTCAGATAACTTGCATCCAAGAGTTCTAAAAGAGCTGGCTGAGGAAATCACTGGACCATTTATGTTCATTTTTAAGAAGTCTTGAAACACCGGGGAAGTTCCAGAAGACTCAAAGAAAGTTAAAGTTGTGCCAATATTTTAAAAGGACAAATGGGACAGCCTGGATAACTATAGGCCTGTCAGTCTGACATTAATCCTGGGCAAGATAATGGAGTGGCGGATACGGGTCTTGATCAATAAAGAATTAAAAGAAGGTAATATAATTAATGCCCATCAACATGAGTTTATGGGAAATAGATCCTGTCAAACTAACTTGTTATATTTGTATGAGCTTACGAGTTTGGTTGATAAAGGCAATAGTGTTAATGTAATATACTTACACTTGTGTAAGGCATTTGACTTAGTATTTGATTAAAAAATTAGAAAGGTATAAAATGAACATGGCACACATTAAATGGATTAAAAGGTGGCTAACTGATAGGATTCAAAATGTAATTGGAAATGTGGAGTCATCATTGAATGGGTGTGTTCCTAGTGGGGTCCAACAGGTTCTTGGCTCTATGCTTTTTAACATTTTTATTAATGACCTGGAAGAAAATATAAAATCATCACTGATAAAGTTTTCAGATCACACAACAATTGGGAGAGTAGTAAATAATGAAGAGGACGGTCACTGATACAAAGCAATCTGGACTATTTGGTAAACTGGGCACAAGCAAACAATATGCATTTTAAATATGGCTAAATGTAAATGTATTAATCTAGGAACAAAGAATGTTGGCCAGACTTACAGGATGAGGGACTCTATCCTAGGAAGCAGTGACACTGAAAAAGATTTGAGGGTCGTGGAGGATAATCAGCTGATAATCCAAGTCCTGGAGAGTCAGAGGAGCTGCGGGTGAGCGAGTGATGGAAGGCGGCACTGCACTAGATAAGAGCTGATCCCCAAACCCAGCCACTGCAATAGAATTAGGGCCCCTAGCAGTGAGTGTTGCCTGTTACACAACTGTGGTGAGTGAACTGCTACACAACTGCTTCCCATAAGTAGTATATAGAGAGTTAAAATGAGCATCTGTCCCAGGATACCTTGTCTGCTGGGATTAATATTTAGACAGTAAATTTTTCAGGGCAAGGACTGTCCATTATTGTGTTGTATGTACAGTATCTGCTACAATGGGGCCTCTAGGTGCTATTGTAATAGAAATAATAGACATCATCATCAGTGGTACCATGATGATGAGAGCAATATAACTAGGCAGAGATAGTCGGATTAATAATTGCTGTTTTTTTCTGGACCTCTGCTATCATTCCCTGTTAGAAGGTGTAGTGTATGTAGTTTGTAATTGAAAGGAGATGCTGTTGTTCTGTTTTCTGTGTACTGAACCTGCAAGTTGAGGAGTATCTCTGTCTGCTGCCATTTTGTGTCCCAGCTCCAATGTAGAATGTTTCAGCGTGAACCACTGTGTGCTCTCTCATTGTTTTCCTTAGTCTAAAAAAAAAAACCATATAAACTGACAAATACACATGCTGTTCCTTGTGTATAGGGTAATACATAACAGTGTTTGTTTAAATAAACTTTTGAAATTCCTCATATAATGGAAAGATTACCGCATATTTCTGATAAAAACTTCTAGAATGTCTGTAACATTACCTGATTTCAGGTTCCAGGGTGAGATTTTTCAAAAGAGCCCTCTGTGATTTAGGAACACATGTCCTTTGACTTTCAGTGGGACTCGTTCTCCAAGGTGCTTTTAAATATTCCACCCTCAGCAAACACATTTATTTTGCCCCAAAGTAAATTCAGATATTTAGGCTGAAATTTTGAAAGGAGCCTAAAAGAGTTAGGAGTCCGACTAAATCAGTAGGAGTTGGGTACCTAACTCCCTTGGCTCCTTTCAAAATCCCATCCTCATTAAGAAATGCTATTGCCTACTACACTGGGCTAGGACTCAGGAGCCGTGGTTTCAAGTATATGTCTGTCACTAGCCTGCTGGGTGACCTTGGGCAAGTCACTTCATCGCTCTGTGCCTCAGTTTCCCCATCTGTAAATGAGGATAATGATACTGCCCTCCTCTGTAAAGTGCTTTGAGATCTCCTGATGAAAAGTGCTAGATAACAGCCAGGTGTTATTATTACTCATAGAGCTGCAAAATGCCTACACAAACAGGGGAAGCTGGATAAGGCCCAGATCATGCAAAGATTACACATGTGCTTAACTAACTGGCTAGTCAAGGGAACAAACTGTATACAAAAGTGCTGTCAAATGCACAAAAGAAACAAATTGCAAAACACAGGAGTTTTTTCCTCTAATCTCTGTTAATTACAATAATCGTGTACATTTCTTGTAATATAAATAGGCCAAAAAAAAAGAATTCAGACAGACATGATTTTTAAAATTGACAGTGTCTCTTTAATTTTACTTCAGATTTAGGAAAATACATAAGGAATTACACTGCTTTATTCATATTACTACATGGGGAGATTATAGTTGCTGAATTTTATGTATTTTATTTAAAAGCGAATACAGTATCCAGTGAAAAAGCCTGAGTAAATTAAAGGTTCCAATCCAAAAATGCCTTAACATGCTGGGCAGTGAAACATCATCTATGTTTTTATCAGCTATCTTTGCAGCGGTGGCTAAATATGCCTTCTATGGGCATGGCATTTTCCCCCGTTTGTGTAGATCCTTTCTGTTATGTAAGGCAGTCCTCTGCATTACAGGCTTTACGTGCAACCACAAACTCATTTTGCCCCCAGTTCTTCCCTTGTCCTCAGATGACTGAGCTCTGATTCCAGATTTCGCATGCAAATTAAATGATTAAAACTAACAGTGCATCTGTCTTCTCTTATTTATCGTAGTCAATGCCATGGGGGATGCAGTTCCGATTATAAAATAGGAAAAGGTAAATTTAGCCAAACAAGCGCTTTATACTGTAAACCGGCATAGTCCCTTGTGCCTCATGGACGGGCTGAGCATTCTCCGATTAATAAAATTGGGCTAGCTTCCCAGATGGCATAAATCAGAACAGCTCCAGGGTTTCAATGGAGGTATCCGATTTATACCAGCCGAGGATATGTCCCAAACTCTGTTAAAGTCAGCGGAGCTGTGCCAAGTTACATCTGGCCAGGTTCTGGCCCTTCATGTTTTATATTTCAATGTTGATTCATCCACAGTGCAGCCTAGCAGAATATGCCTTTTTTTTTTTTTTTTTTTCAGTTTTAAAATAAACTGGAGCAGCCCGGTGAGTTTCAAAGCTAAAATTTAATCTGAGCTGGGGGGAAAAATCAGCCCCAAGCGGAAACAAATGTAAATATCAAACAACCATATTCAAACACAGACTAAGCAACGGGGAAAGCAGAAGGAAATGCAATGCCTGTGTGGTTCACGTCAACTTCTGAGAAGCAGGTTTATGGCCAGGTGAAATCTTGCCAACCCAATTCATAAGTCAGACGGCGTTAACTATTTACAATCATTATTGCCGTCTGCCATCTACTAGGAGGTGGCGGGGGGAGTATTCCCTTTGCCCTGGTTGTGTGGTATTATTTTTAGTTATTACACTCTGATTCATTAATAAATAGACGTCCTGATTCTCATTTACAATTAAGCCCCTTTCTGCCCGCCGCCTGTGTAAAGATACGCTGGAAGTTGCTAGTAGAATTGAGCGCACAAGGCAATGCACAGAGCCAAGACATCCGCTCTATGATCTAACACCAATGCTGAAGCCACTGACGTTTCAGCCAAGATTTCTTGCCACCATTAAACCCCTCACATTGTCACCCAAACAGACAAGGGATCGGTTATGGCAAAGGAGTGGAGAACGATCCTGTAGCCTCTGTGCTCTGGCTCCAATCAGTCGATCACCTATCACCCGGTGCAGGTCAGCCTTGGACTGTGTGGCACTGCCTCAATCAACTCCACCCTGGAGTTGCCTGGTTTAGAGATGGGACGATCAAGTGGGGCTACATCACTGGCCCCAATACCTGTGACTACGGCAGAAAGCCTCAAAATATGAAGCACCTCCTGCAATGCCAGCTGCTTGAGCGCGAATGCTCTTCCTGGCGGTGTGCAATAATCGGGCAATCGCATGTGCACGGAGGTGGTGGGAAGCAGTATGAGGACATGACAAGAAGCATACACCCACTTTAAGCTCCCTTTACACCGCCAGACAGCTATAAAGTGGTCTTAGAGTAAATAAGAAGCGGGCACTTAAGGTTTTTATGCACCTAATAGTCAGAGATTCCCAGGACAGGGGCTGAAAAGTCAAATCCCTTTCACTCAGCTAAGCACAGACACTCACATCAGAGTGGCTGGGAATGTTGACTTTATTGCAGACAGCTGGGAACAGGGCAGACTGGATGCAGCAATGTAATGCGTGTGAAAGCGGCTGGTGACTGGATGCAGGGGACCCAGCAATTCCCAACCTCAGTGGGGTATATTAACCCGTGCATGTTACAGCACTGACCCAGCATTCTTAAGATTCAGGGTTTCCTGCTATGCCACCGACTTATAGATTAAGCCTGTCTGTAGCCTGATTAAAGCAATATGTAGCCTGGATTGTGACAGGTTCTTATGCAGGAGGGCGCTCGAGGAGTCTCATTTGCAGAGACTGCTCCTTTTCGTACAACCCCAGGGCACACAGCACCTCAAAGTGAGTGGAGAATAGGGTCTGCCATTGCATCTCCTCCAAACCCTGCATTGGTCCATGGAATGGGCTGACAGTGTTGAGTGGAACAGGCAGCTCTGGGGAAGGGTTGTGCCAGTTGAGAGACAAATCACTCCATTAAAAGCATATGGAGCTTTTTTTCAATCCAATCGGATCTTTAATCAATCAAGCACTCCTCAATCCAATCCTACTGCTCCCCACACAATAATGATCAATACCGCGTGGCATCGCTTTCACATCATGGTTAGGGGCCAATATTCCAGGTGCAGGGCACCCCTAGCAAGAACCTTCCCAGATCCCATCGGCTTCACCAGAGGCTGCAGGTGTTTAGCATCTCTGAAAATCAGGCCCCTGGCATTTGAGTGCCTGACTTCAGGCACCCAAGTTTTAAAATGTTGGCCTGATCCTATGAGCTGAGGATTCCAGTGAGCAGAGAGGGTGATCTGCACCTCTAAGGAGCCAGTCTGGACCTCACAGGATCAGGTTCTTCATTAGGGATGGGCTCACGCTGCAAAATACAGGTCTGGATCCCCCTGTCAGGGATGGTCTAGATAATACTTAGTCCTGCCATGAGTGCAGGGGACTGGACCAGATGACCTCATGAGGTCCCTTCCAATCCTATGATTCTATGTTGGATTGTTCAGATCCAGGGTTTTGGTTCAGCCCATTATTAAGAGTAGGGGCCATTTGCAAATGGCAGCTCCAGTTGAGAACTCTCTCCTCCCAAGGAAGGTTAAGGGCTGTTCAGGCCTGTGGGCTGGGTGTGAGCCCACTCTAGCTTCAAGGCTTTGAGAAGATTTCCATGGGGGGCTTGAAGGTTCATTGGAGGGGCATTTGTGGGAAGTTATTCAAGTGCAGGGGGCATCCTGAAGGAAAGGGCAAAACTGATGGTGAGAGAAGGGGAGGGAAGTTGTAGTGAGGCAAAGGGCTGTGGAGAGCATGGGGAGCTTAAAGGGATGTGGGGTGAAATCAGAGCAGAGATGTAGGCAGGAGTGGAGTTGTGCCGGGACCCAGTTAACAGCCGTGACAGACCAGACCAGCAGCAGGCTGGTTTCATTAATGGATACTGGTTAGATGGGCAACCTCCCCTACACAGCAGGGGCCATCTCTCCTCCTGGAAGGCCCCAAGGCAGATTGTAACTTATGAGAGCCTGCAAACCAGACAAAGCCCCTGGAGGGGGGAACTCAGGAAGTAAGGCAGAGAAGTTGAATCACGACCTGAGTTCAGGTGCTGGAGCCCAAAACACAGCGCAACAACCATACAACGTGGCAAACGAGGCCCAACTATCCTCAACTGTAGTGATCTTCTAGGCAGGGCCAACCCCACTGGTCTAGTGGCAGCTCAGTCTAGACCAGGGGTCGGCAACCTTTCAGAAGTGGTGTGCCGAGTCTTCATTCATTCACTCTGATTTAAGGTTTCGCGTGCCAGTCTTACATTGTAACGTTTTTAGAAGGTCTCTTTCTATAAGTCTATAATATATAACTAAACTATTGTTGTATGTAAAGTAAAGAAGGTTTTTAAAATGTTTAAGAAGCTTCATTTAAAATTAAATTAAAATGCAGAGCCCCCCGGACCGGTGGCCAGGACCCGGGCAGTGAGAGTGCCACTGAAAATCAGCTCGCGTGCCGCCTTCGGCACGCGTGCCACAGGTTGCTTACCCCTGGTCTAGACCTTTGTAGGGGATGTCAAGCCAGGTCTCATGTGGGAGATGAGTCTTTGCTACAGCAGTCCCAACAGTGTGGAAATATCTGCTTTAGCCCATCCCTCCCCATTTTAAAATGCCTAAAATACTTCTCTTTCAGAAGCAGTTTTGTTGTTTATATCATGATTTCTGCCAACAACAGGTGTAGCACATACCTTGCCATCTACCGATCCATCCACCATATGGCCTTCATCCCTGCAGTATATAATTATAATGTGTCATTCATGTTTGGCCCAATTGGCCCAATGCATTTGTAATGAAGTGCCCCAGCTGCCTTGGAGGGGACACTTTCTGACCTATATCCATTGGAGTTACAAGAAGTTACATCAGGCATGAATTGACCCAGGCCTGTGTCAGTGGAGTTACACAAGGAATGATTTTTACCAGGAATGCATTGCACTGGGTTGGGATTTACTCATACCCAGGATGAATCAATGGAATTACGCCAGGGATGAATCTGACTCTGTAAATAGATATACAGATACACAATTTTACAGGGATGTGTTTTTCAGAAGGCTATATATACTAAATTAGACCAATGGGTAACTGCTGAGTTCAGCATGTTTCCCACTTTCCCACTCTCAGGTAGTTTCGTGCAAATTAAATTTCTCACTAGCTCTTGCAAGACTATGAACTTTCCAGGTCAGTCTAGGGGATTCCACTATTTACGATCAAAGTATCTTCACACTAATTGTGTAATGTGTGGATACAGGGGAAATGTTTTTACAGCAATATCAGCTCATTCTATGCTGCAAGAAAAGAGCCCCCATACAGGAAAAACACTAGCCAAAAAACACATGCTGAAATGACCACATATGTATTGTGTCGCTCTGGTCTGGAAACCCACCTTTCCCTTCTAGGGGTAGGAAGGAAACGAATCTCTGATTTGTATGGTCAATAAATAGGTCCCCAAAGGCTGCCAGATTTCTCATAAAAGCTCCCAGAAACCATGCAACCAATGTTTCTTTCCCCATTTGAAATCCAATGGTGCCATCCTTATTCAGGACAAGTTGCCATTCTAGTATATAGAGGCCACATCCTTGGCTAGTGTAAATTGTCATAGCTCCAGTGTTTTCACCAGTTTATGCCTGTGATGCCATCTAGCAGGTTGCCAGCTCAAATCAGAGCCAGAGGCCAATTCACTTGTATATTCACTTATTAGAATAGGACAAAGGGGGGTGTTATTACATTACATTTACATGGCATATGCCCCGATAATTACATTTGCTCTAAATTAATGAAAACTAGTGAAATGCTAATGTTATTGTCTTCACTTATCTGTAACCTGTTGAATTCTATTGCATTACATTATATATAACCCTGTACTTAATTAGAGTGTGTGTTAGTATTAAGATAAGAAGTTACTGGTTATGTAAACTGCATGAAAACTAATAAAGTGTTACTTGTATTGTTTTCACTTATCTATCCCTATCCTAATGTAAATGCAGGCAATTGTATTATGTATATTCTTGTAACTAAATAACCCATTAAATGCAGATGAAGCCTTGGGGGATATAAAAGAAGAAGAGGCTAACTTCAAAGCAATGGTCATTAAGCAACACTGGGAATTCACAGACTGTCTGCATTGCTTATTCTTCGTCAAAGGAAGGACCCACATAGGTGAAGACACTGCTCAGATTGTCTTCTGTGAGCAGGATCTATACATGCTGGTTTAAGGGAATGATCCTGCATCTCTGAACAGTTTTGGATTCTAACAGGGTGAATAATAAACAAGTGGACAGAGATCCCCAGAATTTCTCTGGGTAACCCTGAGGAACTTTTGGAAATCTAGCAGATTCCTTAAACTCTGTTAACATTTTGGACTTATAAGCTTTGACTCATCTGTTAATGTATTTTACCTGCTTTAACTTCTCAATAACTCTCATTTCGTTTCTTAGCTAATAAACCTTTAGTTAGTTTCCAGCATTGTTTTTGGTGTAAGATCAAGAATATCCACTGACCGATCCTTTGGGATTCGGAGTAACCTAATGTGAGATGATTTGGGGGGTTTAATAACCTTTCATCACAAAGTCTAGTTTGTTTGGGTGGCAAGATGCGCTGGAGAACCTGAGGGGACTGTCTGTGACTCCATGGTGAGACTAATATAGTAATCCAGGAATGCACATGTGTTACTGGCTTGGTGAAATCTAATCATAGAATATACCACCAATTTGAGATGTCTGCCCTATTTTCTGACAGTCTGACCTGAGATTTGCATGCTTTGTTGTGAGTCACTCAGATGGCACGACACCACCAACTGAGGAGCTGGCCCCCAGTGGGAGTTTTATCAGAGTCGGAAGCACAGATGCAGGCCCTCGATGACTCAAAAATAGCGGCCACAATGTAAACAGGAAAATCTGGCTTCCTCCTCAGAGAGGGACTGATTCAAAGCCTACTGAAGTGAGTGGAAAGATCCCCATTGACTTCAATGTGATTTCCATCAGGCCCAGAGTGTATTCGGCCCTCTTCTTGTAAAAGTGCTGTAGGACATGGAAGGAAGTTCTCTGCATGCTGTTTCCTAGGGGAGGTTGGGTGATGGGCAGGCCTGGATGGGGAGAATCTGATGGCTCCACCACTACATAAATCCTCTGGTCCTTCCCCCAATACCAGAGCCATGCTGCTGCTGAGTGTTGTCTGATGAGGGGAGAATTCCTCATTTTCCTCCGTCTGCAGAGCTCCCCAGCGTCAGTCAACCTGGGCACTGTCGAAGTGGTACTCGACTGAGTCCTAACATTTAAACTCAGCAGGAAAGCTTCTAAAAGTGCTTCCCTCGTGACAAGTAAGGCAGAGGACTGTGGTGTTGAAATCTCAGCAATCGCTGTCATTTATTATGCAATGAGCACAAAACTAAGTAAGCTCAGTTTGTAAACTCAGCTCCCAGGGGCCAGATTTTTACACTAGCTGGAGACATGGCCCAGGGCAGGTGTGGGCCCACTCCAAACCACCTAAAAACAAGTCAGAAACAGAGAGGCGGTTGAATCCCGCTGCATTTTTAGAGTTATTTAATTCATTTGCCTTTTCCAATTCCTTTGACATCTCAGCCAAAAGATTTAACTAGCTGGGTAAATTGTGTCTGACGGCTTTATCTTTAACAACAATAGGTAGGACTTCCTTGCCAAAGCTATCAACCGCACTTTCAATCCGCCAGCATTAATTTGACTGATTGTTAGTAGCAAGGTTAATGGCCAGTGCCTGAAATAGTCAGCTCTTTGCATAGTTTTTGGCTCTGGTAAAGGTTAAATGAGGACGCTGCAAAAAGCTGCGTCAGGATTTGGCAGTCCTATATGGGAAGTCTGTCTCGAGAGAGTTTGCTGCATATTTTAGCGCTGAATTTATTTCCTCAACCTTTCTGGAAATAAAAAGGTGTGAATTCATTACAAACAGCGCCAGGGAAACCTGGAAAAGAAAAATCAACTTCTCTCTTTAAAAAAAAAATAAAGTTTTTCAGTGACCTCCCTGTCTATGTCTTCCACCAGCCTCTTATCTGGGAGGAGGATGGTCTGTGGGAAAAGGGACTTGGCTGGATCCTGGGACACCTAGGTTCAATTCCTGGCTCTACCATAGACTTCCTATGTGGCCTTAGGCAACTCACACAATCTCTCTATGAGCCTCAGTCCCCATCTGTAGAGTTAATATCTCCCAACCTCACAGGAGTGTTGTGGGAGGCAACTACATGTGCACAGATCCTGTGGTAGTGGGGCCCAGATAGGTATAACGTGCACTGGTAAACTTACCCTCACAACACCCCTGTGATGTAGGGTAATCTTACTAGACCCATTTTATAGATGGAAACTGAGACACAGAGAGATTAAGTGACTTGCCCAAGATCACACAGACAGTCTGTGGCAGAGCCAGGAATTGAACCTGTGTCTCTTGAGTCTCAGGCCAGCGCATTAATACCAAGACCATCCCTCAATCACACCAGAAAAGCATGTGCCCACTCTAAAAATAAGGATGAATGGCCAAGTTGGTTTAAAGAATCACTGACCGCTATGAATCTGAAATAATGGGTGGGGACGTGACTCATCCATGTGGCAACTAGTGGGTCTGTCAGGAGCCCTGTCAGCTGGTGCTCCAGACAGGAGCAGCAGGGTGCCAGGCAAGAAAATTCCCTGCTCTACCAGTGACAGAGCAGAGGAATCCAGTTGTGGCAGCTCTTATGAGGGAACATAGGAAACACAAGCAGATTTTCCATGTGCATTGGGAGGGATCCCCCTATGTCCTGGGCAGGGGGTACTGTCTCCAGCTTACCGATGGACTGGTTAATACACACAGTTACGTGCTTAGGGTCACACAGCAAGTCAGAATCCAGGACCTTATCTCTCCCCTAGGCAGTAGCTATAGCAGCTCAGAGATTGGTTGCTGGGATGAGGTGAACTGCCTTTTACTAGAGAACAGAGCATGTGCCGACTCTATGATCTACATGAAAGTCTGTGGGGTCATCCCACAGTTTCCCCCAACTCACAGGGGATCCATTGACAAATACTGTGACTGCATTTTTCAAAAGGGCCAGATAATCTGTGGCCATTAATAATATTTGTTACTAGGGAAACTAAGATAATAAGAGAAGAGTCCTCCCATGCCATGCTTCAGGGCACAGTCTGACCACCGGCAGGGATCAAGAAGGAATTTTCCTACTCCCTCAACATTTCCTACTCCCTACCCCAGCACTGCCCAACACTGGCTGGGTATATTATTAAAGGGATTGGGGGTTTTTCATCCTCTGCTTAAGCCTCCAGCTTTGGGCACAGTCAGAAACAAGAGACTGGACTAGACAGACAAGGTCAGATCCAGTAAAACAAATCCGACCTTCTTAGCTTCAAAAACACATCATAGCGTGGACAGTAACAGACAGTGTCAGAAAGCCTTTTATCAGCCCAGACCACCACTGAAACGATCATGGGCCCAAGAGAGCACGAGCTTTAAAGAAAAGCCCCAAGGTAGAAAATCTGATTATGGGAGTAAAAAAAAATGTTTTAAGGAAGAACGAAGCACACAAGTCTGAGCTTTTGTCCCCATGTAAAAATGTCCAATTATTCTTTGACAGCCAGTGACTTTTGTGAGCGTGGCACATATGGGGTGGGGAGGAGTGAGAATAGGTTGCTGCTGATGTTAAATATATTGCTAGAGCCCTGCGCGGATACAAAATTTGTTTCCGCATCCGATCCGCGATCCGCAAAAATGCTCCGCGGATATCCACAGATTTGCAGGGCTCTATACGTTGCCATGTTTTGTAACTAGAGTGTAACTTTAAAGCAAGGTATTTGCAAAGCACTGAGACAACTGGCATTTGAGCTAACCAAATTTGAGAAAGATGAACCACCATGAGACCCATCAAGACCACTGCTTTTACTATTCTGTAGAGATGGTTCCTAGATTCAAATATTTTAAGGCCAAAAGGAACTGCTGTAATCTAGTCCGGGGTGGCCAACCTGAGCCTGAGAAGGAGCCAGAATTTACCAACGTACATTGCCAAAGAGCCACAGTAATACATCAGCAGCCCCCCATCAGCTCCCTCCCCCCGCCCCCCGGCTCCCAGTGCCTGCCACCCACCGGCAGCCCTGCCAATCAGTGCCTCCCGCTCCCTCCCACACCTCCCGATCAGCTGTTTCGTGGTGTGCAGGAGGTTCAGAGGGGGAGGGGAAAGGAGCGAGGGCACTGCAGGCTCAGGGGAGGGGGTGTGAAGGGGTGGAGTGGGGGCATGGCCTGTAGAAGAGCCAGGGGTTAAGCAGTGAGCACCCCCCAGCACATTGGAAAGTTGGCGCCTGTAGCTCCAGTCCCGGAGTCCAATTATTTAGATGCCTAAAAATGTGCCTGACAGTAGGCACCCAAGTTGGGATGTTTTTGCCTAAATGGCTTGCTCAGGGTCACTGGACGAGTCATTAGCAGGGCAGGGCTGGGAATTAGAGATGTGCCTGAACTACAAAGTTTACATCCAGCTCCAAACGTATCCAAAGTTTGCAGGTGTTCAGACCCAGGGTGTTCATTCAGGTTCATCTTTACTGGGAGCAGAGGTCAAGTCTGACTCCAAATCTTCTCAGCTATAGAGCAGTGTTTCTCAGCTGGTGGATCACAACCCTGCAGGTTTGTACTGCTCAGTTTCTCCAACAGCGTGGCTTCCTCCTACAGCTCCTGACATGCACCCCCACCTGACTAACTGGGAGGCTTTTAACTAGTTTCAGCCAGCCCGATTGGCTTCAGGTGTCCCAATCAACCTAGCTGTCTTCCCTGCCTTCTGGAAACATCTTAATTGGCCCCAGGTGTCTTAATTGACCTGTAGCAGCTGCCATTTGCTTATCCTGGTAACCGGGATTTGTTTAGCCTGGGGCTAATATATCTGTCTCCCACTACTTTACTATAGCCATCTGGCCTTGCCCCGTCACACCCCCATATAAGCTATACCACTATAAGAACTTTATACCAGCATAACCATGCCCACACTAGAGAAGTTAAAGCAGTACAACTTTTGTATATAGACAAGGCAGACATTCGGGTCCTTTACACCAATCTGACAGTGCTAAGTGGCCTGATTAAAATTAATGCAAATGAGAACTAGGCCCTTTGACTTCAGTGGAGCTGGGTTGATTTAAATCAGCTGAGGGTCTGGCCCTAAAAGTGTTTTGTTTTTTTTATTGCATCCTATACAGTTCCCCTTCTTAGGTTCGTCATTTTAATTCCTGCTTTTTTACGTAGGTATTGACCTTAATATGAAATAGCACCTTGAACTTCACCAGGAAAACTGTGGTGAAGCAACAGAGTTGGGAAAGTTCAGTATCTCATGAGCCACGTCTGGTATACTTTGTACTTGTGACTAGCAGGATTCATTGCTGTTTCCTTTTCCGTAGTTCCACATTATCAGTCTGGGTGTTTCTCAATGGGTAATACCAGTAGGTGAGGGCAGGTCATGAGTTGTACTTTTATCACAAGACTCACCTCACATACTACTACTTACGGTAAGGAAATGCAGGAATCTTTTTGTTAATTCACTAGGTGACAGTTAAGGCTGCTAGCACTAGGAGCGGTGTTTACATCACTATTTCCTGCATCCAAAGATAGGAAAGCCAAACAATATAGCTAATTGTGCAATCCCCAGGTTCATTGTCCCTTCATTAAATGATATTCTTGTATTATTGTTCATAGATGTTAAGACCAGAAAGGAGCATTATGAAAATCTAGTCTGGGTTCTCACATATTACAGGCCGGAGAACTCCATTATGTGATTCCTGCATTTAACTCGCTAATGTTAGAAGGCCTTTTGGACACTACTGACATGGGCTGGATTTGAATAGGTGCCCTAGAAGTGAAAGGGTCTTCCTTTCCTTTCCAGTGCTCCTAAGACATCAAGGGCTCAAAGAAGAGACTTTAATTTATGGCTTCCTGGCTCCTAGCCCAATGTACTTTTCCCTAGGCTACAGTATCCTGAAGGACAATCCCTCACTCTCACAGACTCCCCAGTCCCCGCTTACAGACAGCCCCCCAACCTGAAGCAAATACTCACCAGCAACTACACACTACACAACAAAAACACTAACCCAGGAACCAATCCCTGCAACAAACCCCGTTGCCAACTCTGCCTGCATATCTATTCAAGGGCAGGACCGCCCAGAGGGGGGGGCAAGTGGGGCAATTTGCCTCAAGCCCCGCGAGCCCTGGCCGAGAATCCCTTCCCTGGCTACTCACCCGGCTGCGGTCCAGGTCTTCGGCAGCATTTCGGCGGCAGGTCCTTCAGTGCTGCCGAAGACGAGGAGCGAGTGAAGGACCCACCGCCACCGCCAACTCGGAGCGCCGCCCGGTGAGTACAAGCACCGCAGCCGGTGGCGCCGTTTTTATGTCCGCTCCCCCGCTTTGCCCCAGGTCCCCTGAATCCTCTGGGCGGCCCTGTTCAAGGGACACTGTCATAGGACCTAATCACATCAGCCACACCATCAGGGGCTCATTCACCTGCACATCTACCAATGTGATATACACCATCATGTGCCAGCAATGCCCCTCTGCCATGTACATTGGCCAAACCGGACAGTCTCTATGCAAAAGAATAAATGGACACAAATCAGACATCAAGATTTGTAACATTCAAAAACCAGTAGGAGAGCACTTCAATCTCCCTGGACACTCAATAACAGACTTTAAAGTGGCAATTCTTCAACAAAAAAACTTCAAAAACAGACTTCAACAAGAAACTGCAGAACTGAAATTAATTTGCAAACTGGACACCATCAAATTAGGCCTGAATAAAGACTGGGAGTGGATGGGTCACTACAAAAAGTAATTTTTCCTCTGCTGGAAATGGGCGACATCCACCTTGATTGCATTGGCCTCATTAGCACTACAAAAGTAAACACTACAAAAGTAATTTTCCCTCTCTTGATATTCACCCCTTCTTGTCAACTGTTGAGAATAGGCCACTTCCACCTTAATTGAATTGGCCTCGTTAGCACTGACCCTCCACTTGGTAAGACAATTCCCATCTTTTCATGTGCTGTAATATATATACTGCTTACTGTATTTTTCACTCCATGCATCTGATGAAGTGGGTTTTAGCCCACGAAAGCTTATGCCCAAATAAATTTGTTAGTCTCTAAGGTGTCACAAGGACTCCTTGTTGTTTTTGCTGATACAGACTAACACGACTACGACTCTGAAACCAGGGATTATAGAAGTTACTTTGGAAAAGAAAATGGAATGAAAAAGGAATCATTCCTTCCCTAGTAACGTGATGGTATCCAAGTAGCTGATCCAAAAAGTTGTGTCATTATGCAACGGGTGGGACAGGAGCCAAAAGCTGACTAGGCAACAGCAGCACCATTTGTTACACATGATTTGTTAATGTTTTCTGAATTGTCGGAGGAGGCCGAGGTATTGCAGGAAAGTAGGACAGAAGGAAGAGAGGATGCAGACAGGGTCTGGATTACCAAATCTAACAGTGTTACTATAACATTTAGTAATGCCGCAGACAAACTGGTAGACTATTAAGAAAGGAGTAATAGAAACATTGAAAGGGCACTGACTGAGATGTGAGATGGTGTATGGTCGAGTTCGGGGTTTCTCAACCTTTTCAGACTGGTGACCCTTTATTTGGAGTCAAAAAATGTTACAACCTAAGAACATCAGAATGGCCTTCCTGGGTCAGACCAAGGTCCTAGCCCAGTATCCTGTCTTCCAACAGTGGCCAATGACAGGTTCCTCAGAGGGAATGAACAGAACAGGTAATCATCAAGTGATCCATCCCCTGTTGCCCATTCCCAGCTTCAAACCAAGGAAGGAGGCCCTGAGGTAAGGGTGAAGTAGATATCGAGGAAGTGGGGACTGCTGTGGGGACTGCTGTGGGGAAGTGGCCCAGGGAACTGTATGCGTCCTGTTTCCAAAAAGTCAGGTACTATAGCTGCTACTATTAGGATCCCTGGGCTGGAGCCCGGAATAGAGGGCGGGCCTGGGCTCCCCTCTCCCCTCCCCGATTAATCACTGAGACTGGGAGACAACAGAGACTGTGCAAGGGAGGGTAGCTTCTCCTCACCTCCCTTGCTGGCTTATGATGAAAATGGCTGAGTAGGCTGTGACCCTTGCCTCTAGAGAGAGAAGGGCTACGTGGAGGGTCACAGTGAGCCTCTGAGGCTAGCGAAATCTGCCAGGAAGCGCGGGACCCATGGAGACAAGGTCAGAGCTTTGTCACAGGGGGATAATTACATTGATATGAGGCCAGGTCTACATATGAGAGATTCTGGGAATATAGTTATACTGGTATACTGTGCTGGCAAAGCACTCCTAGTGGGGACATAGCTTATATGGGTAAATCTGTGCTTTTAATGGGATGGCTTATTCCAGCCCCTCCCCTCCAACAACAAGGAAATAAACTATACTGGAAAAACTAAGCTGTGTCCACACCAGCAGTTTTTGCCAGTACAGCGTTGTCAGGCACTAATCACACCTCATCATACTCCTGACCAACCCAGCTATGCCAGCAAAAGTCTGTAGTGTAGACTGGTCTAAAGCAATTTTATGATGATAGAACTGCATCCACCCTGTGGGTTGTACCAGTATCACTATTTCAGTAAAAACAAATCACACCCCTGAACTACCTAGTTACATTGGTACAAAAACTCTATATGAGCCAGGCCTAAATGAGAATCAGGCCCCAGGTGCCTTAGTCTCCCAAATCCTTATTAAGGCACTGAAATAAACAGACAGCCTCGCAGCAGTGCTGAGCATCCAGCCATTCCACTTGACAGGGCTCATGTTTTAGGTGGCTAAAGGTGAACTGAGGAGTCTAACTGTTTTGGAAATCTTGGTTAATGTGCACGAATGGTAGGATCATGTAGGTGCTGTTTAAAATCCCACCCAAATGTATTAAAGCGCTGCACAATGATCATCTAACCCAGGGGTTCTCAACCTTTTTCTTTCTGAGGCCCCTCCAACATGCTATAAAAATTCCCCCACCCACCTGTGCCACAGCACCTGTTTTTCTCCATATTCAGTAGATTAAAGGCTAGGGCTGGGGTAGCAAGCAGGGCAATGGCTCAGGACCCAACGCCACAGGCGGCTCCACGAAGCTAAGTTGCTCAGGCTTTAGCTTCAACCCTGGGCGGCGGGGCTTAGCCTTCAGCTTTNTCTTCGACTTTGATTCGGTCCCACACTCTTATCCTTGGGGGCTTCAATCTCTATGGTGACTGATTCTGCTGACACTTGCTTCTTCTCAATGACTTCCTTATTCACCTTGCTACCCTGGAGCAACTCTCCCTGCTCAGTACAAGGGTCATTCCCTTGAACTTGTCTTTGCCAGGAAGATGTGTACATACATAAGCAAGCACATATATTGCCAACTGGAGCTGGTTGGGAATGTTCTGTCAAAATGATTTTTTGCCAGCAAATGCAATTTCCGTATAATTGAAATTCTCTATGGAAAAAAATTGATTTTGCTAACATCTTTCAACTTTCCATCTGAGATAAAAGGCACCATTCCTAAGAGAATGAATGCAACAACCTAATGAAAAAAATACCCTTTTAATAGACCTCTGAACGTTTTCCACAGCCAAGAGAGATGGGATGAGGGAAATAAACGTAAAGGGGTTTTTCCATAGGTAGGGAAAGGGGTGATGGAAAAATTAGCTCCACTACAGCCAGCGCCAGTGTTGCATTATTCTTTCAGAGTCATATGAGTGGAGTGAGTCACACGCTCAGTCTCTGCCTTGAGGGGACAAAGTGCAGCATTGCAGTTTCCTGCACAATATGCTGGAAATAATAGCTGCTGGACAAACGGAGTTGTAAGCTGTTCCGGTTGCCAGGCGCCAGGGACTCCAATCTGAAAGCATCTAAAGAATAACAGTCACGTTGCTAATGATTCGAGCAGGACAGCAGCCTTTATCGGAGTGTCACGCGGTGTATTGATTAATTATTTATATTATTGCAGTCATGTCTACAGACCGTGCCTGAGATCCAGACTGTGTTAAGTGCTGTACACACACATAGCAAGAGGCATTCCCTGCCCCAAAGAGCTAAATAGACAAGACTGTTAAGGTTATGAAAAAGG
Organism: Platysternon megacephalum; assembly: GCA_003942145.1. Classification (NCBI taxonomy): domain Eukaryota; kingdom Metazoa; phylum Chordata; order Testudines; family Platysternidae; genus Platysternon; species Platysternon megacephalum. The sequence continues at coordinate 7,422,188 of QXTE01000053.1, forward strand.
AAGTGCTGTTTATGCACATTTTACAGATGAAAAATGGAGGCACAGGAAGTGTAAGGCCTTGACCCGTTGAAGTCAAGTGATTTGCCCAACAGCACAAAGAGTGCCTGTGACAGAGCAGATAATTGTACCCAGATCTCCTGATTCCTAGCCCACTGCCTTACCCATAGATCAATTTATGTGGCTTAGAGAAAAAGTACCTCAAACCGATTTTCTGGGAACCCTGACCAATATCTGGTAGATTCATTTTTATATATTTCTTTATCCACTTGGAATTTTGAATTTCCCCTCAAATGGGGGAGTGTCATTAAAATGTAGAGGAATACCACACAAGTAATAATACATACACCTATTGTGTCTTTCGTCTCTGGATCTTAAAGCACTTTACAAACTTTAATAAGTGACGGGATAATAAAAAAACAGGTTTTGTTTTATTTGGAGAGGATAAGGAACTCACGCTTAATAATACAACACTTTGCATTTACTGTATACGGAGCCTTCTATTAAAAATAGTATGTAGCTTTTATATAGCACTTTTCATCAATAGATCTCAAAGCATGTCACAAAGGAGGGCAGAATCATTATGCCCATTTTACAGATGGGGAAACTGAGGCACAGAAAGGAAAAGTGACTTGCCCAAGTTTCCCCAGCAGGCCAGTCGCAAAGTCAGGAACAGAATCCAAGTCTTCTGAATCCCAGTCAGGTGTTGCAGCCTGTAGACCCAACTACCTCCCTATTAATAGAGCTCTACTGCATTACTCTCATTTTATGCCAGCGTAACTTCATTGATTTCATTTTATTTTAAAGGGAAATTTATGTATTTTCAAAACCCACCTTAATGGGATGCTGGGGTTGAAAGTTCAAGAGGCTGATCCAAAATGCATTGAAGTCAAGGGGTGTTTTTCCATTGACTTCAATGGGCCTTGGATCAGGTCCTGTTCCTGCAGTACAAAGTGGAGTTTACTACATTGGCTGGAAGCTGTCCTCATTTCACACAGACAATAAAGCATCACCACTGTTAAACTGAAACCATAGACATTTACCTTCAGTAAACTCACCCCTGTGTTTGCAGTATTCCCTAAGCACGTGCCTTTCTTTGTGCTGGGTATAGGCAAATATTGAGTTAATATTATTTGGGTATCACAGGCAACAGACAAGTTTTTTCTATATGGCCACTGCGCTGCACATGTGTGCATGGAAGCCAGAGTCACGGTTGCTGTGGGAACCAAATCTTTCAATCTCCTGACTCCTGTGCATTGACATTCTTAGCCATAACGTTGCACTGATGTGGCTTTGTGCATCGAATTTAAATGAGCACACCCGAGTGTATAATACGCACACAACAATCTATTAGAAGCCACACACCATTGAAGGGCAGTGACCATGTAAATGCAGCTTATCGATTTGATTGTCTGTAAGTGCACACAGAGACAAAGGAAATGTACTGTGCTTTTGTTGGAATCAAGGTACTGTTGGCAGAAATATGTTAATAAGCAAATGACACCCCCCCTTCTACCTTGAACTATCTAGGCAAGCTGAGATGACTCAGGAAAGCAATTGAGCTGGGAGTGAAAATCGGTTGGTTTGTTTTCCTTATTATTCTACTGGTTTTTCTTATTTGTAAAGTAAAGTAATGTTTGTGAAAGGTGCCGGATCAACAGCCTTCAGAACTGGAAGCCTCTAGTCATAGAACAGGTGCAATATAGCAGGAGCAGTTCAAACCTTCCTGCACTGCTCTGCCAGCCTCCCTCAACCTGGAGAATCCCCGCTGCGTGGCTGGGCAGACTCATTTATTGTGGAGTGCCTAACTACCTGTGAGGATCTGGGCCTTAGCACCAGATTCTATCACCCATACATACATTGACTCTGTCAGTAAGCAGCTACATATTGTGATTCTGCAGTCTTCAATGATCTGGGGGAATTCGAACCTGTAACCTAGCAGTTAAGGCTGTCTAGGCCTTGAGCACACCAGTGTCCCATTATGGCTTTATGATAATCCATTGCTGGATTTTTTGTCAGAAAGTCACTCTTGGGTATAAAAAAAAGAGTCAATTGGTAAAAGATACTGTGACGCTGGCAGATCAGATGCCTGCTCATGCCAAGGCCCCATGCATAGCTGGAAACCAGTCTTGCCTACCTGTGTGTTAGCAGTATCAAATCAGCCATTGGCTGTTAAGTTCATAAGCATGTGTTTAGTGTTATAAAATGCTCGTAGGATGCTGCATGTGTTGTTCTCACTCAACTCGGCCCCATGTTATAAAGTGACAACAAGCATCTGTGCTGTAAACCTCTGTGACTACGGAACTCATCAAACAGAGGGGAAAGCCTTTTGTAATGCAAATGATGGTCTCTAACAAAAAGATGTTAAATCCTGTTCATTAAATCCAAATGAGCCATTGGGTGAGATCAAGGATCAAAGACTTTGTTAAGTGCATTCCTCCCCTCCTTCACGAAGAAGGGACTTGCGTGGGAACTGTTGCTATCGGCTTGATTTCTGAGGGAAGACGATATTAAAATGTCTCACAAGGAAAAATGATCATCTCTTTGCAGTTTGAACTCTCACAGGACTAGAGACTCTAAATTGAAGTCAGAGATCCCTCAGGGTTATCCTTAGATTTGCCCTGAAAGACCTTTTGAATTGACCCATCACTGCAACCCTGTTGCTCTGAGGATTTAGACTGTGGCTCATTTGTGTTATATGCTTGCTTGCTTGAACCTGTAAATAACTCTCATTTCTTTTTCCTAGTTAATAAACCTTTCATTAGTTTATTACAGAATTAGCTACAGGCGTTGTCGTTGGCGTGAGATCTAAGATACAAATTGATCTGGGGAAAGTGACTGGTCTCATGGGACAGGAAGCAACCTGAATATTTTGTGATTTTTGCTGTAAGTGACCATTTATCACTAAGTCCAGCTTGCCTGGGTGACAAGATAGGAGAGTCTAAGGGNGGACTGTCTGTGACTCCAGGGTAAGACTGATATAGTGATCAGAGTTCACATCTGTTACTGGGTTGATGAAATCTAATTACAGAACTTACCACCAGTTTGGGGTGTCTGCCCTGTTTCTGACAATCCGAGGTAGGCACTCACGGTCATGAGCCACTCCAGTCAGCGGGACAGATACTTAGACATCTATTAAGTAGATTAAACATATTTACAGAGCAGCAGTCATTATACCTCTGGTGGACTAGCCGAAAAAGGAGCCACTGTCATGTCTATAGGTGGGCAGAGAAAGGTCATTCCATCTCATGGAGGATTTTGATATTTCAAAATTTGATTTCAGACCAATTCAGAACAAAACCTAAATATTCCTAAAATCTCCATGAAAGGGAGTAGAGCCCATGGGGCAGTCCCCATGGAAGCCCGGGGGGTCTCTGATTCCAAGGCAGTCTGTATGGCACGGTGCCTTGGACTTGCAAACCATGGAAGCCCTGCAGGCCAGAGCTGCAAGCCTGGAAGCTGGAGCTTCCTGGACTTCCAGGTTCTTGGTTGTCTGTCAGTCTGCCGGGCAGGTGGCTGAGGAGCTTGGCAGGTGAGCTAGTGCCATGGCTTCCCTCTGAACGTCATTGACATTGAACTCTTTCCACGAAACCATTTCAATTTAGATGAATCGGCAAATTCCAACAACAAAGCATTTCATCAGAATTTTTCCAACCAGCTGTAGCCATGACAATGATCTACCTACAGGGATAAACTGGAAGAGATTTAAGGCCTATGGACCATTACCCTAAAATTGTAGGATGCAAAAACAACGTCTGAACAGTGCACAAAGCACAGGTCCAGGAGCTGGGATTCTCACATACACCTCTACCCCGATATAACGTGACCCGATATAACACGAATTCGGATATAACACGGTAAAGCAGCGCTCCGGCAGGGCGAGGCTGCGCGCTCTGGTGGATCAAAGCAAGTTTGATATAACGCAGTTTCACTATAACGCGGTAAGATTTTTTGGCTCCCGAGGACAGCGTTATATCGGGGTAGAGGTGTATTTACAGACGTGCAGTGGATTTATCAAATCGTGGCTCTCTGGATAGTTAAGTGAATGGAAATCAGAGAAAGGAAAGAATTATTAGTTCACCCAACGCATTCCCCAACTAGTGCAGGATTGTCCCCAACAGTATATTTGTGAGTGTTTTCCAGACTTGTTTTATAATGGTTAAGAAGCCTCACATACCTCGTCTATACACGTCTGCTTTCCGTGAGTCAAGGATTTAAACTCTGCAGTCTGGCAAGTCTTATCTCATGACCTTTAACCATAATCAGGACCGGCTTTAGGCCGATTCGCCCGATTCCCCGGAATCGGGCCCCGCCCATAAGAGGGCCCCGCGGCCCCGCTCCCCCGGTTGGAGCTCCGGCCGGAGCATGGCAAGCCCCGCGGCCCTGCTCCCCCGGCTGGAGCTCCGGCCGGAGCATGGCAAGCCCCGCAGCCCCGCTCCCCCGGCTGGAGCTCCGGCTCCAGCCCGGCAAACCCCGCGGCCCCACTTCCCCCGGCCGGAGCGCCGCCGAAGACTCAAGTGCCGCCCACCCGGTGAGTACAAGCCCCGCCCCCACGAATCGGGCCCCACACTTTGTAAAGCCGGCCCTGACCATAATGATGATATCGGATGCCAATCTCAAAGTATCGTGTTTATGACTTAGACCTCAATTCCATCCCCTGGGGCTTTATAGAGCCATTACATAAAAATGATGACTCTACACCAGATAGTAAAAGCATCTGCTTAATAGAAGAGATGTTCTCTGTACTGTGCCCAAGCAACATGGTTCCCTCTTCAATAGGTCTGCAGTGCCACAGGCAATAGTGATGACTACAAGGTAGAGGAAGGTGTTGAGAGGACCAAAGAGAAGCACTGAGAAGCTCTGCATCTTTCCTCCCTAACCAGTTCCTCTCCCTCTTTACTCCACTGCTGTTGCCAACACCTGTATCCTCCCCCTGGCTCACATCCTTGGTGTCATCTTCGTCCCCTATCTCCCACTCCGAGTCCTCACACATCCGGATCCTGCTCTTTCTTTCTTCCAAACAGATAGGAAAATCCAACCCTTCCTCTCCATCTCTGTGATTAATATATTAGCCCCTTCCCCAGGTTTTTAGTACCCGTACCTCAATCACTGCCTCTTTGCCCCCTCAAATCCCATCTCGCTCCTCTCCAGCCAGAACACGGCCGCTAAAATCCATTTTCTTTTGAGCACAGCACCGTCTTGGCTTCCCCTTACTTTCTGTATCAAGTTCAAGCTTCTCGTCCTGTCTTTGAAGCCAATGCATGACTCCTCCCTGGCTATAACGCTGCTTTCCTTTCTTACCACTTCCCACCCCTGTTGGCGCTTCATAATCTCCTCCCACCCCTGCCATCTTCATGCCTTCGCCCATGATACCCCCAAAGCTAGCATCCCCCACACCAGTGCACCACGCACCCAACTTCTCTTCATTCGTATCCCTCCTTAAAACTCAGTACCGCTTAGAGATGCACAGACACTAACCCATGTCAGCAAACCTACTCTCACCACCTTTTCATTAAAACAAAATGAGCAAACAGGTCCAATCAAAATGATACTCTATGCTGCAGCATCGATCTATCTGTCTATCAGGGCTGGTCACACATTTTTCATTGAAATTTCTCCAGATGGAAAATTGGGTTTTCAATTCAACAACGATTGTCGTGGAAAGTGTTCGCTTTCCTCAAAACTTTTCAATTTTTCAATGGAAACCTGAAACATTTTTTGCCGAAACCCAAAATATTTTCCGTTTTTCTCGATGCATGCCAGGGTGTACATCCCACACTGGCAGAGAAAGAGTTAACTGGAGCCAGAGAGCAAGGCCCGATTTAGGATTAGGCCTAGCAGGGGCGGAGCTGGGTGCCTGAATGAAGGACGAGTCCCAACTGAGAGGAGCAGGATGACTAATTAAGGAAAGGACTCCAGGACAGTAGATGGGAGGCAGCAGGCCAGGCTAGGCTTTGGAATCCTGTCCAGAGAAGGGAGTCTTGGCAGCGGGCCAGGAGAGACACTGGGAAAAGTCCGGAGTGGAACGAGCTCCTGTGGTGAGTCTTGACAAGAGGCCAGACATCAGAGAGGCAGCCCTGGGTTCAGGTTTCTGGAGGAAAGAGACATGTGCGCACACCCAGAGAGCCTGGGGAGAGGCAGGCAAGGAGTTGGGCCTCCAGGGAGAGGGCTCTGGGAGGCATCACTTGGTATAAGAGCCAGAAAGAACTCTGCAGAGCCAGGGAAGGGGCAAAGAGCCTGCGGCGGAGAAGGGATTGAGTGGGGAAAAGGGTCCAGACACAGGCTGAGGTAGGAAGTGGTCCAGGGAAGCAGCAAGGAGTCTGAAGAAACAGACCTTAACTACTTGCTGGACTGGACTGGACTGGAGCCCAGAGTGTGGGTGGGTGGCTGAGTTCCCCGACTGGCCCCTGAGGAAAGTGGCGTGGAAGCAGGAAGCATTTTGCCATCTAGGGCAGAAAACATTCCCCCGCCTCTCCCTGAGCAAAAAAGAAAGAAAAAAGGAGCAGCCAAGCAGCACAGCGGTATGGATATTGGCCCCCGGGGCAACTGCCCTGATCCACCGCCCTCAGAACTGGCCCTGCATGGAAGCCCCCTGATATAAGGCTTGCACGGACTATTAAGCCCACAATTCGGCCGAAGACCTGGCACATGGTCACTGGACTATTGTTTGGTGGGACCCCCTGTCGCCCCAGAAGGGGTGGGACTGAATGGGAGCTGGCTGAAGGGCTGAGTCATAGCAAGCAGACGGCCAGGGAGACTGTGGGCAGGGAATCGCAGAGGATGAGAGACTGCCATACCACATCCAGCCAGGAGGAGGCGCAACAGCAGTGAAAAGTCAAAATTTTCCATACGTAAAAAAAACCATTTTCCAACCAGCTCTTCTTTCTATCTATCCATCCATCCCATGCTTATCCCCACAGCAGCTGAGGAGTCAGAGGCTGAGGAGGAGCAGACAGGGAGGGTGCTGGGGTGCAGTGGGGATGGAAAAAGTAGTATGGGGTGATGTCAGTAAAGACTGTATCATAACGCATGCGCTCAAGGGGGGGGGAAGTGCACAAGGGGGTGTACGCATGGCCAGCCTTAATTCTGTCCCTTCCTACCTTTTGAGTGCTTGACTTTGCAGCCTGAACGTTCTTTCAACATAGGTGGGGATTTTTGGCGGGAGGCAGCATGTCATGTGACTTGGACATGGGTGGTCAGGCCTAGTGGTCAGAGCAGGAATTGGAACCCAGGTGCCAGAGCCAAGGGTCACAGCCGGAGTCAGGAATCAGAACACTGAAGGTCGGAACCAGGTTACCTGGAGTAAGGCAAGGAAGGCGCAGGGTCAGGGTCAGGGCCGGATTAACTCTCCTGTGGGCCCGGGGCTATTACATTTTGTGGGGCCCCTGTATACAAGTCTTTTTCCTAATTTAAAACAAAACAATCACAATTATGGCATTGAGACTATTAACGCTATACTAAACTTGCCTTTTAATTAACGTAAAGCCGTTCCGTGGTTACATTTCAGTCGTAAAACATGTAGAATATAGTTAAGTTAATTCAAAATAGCCTACTTCTTACCTTAGAACAGCTGTTATATTCGTTTTTTTCTGGGAGGGAGTTTGGGTGCAGGAGGGGGCTCCAGGCTGGGGCAGGGTGTTGGGGTGCAGGAAAAGGTGAGGGGTGTGGGCTCTGGGAGGGAGCTTAGTGCAGGAGGGGATTCTGACCTGGGGCAGAGGGTTGGGGTGAAGGAAGGGGTGCGAGGTGCAGGCTCTGGTCAGGAGGCGCTTACGACAGGCGGCTCCCGGCCGGCGGTGCAGCAGAACCAGCTGCTGGCTCGACTCCAAGAGAAGGAGGCGGGTGGTGGTGGTTGGGGACTCCCTCCTCAGGGGCACTGAGTCATCTATCTGCCGTCCTGACCAGGAAAACTGAGAAGTGTGCTGCTTGCCAGGAGCTAGGATTCACGCTGTGACAGAGAGACTGCCGAGACTCATCAAGCCCTCAGATCGCTACCCCTTCCTGCTTCTCCACATGGGCACCAATGATACTGCCAAGAATGACCTTGAGCAGATCACTGCAGACTACGTGGCTCTGGGAAGAAGGATAAAGGAGTTTGAGGCGCAAGTGGTTTTCTCATCCATCCTCCCTGAGGATGGAAAAGTCCCGGGTAGAGACCGTTGAATCGTGGAAGTCAATGAATGGCTTCTTCACACAGTGCACAGTCAACTTGTGGAACTCCTTGCCTGAGGAGGTTGTGAAGGCTAGGACTATAACAGGGTTTAAAAAAGAACTGGATAAATTCATGGAGGTTAGGTCCATTAATGGCTATTAGCCAGGATGGGTAAGGAATGGTGTCCCTAGCCTGTGTTTGTCAGAGGGTGGTGATGGACGGCAGGAGAGAGATCACTTGATCATTACCTGTTAGGTTCACTCCCTTTAGGACACCTGGCATTGGCCACTGTCGGTAGACAGGATACTGGGCTGGATGGACCTTTGGTCTGACCCAGTACGGCCATTCTTATGTTCTTATGTGTCGGAGAGAAGGCTTTGGATTCTTTGACCATGGGATGGTGTTCCAAGAAGAAGGAGTACTAGGCAGAGACAGGCTCCACTTAACGAAGAGAGGGAAGAGCATATTCGCAAGCGGGCTGGCTAACCTAGTGAGGAGGGCTTTAAACTAGGTTCACCGGGGGAAGGAGACCAAAGCCCTGAGGTAAGTGGGGAAGTGGGATGCTGGGAGGAAGCATGAGCAGGAAAGCACAAGAGGGGAGGACTCCTGCCTCATACTGAGAAAGCAAGACGATCAGCGAGTTATCTTAAATGCCTATACGCAAATGCAAGAAGCCTGGGAAACAAGCAGGGAGAACTGGAAGTCCTGGCACAGTCAAGGAACTATGATGTGATTGGAATAACAGAGACTGGATGGGATAACTCACATGACTGGAGTACTGTCATGGATGGATATAAACTGTTCGGGAAGGACAAGCAGGGCAGAAAAGGTGGGGGAGTTGCATTGTATGTAAGAGAGGAGTATGACTGCTCAGAGCTCCAGTCTGAAACTGCAGAAAAACCTGAGTCTCTGAATTAAGTTTAGAAGTGTGAGCAACCAGGGTGATGTCGTGGTGGGAGTCTGCTATAGACCACCAGACCAGGGGGATTTCTTCCGGCAACTAACAGAAGTTACTAGATCACAGGCCCTGGTTCTCATGTGGGACTTCAATCACCCAGATATCTGCTGGGAGAGCAATACAGCAGTGCACAAACAATCCAAGAAGTTTTTGGAAAGTGTAGGGGACAATTTCCTGGTGCAAGTGCTGGAGGAACCAATTAGGGGCAGAGCTCTTCTTGACCTGCTGCTCACAAAAAGGGAAGAATTAGTAGGGGAAGCAAAAGTGGATGGGAACCTGGGAGGCAGTGACCATGAGATGGTCGAGTTCAGGATCCTGACACAAGGAAGAAAGGAGAGCAGCAGAATACGGACCCTGGACTTCAGAAAAGCAGACTTTGACTCCCTCAGGGGTCAGGGCAGGATCCCCTGGGAGAATAACATGAGGGGGAAAGGAGTCCAGGAGAACTGGCTGTATTTTAAAGAATCCTTATTGAGGTTGCAGGAACAAACCATCCCAATGTGTAGAAAGAATAGTAAATATGGCAGGCGACCAGCTTGGCTTAACAGTGAAATCCATGCTGATCTTAAACACAAAAAAGCTTACTAGAAGTGGAAGATTGGACAAATGACCAGAGAGGAGTATACAAATATTGCTCAGGCATGCAGGAGTGAAATCAGGAAGGCCAAATCACACTTGGAGTTGCAGCTAGCAAGAGATGTTAAGAGTAACAAGAAGAGTTTCTTCAGGTATGTTAGCAACAAGAAGAAAGTCAAGGAAAGTGTGGGCCCCTTACTGAATGAGGGAGGCAACCTAGTGACAGTGGAAAAAGCTAATGTACTCAATGCTTTTTTTGCCTCTGTCGTCACGAACAAGGTCAGCTCCCAGACTACTGCACTGGGCAGCACAATATGGGGAGGAGGGGACCAGCCCTCTGTGGAGAAAGAAGTGGTTCAGGACTATTTAGAAAAGCTGGACGAGCACAAGTCCATGGGGCCGGATGCGCTGCATCTGAGGGTGCTAAAGGAGTTGGCGGATGTGATTGCAGAGCCATTGGCCATTATCTTTGAAATCTCATGGCGATCGGGGGAGGTCCCGGATGACTGGAAAAAGGCTAATGTAGTGCCCATCTTTAAAAAAGGGAAGAAGGAGGATCCGGGGAATTACAGGCCAGTCAGCCTCACCTCAGTCCCAGGAAAAATCATGGAACAGGTCCTCAAGGAATCAATTCTGAAGCACTTAGAGGAGAGGAAAGTGATCAGGAACAGTCAGCATGGATTCACCAAGGACAAGTCACGCCTGACTAACTTAATTGCTCTGTGGATGAGGGGAAAGCAGTGGACGTGTTATTCCTTGATTTTAGCAAAGCTTTTGATACGGTCTCCCACAGTATTCTTGCCGGCAAGTTAAAGAAGAATGGGCTGGATGAATGGACTATAAAGTGGATAGAAAGCTGGCTAGATCGTTGGGCTCAATGGGTAGCGATCCATGTCTAGTTGGCATCCGGTATCAAGCGGAGTGCCCCAAGGGTCAGTCCTGGGGCTGGTTTTGTTCAATATCTTCATTAATGATCTGGAGGATGGGATGGATTGCACCCTCAGCAAGTTTGCAGATGACACTAAACTGGGAGGAGTGGTAGATATGCTGGAGGGTAGGGATAGGATACAGAGAGACCTAGACAAATTAGAGGATTGGGCCAAAAGAAATCTGATGAGGTTCAACAAGGACAAGAATAGAGTTCTGCACTTAGGACGGAAGAATCCCATGCACTGCTACAGACTAGAGACCGAATGGCTAGGCAGCAGTTCTGCAGAAAAGTACCTAGGGGTTACGGTGGACGAGGAGCTGGATATGAGTCAACAGTGTGCCCTTGTTTCCAAGAAGGCTAACGGCATTTTGGGCTGTATAAGTAGGGGCATTGCCAGCAGATCGAGGGACGTGATCATTCCCCTCTATTCGGCATTGGTGAGGCCTCCCTCATCTGGAGTACTGTGTCCAGTTTTGGGCCCCACACTACAAGAAGGATGTGTACAAATTGGAAAGACTCCAGCAGAGAGCAACAAAAATGATTAGGGGGCTGGAGCACATGACTTGTGAGGAGAGGCTGAGGGAACTGTGATTGTTTAATCTGCAGAAGAGAAGAATGAGGGGGAATTTGATAGCTGCTTTCAACTACCTGGAAGGGGGTTCCAAAGAGGATGGATCTAGACTGTTCTCAGTGATAGAAGATGACAGAACAAGGAGTAATGGTCTCAAGTTGCAGTGTGGGAGGTCTAGGTTGGATATTAGGAAAAACTTTTTCACTAGGAGGGTGGTGAAGCACTGGACTGGGTTACCTAGGGAGGTGGTGGAACCTCCTTCCTTAGAGGTTTCTAAGGTCAGGCTTGACAAAGCCCTGGCTGGGATGATTTAGTTGGGGATTGGTCCTGCTTTGAGCAGGGGGTTGGACTAGATACCTCCTGAGGTCCCTTCCAACCCTGATATTCTATGATTCTATGCGTGTCCCTGGGGGGAGGGGGACAGCGTGTCTCCGTGCGCTGCCCACGCCCGCAAGCACCGCCCCCGCAGTTCCCATTGGCTGGTTGGGAGCTGCGGGGTTCCCATTGGCTGGTTGGGAGCTGCGGGGACGGTGCTGGGGGTGGGGGCAGTGCGCAAAGTCGCCTCCCCCTTCACCCGCCAGTGGGCCGCAGAGACGTGCCAGCAGCCGGCCGCTTCCGGGAGTGGCGTGGGGGCAGGGCATGCAAGCAGCCTGCCTGAGCCCTGCTGCGCCGGGGCCTCCCTTAGCCCGGGGCCCTGGGCTAAAGCCCCTGCATTAATCCAGTGCTGCGCATGGTGAGGGAACAAGCAGACACAGCAGCTACCACAGCCATGAGCAAACACTTTGAGCAGCCGCTGAACTGCTGCTGCTGCTTCTTCTCCTGGGCTTAAGAGCCAGTCTGCCAATGAGGCGGTGTAGCCAATCAGGCAACCTATTACAAGCCAGTTGCGCTCATTGGGAAGCCCGGAGACTGGCTCTGCTGCAGGCCCTGATCCCTGACAGGAGGGATGGAACAACAGAGACACAGTGCAATACGTAAAGGAAATCACAAGAAGTGGTCTTCATTCTACAGTCAATGCACGGATCAGAACCAAGCCAATTTCACCGCTTCCATGGGAACTGTGCCCAAGTGGGACGTAACGAATGCATCATAGATTCACAGATTCCAAGGTCAGAAGGGACCATGGTGATCATCTAGTCTGACCTCCTGCATAACACAGGCCAGAGAACTTCCCCCAAATAATTCCCACAGCAGATCTTTTAGAAGATCATCCAGTCATCTGTGTGGGTACATTTTACCCCAAACTCTCACGTCGAAGGAGATTCAGTGCTGTGCAGAAGGCAAGGCCAAGGTGCCATGTGAGGCCCTAAAGAGAAGCAAAGGCCCCTGTGCCGGGCTCCATCCCTCTGCACAGCTCTGAATTTCATCCATTCTGAGGGTGCTTGAAGCGTTATAATATATGGAGATATACCTATCTCATAGAGCTGGAAGGGACCCCCAAGGGTCATTGAGTCCAGCCCCCTGCCTTCACTAGCAGGACCAATTTTGCCCCAGATCCCTAAGTGGCCCCCTCAAGGATTGAACTCACAACCCTGGGTTTAGCAGGCCAATGCTCAAACCACTGAGCTATCCCTCCCCCCCTGTTGCCCCTGTGAGAGGGATCCACATCTTTCTGGACTCAATAAAGCCACTCTAAAGCCCATTGCTGATAAGGACAGTTTCAGAAGGGGAAGCTGCCAGCTGTGCTCAGTAAAGACACAGTTGAGGCCTTTGCCCCATATGTATCAATACTGCTCACTTTCAAATAGCCAGCTCTGTGCGAGATGTTTTCAAATCACTCTCCCAGAGCTAGATAAGAGGCACAAACGCTACTGCATATATTTCTGCAAGAGGGAGACATGTTCCGCACCTTTCTGTTACAATGCCTTCCATTGTTCTTTGTTTGACTGGAATTATAAAAATAAAAATAACAGCTTATGCCGGCACTCCAACATAGGAGAGCTCGCAGTGCAGGCTGAGGCCACTGGCATTACTCAGTTCTCCTAATGTACAATTTGCCTTTTAATCATTAACCATTTTCTTAGCAGTATTAATCTGAGCTCCAGAGGAATCGCGCTAGAAAGAGCTTTGATAACTTTGGGGAGTTATTTTTAAAAATGTTAATACCAAGAGGAATCTAATGAATTGGAGTCTTTCCATTGATTCCAATAGGCTTGGGAACAAGCCAGATGTTGGTATAAAGTTGTCTTGTAAAAAGTAAATTTTGAAATTTACACATGATTAAAAACTAAGACATCGACATCGACTGTCTTATCAAGGATCAGACTTTTACAGAGGCGCAGATTTGCCAGAATATATACAGGGCTGAAGCGAGACAGATGACCACCTATCAGACAGGGAGTGAAAGCGCCAAAACGTGTAAGAGAAAGATCTAAAGGGCGATAAAACACAGAACAGTGAAAAATGTGACAATAAAATACTAAATGTGAAATGCACTTGTATTCATTCAGCCCAAAGCTTGCATTTGAACATGTTTTACAAAAAGCTTAACAGAGCAAAAACTAATCCAAGAAGGAGTTACAAAGAAAATGTACCATCTGTGATACAAGGGAATGCTAAGAAAGGAGCCAGTGTGGTCTAGGTGTTGGGTACAGAGCTTGACATCGGGAAATCTGAGTTCTTATGCTGGTTCTGTCACTTACCTGCTAAATGACCTTGGGCAAGTCACATCCTCTCTCTCTCTCTCTCTTTTTCCCTTTGTGTGTCTTATTTAAACTGTAACCTCTTTGGGGCAGGGACTGTCTCTTGCTCTGTGTTTGCCCAGTGCCTAGCACAATGGGGTCCTGATTTTGATTGGCTCTAGACTACACCATTATACAAATAATAATAATTAATAATAGACATAAAGGCTATTTGATGTCCCCAATGATGCATATACGGCTAAGTTGAGTAACCCTCCTTACTGTTAGTCTCACTTGTGTTATGTTTAACATTTAGGGCAGTGGTTTAGTTGTAAACTGCAGCATCTCCCTGCCAACCTGTCCCTCTAACCCTACCCCCATTCTGCGTTCTAACCCCACCCCCACTGTGCAAGGGAAGGGGCACACTATGGTGTAGGGCAGCTGGTAGAGGTGTCTCTGGGAAGGGCTTTGTGCACCTTCGAGCTCTCTAAAACAATAAGTAAACACCACTCGTCCTCACATGTGCTTATTCTTTTACCACCAACCAGACTGTTCAGTCAAGATGAAATTAATCGGAAGCAACAGCTAAAGTGGAAAAGAAAGATGAAGATGATATTTCAGCCAGTGCATTGTCATGTTTACCAAACAAGTTACAGGGTTACCTGCATTTGGTTCAGGATTTACAAGTCTCACAAGAGGATTATGAGAAACGCCCCCATCGAAGCACTTAGCAGCAAGTAGCAGAGAAGGATCAAGTTTCTCAGGGAAGCAATCAGACTATTTCACATGAGCATGTTTCTCATCTGTTTACTGGACTTCCCAGCGTGCCTTTATATGTCATGGGCTATGTTATGTTTCCCACATACACAGTGGGCAAACCAGGTGTTTCCAAGCCTAGCTAACTTACTTCAGATCAAGTAAATGAGAAGTATAAAATCTCCATGTGAGTGAGAGCATACAGAGAGTTACTCCGAAACATTCTGCATCTGAAATGAAAAACAAAATGGCAGCTGCCTCCCAGCTCCCCCTGCAGCAGGTAGGGAGCATCTATATTTAAAGGTGTAGTACAGAGAAAACAGAATGAGAACATCTCCTTTCAGTTACAACCACAGGGTATTTTATCACTATGTCAAAACAAGGGCTGTGCAAATTGTTCACAATGAAACCAGATGCCATATGATTTTCTCTTCCCCATAGCCTGGGTTATAATTATGAAATGGAGATCAGGCTGATTTATGGCTCGCTAAGGTTCATGCAACTTCTAAGAAAACCTGGCGCTGAGTTATGACTTTACATCAAAACCATGCGACTTCTCTGACAGTTCTGAACGCAATTCACTTAGGGATTTTGAGTTTTGCTGAACGTAAAACTCAAAGCGAAACTTTGGGGACTTACAAGTGAGAAGAAACTAAAATCAAGGGCAAAGCTTGCATAAACCACAGGGGAAGTGAAACCACCATATTTTACGTAGATCTGGTGAAAACATGCCAGCTTCATGTGAATGATACCAAAGATCCTTTCCTCTTCCCTGAAGGGTGCAAGGAGGGGTCAGTCAATCTGTCGGTCCGTCTGTCGGTCTGTACAGCGCCCATCACCCTAGTATCTTAGTAGAGCTGATTTTAAAATGTTTTTTGTGGGAAATATTGAAAACTTTTTTTTAATTTCCCATTCCATGTGTTTGTTTGGTTTTTTTCAAGGAAAAAATGAAACCGAAACCAAAACATTTTTTGTTTTCGGAAAGCAAAAATTTGTAATTTCTGTTCTCCACCCCACCCCCCACCCCACATCCCTACACACACATACATACATTCCTTTTTCTCCTCTTTTCCAGTGACAAAATTTGCCACTAGGAAAAAGTGGGGAATGGGTGAGAAAAGTGGAGGGAAAATGTAAAACCAAAACACTTTAGACCCAAATTATTGATTAGGAAAAAATGCTATTGTCCATCAAAAATATTTTCGGTGGAAAATTATCAACCAACCTTGGACCTAATGGTGAAACTTGTGAAACTATGAAATAACTTCTCTGGAGGTGGTAGAAACTCCAACACTTGGGTCATTTAAAACTGAGCAAGAGAAGAGCTTGAAAATATGGCCGAGAGGCCAATGCTGCGCTAGCAGGCAACTTGATTAGGGGATCCAATCCCACAGCAGTACTACAGCCCTGAAATCAATGGGATTTCTGCATGCAGAGTAGGTGACCTAGAGCTATAGGTGTTTTTTCATCTCTGATTGCCATGATATTGAATGTGGGGGAGGAGGGAATGTCTATGGGTCTGATCCTGTGAGGCATTGAACATTGCCTGAGAAGTCCTCAGTTCCTATTGATTTCAATAGGCTGATAGCGTTTCTCAAGAGCCACTGAGTACCTTGCAGGATTGAGGCTAATATGGAGGTGAACAGTAGTCTGACATGGATCTATTCCAGGGATCGGCAACCTTTGGCACGGAGCCCATCAGGGAAATCTGCTGGCGGGCCGGGACAGTTTGTTTACCTGCAGCATCCGCAGGTTTGGACGATCGCGGCTCCCACTGGCCGCGGTTCACCGTTCCAGGCCAATGGGGGCTCCGGGAAGCAGCGGCCAGCACATCCCTCGGCCCGCGCCCCTTCCCTCAGCCCCCATTGGTCTGGGACGGTGAACCGCGGCCAGCTGCGATCGGCTGAACATACGGACGCTGCAGGTAAATAAACCATCCCAGCCTGCCAGCGGATTTCCCTGATGGGCCGCGTGCCAAAGGTTGCCGATCCCTGATCTGTTCTCTTAGCAGCATTTGCTTCTTGTACCTAAACCTTCCAGAGGGACTGACTCTGCTTTTTAACCAGCTGTAGTTATAAGACGATATTATACCAGGGGTGGCCAACCTGTGGCTCCGGAGCCACATGCGGCTCTTCAGAAGTTTCCAATGTGCCGGGGGTGCTCACTGCTCAACCCCTGGCTCTGCCACAGGCCCTGCCCCCACTCCACCCCTTCCCGCCTCCTCCCCTGAGCCTGCAGTGCCCTCGCGCCTCCCCCTCCCCTCCAGAGCCTCCTGCACGCCACGAAACAGCTGATCGGGAGGTGTGGGGAGAGAGGGGGCGGGGAGCTGATGGGGGGCTGCTGACGTATTACTGTGGCTCTTTGGCAATGTCCATTGGTAAATTCTGGCTCCTTCTCAGGCTCAGGTTGGCCACCCCAGATATTAGACATTACATTGGAGTGTCCCTTTGATGGTTATCATATTTAAACACATTGTATTTTTTTCTCTATTACTGTGCAGACCTGGGGCCAGATCCTCAGCTAGGGTAAATCCGTGTCATTCCACCGAAGTCAGTGGGGCTATGTTGATTAAGATCAGCTGTGGATCTAGCTCTTTATAACCTAGTGGCTCGATTCAGAAAGTTATCGGTTTCCAAATGATTTTTCTATTTTCGGTTGCATTTCCTGGCACTTGATTCTCCGTGTGATTCAAAGGATTTCCTGGACCCTGGTTCTGCAGTGAGGTCAGCCATTCTGAACATGTCTTCAGTCACACAGGCACTGAATAATAAAATTAATAAATAATACCCGCCCACGCTATCACTATGTCAAATGGCCAAAAAAAATATAGCCGACCCATTTAATTTCAAGTCAATGGAGGGATTTACAGGATTAATTTCTGAAACAGGATCTATTTGACTCTAATGAGACAAAATATGGGAAGGTTAAGACTCTGGCTTACATTACTTCCCTGGTATCTGAATAAATAAAAAGTAGGTACAAAGAGAACTGTGCTAAGGATCACCTGTAATGGGTTCCCCCTTGTCTCAACACCCTGCCTTAAATTAACTCCAAGAATTTCGGTACAATTTTGTTTGACCCGGGGTTGCAGACCTAATTCTAAAGACAATCAATTTTCATCTGCCCCAGGTGGTCTCTTAAAAGTGACCTTGACCACTTGAAATCTACGCAGCTTCAACAAATGAGACAAAAGTATTTAAAATGTGCCTAGCACACTGTGGTTGCTACTAGAAATAGAGGGAGGGTGACATTTTTCACCCAAAATTCTTTTTTGACAAAAAATGTATGTTCACATCAAATGACTCATTTAGCAAGTGCACGTCAAATTTCACCAGATTTGGACCAAAAAAAAAAAAAAGAAGAAGAAAATTCTGAAGAACAGTAGACTAGTAAGAGGCCAATATGACTCCATTAGGAGTTCTTTAATACCCTGAAAAATCAAAAAGGAATTCTACAAAAAGTGGAAAGTTGGACAAGTTGCTACGGATGAATATAAAATAATAGTGCACATACGTAGGGACAAAATCAGAAAGGCTAAGGCATTGTTTCTGAAACTTTTCTACTGATGACTTCTTTCACACACCAAGCTGCTGAGTGTGACCCACCCTTATAAATTAAAAACACTTTTTAATATATTTAACACCATTATAAATGCTGGAGGCAAAGCGGGGTTTGGGGTGGAGGCTGACAGCCATGACCCCCCATGTAATAACCTGACGACACCCTGAGGGGTCCCGACCCCCAGTTTGAGAACCCCCTGGGCTAAGACATAAAAGGAGTTACACCTAGCAAGGGACATAAAAGATAACAAAAAGAGGTTCTATAAATACATTAGGAGCAAAAGAAAGACAAAGGAAAGTGTAGGTCTTCTACTTAGCAGGGCAGGAGAGCTAATAACAGATGACATCAAGAAGGTTGAGGTGTGTACTAGTAATTGTAAGGGGACCGGGTGTGGTGAGCAGCTGGGGAGAGTGAGGGGGACCCTAGGCAGCGGGCCCAGCGCAGGGAGACGCCCCCAGCCAAGAGGCCTTGCAGGCCAGACTTGGAGGGGGATCGTAACCCCAGCGGGGCGGGGGCGGACACTGGGAAGAAGAGTCCTGCTACCTAGCGCCTGAGGGCGTGTGGCCACTGCCAGAGCAAGTGTCCGACCCACAGCCTCCCTGCAGCACAGCCAGGGCCTGAGAAGGCGGCCTGGGCCGTGTGAGGAACAGACTGAACTTCACTTACATTCCAAAGACGCTGGTTGTGATGTCCCCGGGCCACAGAGCGGGGTGACGTGTTTTCCTTTAACCTGTCCCATTTTTTCCTTATTTTTTTNCGAAGGGCAGCGGGCCCAGCGCAGGGAGACGCCCCCAGCCAAGAGTCCTTGCAGGCCAGACTTGGAGGGGGATCGTAACCCCAACGGGGCGGGGGTGACAGTGGGAAGAAGGGTCCTGCCACCTAGAGCCTGAGGGCGTGTGGCCACTGCCAGAGCAAGTGTCCGACCTGCAGCCTCCCTGCAGCACAGCCAGGGCCTGAGAAGGTGGCCTGGGCCGTGTGAGGAACAGACTGAACTTCACTTACATTCCAGAGACGCTGGTTGTGATGTCCCTGGGCCACAGAGCGGGGTGACGTGTTTTCCTTTAACCTGTCCCATTTTTTCCTTATTTTTTTGAATCAATTGCTGTTTAATAAATTGTATTTGCTTTGAACTGTATGCGATGATCAGTGGGTCAGGGAAGCACCCAGTGCAGAGAGAGCACCCTGGAGTGGGGACACCCTAGCCCCTGCCCTAAGTGACCATGACTAGGTTGGGGGTCGAGACCCCCAGGAATCCTGGGCCCAGCCTTGTTGGGGTTACGAGGACTCTGCCACACGGGAAAGTGGAAGGGGAGCCCTCGAGGTCAGGCAGGTGTCTGGGTAAATGGAGTGGGAGCGAGGAGTCAGAGCCTTTCACTAGCCCACTTCACTGGGGTAGTGTATAAGCCAGGAAAGTTCCTCACAATAGCGGGACTATTCCCCCACTTACATAATGCCTCTTTTGCTTCAGTCTTCACTTAAAAAGGTTAATTGTGACCAGATACTCAACACAACTAATAATATAAACAAGGGGGGGAGGGGGAGGACACAAGCCAGAATAGGGAAAGAACAGGTTACAGAATATTAGATCATTTAGATGTATTCAAGTTGGCAGGGCCTGATGAAATTCATCCTAGGGACTTAAGGAACTAGCTGAAGCAATCCCGGAACCATTAGTGATTAGCTTCAAGACCTCATGGAGGACAGGTGGGCTCCCAGAGAAGTGGAGAAGGGTAAACGTACCTATCTTTAAAAAGGGGACCAAAGAGGACCCAGGGAATTATAGTCCGGTCAGCCTAACTTTGATACCTGGAAAGATACAGGAACCAACTATCAAACACTCAATTTGTAAGCACCTAGAGGATAATAGGTAGGGCTGCAGATTTGTCACAGCATTTTTTATCAAAAATGACGGCGCCATCACAGTAAATTTAGTAAAAGTCACGAGTTACTAAATTTCCTATGACTGCTCCCTGATCTTTGATAAAAAATGCCCTGCCCCTCTCCCTGCTGAGGGGGCACCGACCACCTGCAGTGGCACCCTACATCCCAGTACCACAACCCTAATCCCAACCCGGGGCAGAGGGGCAGCACAGAGGGGGATTGGGGAGCAAGCCCTACCCACCTTCACTCCTCAGAAGCAATTCCTGTGGCTCCTGTGTCCTGTGGGACTGGGCCCGATGCCCCTCTCCAGTCATGATGGAGGGTCGGGTGAGTCAAACCTGAATAAGACTGCGACCCAGAGTGCCCAAAGCAGGGAGCCGGGCCCAGCCTTGAGGGACAGGAGATGCAGGGGTGAGTAATGGACACAGAAAAGAGTCATGGACAAACAGAAAAATCACGCTATCTGTGACGGTTTTCCCACCATGACAAACCTGCAGCCCTAACAGTAGGGTAATAAGTTATAGCCAGTATGGATTTATTTTGTCAGGAACAAGTCATGCCAAACCAGTCTAACTTCCTTCTTTGACAGGGTTACAAGTCTCGCACCGGCCTAGTGGATAGGGGGAAGCAGTGCATGAGAGATACAGTATACTCCTGTTTATCAGAAACCCTATGATCCAGACCACCGTGTTATTTAAATCCTTTCCTTGCTCCCCGCGTAGCTCATGCTACAGGACAAGCAAGGAATTCAGATAAGGCAGCGGTTCGGATAATAGAACAGAGACCCCTAGCCAGGACTGCGAAGAGGAGGAAGGGGACGAGCCCCTGGCCATGGGTGAAACCTAGGGCTGCCAACTGTTTAATCACACAAACCCAAACACCCTTGCCCCACCCTCTAACCCGCCCCCTGCCCCGAGGCCCCACCCCTGCCCCACCCCTTCTCTGAGGCCCCGCCCGCTCACTCTATCCCCCCTCCCTCCCTCGCTCGCTCTTCCCCACCTTACTCACTTTCACCAGGCTGGGGCAGGGGGTTGGGGTGTGGGAGGGGGTGCGGGCTCCGGGCTGGGGTCGAGGGGTTTGGCGTATGGGCGGGGGCTCCAGGCTGAGCCTGGGGCAGGGGGTTGGGGTACAGGAGGGGGTGTGGGGTGCAAGCTCTTGGAGGGAGTTTGGGCGCTGGAGGGGGCTCAGGGCTAGGGCAGGTGGTTGAGGTTCAGGAGGGGGTATGGGGTGCAAGCTCTGGGAGGGAGTTTGGGTGCGGGAGGGGGCTCAGGGCTGGGGCGGGGGGTTGGGGTGCAGGAGGGGGCTTGGGGAGTGGGATGTGGTGCAGGGTGCTGGTTCCAGGAGGGGGCTCAGGGTTGGGACAGAGGGTTGGGGTTCAGAAGGCAGTGAGGGGTTCAGGCTCCGGCCAGGCGGCGCTTACCTCGGGCAGCTCCCAGTCAGTGGCACAGCAGGGCTAAGGCAGGATCCCTGCCTACCCTGGCACTGCGCCACTCCCCGAAGTGGCCCACATGTCCCTGTGGCCCCTGGCAGGGAGGGGTAAGGGGCTCCGCGCGTTGCCCCTGCCTGCAGGCACTGCCCCTGCCACTCCCATTGGCCGCAGTTCCTGACCAATGGGAGCTGTGGAGTCGGCACTCAGGGCGGGGGCAGCCTGCGTAGACCCCCTCCTCTCCCAGGGGCCGCAGGGATGTGCCAGCTGCTTCCGGGAGCAGCACGGGGCCAGGGCAAGCAGGGAGCCTACCTTAGTCCTGGCTGGGAGTCTCTGCTCTGCCTCTCCCGGACTGCAGGCTCCCCTCTCGCATCTTGCGTCTACCTAGATCGGCTGTCACCAGCCTTGTGGCAGCACCAGGAGCCCTTGCAGTCCTGCTGCCATGGGAGTGAATGAGCAATGCAGAGCAGCCAGGCCCTGCAAGGAGAAGGAAGAGAAGCCCCCGGATGTGCGGGAGGCCACTCTGCTGCTCAATGGCTCCTGCCCTCTGGACTATCCAACCTTCAGATTGCTCGCATAAAATCCGTGTCCTCCCTGCTATTTGGCTAATGGGGAGTGTACTGTATCTTCGTTTTAGTAAGGCTAAAATCCCACATGACTTTCTCATAAGCAAACTAGGGAAACGTGGTCTAGATGAAATTACTATAAGGTTGGGTGCACAACGGGTTGAAAGACCTTCCTCAAACAGTCATTATCAATGGTTTGCGGTCAAATTAGGAGGATGAATCAAGTGGGGGTCTGTCCTGGGTCCATTCAACATTTTCATTCACAACTTGGATAATGGAGTAGAGAGTGTGCTTATAACATTTTTGGATGACACCAAGTTGGGAGGGGGGGCTAGCACTCTGGCGGACAGGATTAGAATTAAAAATGACAGTGACAAATTGGAGAATTTGGTCTGAAATCAGCAAGGTGACATTCCACAAAGACAAGTGTAGAGTTCTTCACTTAGGAAGGAAAAATCAAATAGACATAAAATGGGGAATAACTAGGTAGGTGGTAGTACTGCTGAAAAGGATCTGGGGGCTATAGTGGATTGCAAATTGAATATGAACCAACAGTGTGATGCGGTTGCAAAAAAGGCTACTGCCATTCTGGGATGTATTAACACGGGAGGTAATTGTCCCAGTCTACTCAGCACTGGTGAGGCCTCAGTTGGAGTACAATGTCCAGTTCTGGGCACCATCTTTAAGAAAGATATGAACAAATTGAAGAGAGTTCCAAGGAGAGCAACAAAAATGATAAAAGGTTTATAAAACCTGACCTATCAGGAAAGGTAAAAAAAAGTGGACATGTTTAGTCTGGAGAAAAGACCAAAGGGGGACCTGATAACAGTCTTCAACATGGTAAAGGCTGTTATAAAGAGGATGGTGACCAATTGTTCTCCACGTCCACTGAGGTAGGACAAGAAGGCCTGGTCTACACTGGGGGGAAGGGGATCGACCTAAGATACGCAACTTCAGCTACAAGAATAGCGTAGCTGAAGTCGACGTATCTTTGGTCGACTTACCTCGCGTCCTCATGGCGCAGGGTAGGCTGCTGCCGCTCCCACATCAACTCCGCTTCCGCCTCTCGCTGCGGCGGAGTACAGGAGTCAACGGCAGAGCGATCGGGGATCGATCACTACCCGCCGATCCGGCAGGTAGTGTAGACGTACCCGAAGTAATGGGCTTAATCTGCAGCAAGGGAGATTTAGGTTAGATAGTTAAAAAAAAATTCCTAACAAGATAATTAAACTCTGGAATAGACTTCCAAGCGAGATTGTGGAATTCCCATCATTGGGAGTTTTTAAGAACAGGTTAGACACCTTGTCTGGGATGGTCTAGATATATTTGGTTTTGCCTCAGCATTGGGGGATGGACAAGATGACCTCTCAAGGTCCTTCCCAGCCTTACATTACTGTGATTCTATGAAAAGGTCCAAATGTTTCATTTCAACATTTTCTACAGAAAAATGTTCATTTTTTATAGGGAAAGACTTTTTGTTTTGACTTTTACTTCCATTTTCTTTTTTAAAGATTAAAAAAAACCTTAAATGAAACAAAACATTTTATTTCAAGTCAACCTAAAATGACCTTTTTTTTTTTTACTTTGCTTTGTCAAAAAAAAAAGAATAATTTTCATTTCAGGTCAACTTAAATTTTATTTTTAATTGTTGGTGCAGTCGCTGAACTAAAAGTTGGTTATTCACACAGTTCTACCCAGAAATATGTAATAAAATTAGTTTACATACATCTGATACTGATTTCTCTGCTAATATTTGTGGTTTTACAATCACTTTCTTTTTTTAAAAATAGTTTCTCTCAGCCTGGACAACTAACAGTCAATGAGGTCACTTTGGCTATTGTTTATAGTCAATTTCACTTTCAGGTTCCCAGCACAGTAATATTTGTGTTGCCAACATCACAAGGGAATCATTACATGTTTAAAGACAACTACTTCCATTGGAATTTACTTTTTAAAAAAACAGTGTTTCTGTTGCTCTCAGCTGCTGCAGGAGTGTGGTCATTATTGTGAAATCTAAATTTTGGACCAGATTCAAACAGAGTTCTTTTAATTTTTCAGTACTTAACCCTCCTGTACAAGGTGATTAGTTGGCTCGCTGCCAGGTTAGGAGCACATGAGATGGTGACTCATCAGTTTCCAGGAGTCACAAGATGAGCAGAGTTTCCTCTCTGAGTCACTGAATAAAGATCCCTGCCTTTTTGTCATACCACAGGGTTCTGCTGAGCTGACTCACACAGGTAAAGTATATGTGGTGCAATCAGCAGCCGTCATGAAAATAACGCACGAGCCCACCTACAAAGCAAGCAAGAAATGCCAAGATCTCTCCTGTCAGTTAGGGGAACCAACATGATTACAGACTGTAACAGATTTATGCAGGGCTACCAGCAGGAGACTTATAATCTGTGTTTTCAGTGGGTCACATATCTATGGGCAAAGTAATTGGGAATCTTGCCCATATATTAAAAAAAAATGCCTTGGCAACATAAATAAGACGCTATCAGAAGTGCCCCCTGGATATTTATTTTCTCAGCTGGGATTTCATGGTTTATCTAAATGACTGTCCCCAGTGCTTCATGGGACACACCGTACAACTCACAAAAGCTAGAATTAAGCAGCCTGAATGCAAAGGAATGTATTATAACTATAAACGTAGCGTTGCCAGGTTTGGCAAACAGAAGAGAGAACTGAAGCAGGCTGAGAAAGGGCTGGGATTAGAGCTGAGCAGGAAATGGGCTTCCCATCCGTGAATATTTTCAAGAGTTCAAAACTGTTTTCCCATCTTAAATCGGATGAAGAGTCAAAATCTTGAAAATATTCACAAACCAAATGATTTTCCATTTCAGAACTGAAAATGTTTAGTTTTGATCATTTTGAAACGTTTCATTTCAGTTTGGACTTTTTTTTTTTAGCTTTTTTGATCTAATTAGCTAAATTTCAACATGAAAAATCATTTCAAACCAGACAAGTCAGAATTTTTTTGTTCTTGAAATGTCAGCATGAAACGTTTCAACTGTTACAAAACTTTTTTCTGGACCTTTTTTAAGTTGAGAAGTTCTCCTAACTAATGCTTTTGTGGGTTGGGAAGTCTGTCCCGCTGACTTCAGTTGGCTTTGCATCAGGCACTTGATCTATTGTAGGCTGCTCTGTATATTCTCAGTATATTAAGTAATCGCTGTGTATATTTCTAGCAGTATATGAGTGGGTGCGGGGGGTGCTGCAGCACCCCCAGGTTTTACACAGGGCCACTGGCCCCACGCCCTGCTCCCCAGCTGCTGACCCTGTGCCCGGGGCCCGCGCCCAGAGCCCCACTTTCGGTCCCACGCCCGGGACTCTGCTTCTGGGGCACTGGCCCCGCTCCCTGGCTCCTGGCCTCTGGCCCTATGCCAGGGGCCCTGCACTCAGCCTCCTGCTCACGGGGCTCTGCTCCCGGGCTCCCAGCCACTGGCCCCGTGACCAGAGCTCTGCTATTGGCCTTGCACGTGGGGTTCTGGCTCCGCTCCCCGCCCCATCCTGCCTTTACCCCCTTACCCGTGTCCAGGTCCCCCCCTCCAGGAGACACAGCACTGCTCCTGGCCCCTGCTGAGGGGGGACACGGACAGGGGTAACGGGGCTGGCTTTCAGCACCCCCAATATTAAAAGGGTCCCCGCGCCACTGAACAGAACAGACCCGACTTACATTCTCCTAGCCAAAGCCAGATCCTGTCGTGTGTCTTTGGGTCTCTCAGGCCACGGCCACGTTACAGACTTCTGCCAGCAACAGCTCTGGCGGGCAGGGGGTTGATGAGGTCTGATCTCTGACCAACATAGCTGTGCTGACAAAAGCCCCTATGCCAGCGTTTTTACTGCTACAGCTTGTTCTGCTCATAGGTGGGGAGGAGTGGTGTGAAATAAGCTATACCAATTAGTATACGGGTATACCTATCCCAATAAAGTGCACCTGGTGTAGACATGGCTTCTGTCTGGTTCCCTCATGTTCAAATTGGATTCAGTGCTTCCCAAGGACAGCAGACTAGACCATTAAGGCAGCAGTTTTGGGGTCACAGCATCAGCAGATGGGGTCATGGCGATCCCTAGTGTATTGAGGACGCCATTTTACTCATCACAGCATGACCTCACATGGAAGGTGCGTGCAAGATAATGCTACATGGAGAAAACTATTTTGCTCTTCAAAATGGCGTCCTCCATGCTGTCTGGGGTCTCAGGAGGAAATAGTTCATTAAAATGGGGTCATGCCAGCAAATTTGGGAACCCCTGCATTAAGGCTACTGCTCTGGCATTATTTCTTAACGACCCTTAAGAGTAAGGTCTTAGGGGACTACTGGAAAAGGCCTTCTTCCATTTTTCTATTCAGACCCCTGGTTTGAAATATTCTTTCCATTATATAGTACAGAGACAGCATGCTAGTGACAGATCCAGAAATGATGTTGCTACCTGCTAAAGAGCACCCCACAATGTCATAGTGGGTTCATTGTACAAAACAAAAGAAGACAGAATCCCTTCCCATGGTGTTAATAATCCAACTAGACAACACAATGATGCACTGACAGACCCAAGAGAACTATTTTATGTACAGGATACAATAGCCTTTTAACAATTGTACAAAATTAATCACTCCTTTAATTTTTCTTTCTCTTTTATTTCATTCATGATACACAATACACACCCACAGCAGGGAAGTTGGTCTTGCCTTCTGATAAATGTGCACTGAAGAGACTTGGTAACATTCCCTTTCATACCATGAATCAATGTATGCACAAGAGCTTGTTATCTAAAGCCATTCATAGTCATCTGTCTCTGTAACTTCCTGCTTCTCAAGTCTAAAACAGCACCACCTCATTCTGCGAGCTGACCAGTCTTCATGATGCACTCTAACTCAACCAGAAATTATGGGCTTCATCCAGGAATGACTTGAGGAAAGTCTAGGGCCTGTCTCTGGCCTGTGTTATAATTAGTTATGATGATGATTGATTGATTGATTGATTGATTTTACCATAGTGCCTAGGAGCCCTAGTCATGGACCAGATCCCTATTATAGGAGGCCAGACTAGATGACCAAAATGGTCCCTTAAAATCTAAGGCCTTAAAATCTGTGACTCTATGAGCTAAAACACGGACTCATCAGCCTATCCCTATTCATCGAAGCCCTTAAGCATGTGGGCCTTATGCTGAATAGGAATGGGTTTAAGCACATGCTTACAATGCTTTGTTGAATCAGGACCTCAACAGGGTTGGTTGGGCCTGGTCAGAACTAGGATGGGAGACCTCCAAGAAAAACAATCACAGGGTGATGCAAGAATTAAGGGGCTGATTCCATAAGGTGCTAATGCATCCAGTTCCTACTAGTCAATGGAAGCTGAGGAGTCTGCTGGATCAGACTTTCATCAAGTAGGGCTCCTCCCTCTCCATCAGTGCTTAGCCTATGCCTGAGCATGGTACTGGAGACAGTGCACCGCTGGAGATGCTGCCTGTCATATGGAGACATTGAGAACTTGACCCTGACAAGGTGTCATCACTCAAAATTCTAGGGTGATTTTGGAGGGGTTGGCAAAGTTGCAAAGGGGTATCGAGAAAAGGAGACTCGACGAGCAAAGGCTGCTGTGGGTAGTCTGTGGAGTACGGTCTAGGCAGTAATGGAAATTACGTGGATGAAAAGAGTATGTGTGGTCGGGTGGCTTAACTTTTCATTTAGTTGCTTTTATGGGTCTGAGTCAGTTAAGCATGTTGCAGCCCTCACTGCATCACTGCAGTGGGTTTGAGGTTTGGGTTTATTTTTGTATAATACTATTCCGGGTCTTACATAAATAGAGAAAAGGTGGGCAACTCAAAGACTGAAAATACTCCATTCCCATGGGCAAATCCAGTTTGCCGCATTCACATGGACAATTAATGAGACCCCGAGTATGAGTCAGATCAATTGGATTTGGCTTGTGACCTGTTCTGATGCATTCAGGGATTTCATGGCTCTGACAAATCATTATAGTGTCATTTATGGAGCTGCTTAGACTGGGCCTGATTCTGATCTCAGTTACTCCTGTGTAAATCTGGAATAACTCTATTAAAGCAAAACCAGCGTAAGATCAGAAGCAGGCCCATTGCTGTATTGTGTAAACAACTATTTGTGTCTCCAGAATAGAATCTCCTAGGAACAGTAACTGCTTCTGGGTACTGAAGCTTCAGTTCATCTGCAAATTTGACACCATCAGCTCAGGATTAAACAAAGACTGTGAATGGCTTGCCAACTACAGAACCAGTTTCTCCTCCCTTGGTTTTCACACCTCTACTGCTAGAACAGGGCCTCATCCTCCCTGATTGAACTAACCTCGTTATCTCTAGCTTGCTTCTTGCTTGCATATATATACCTGCCTCTGGAGATTTCCACTACTTGCATCCGAAGAAGTGGGTATTCACCCACAAAAGCTCATGCTGCAAAACGTCTGTTAGTCTATAAGGTGCCACAGGATTCTTTGCTGCTTTTACAGATCCAGACTAACACGGCTACCCCTCTGATACCTGCTTCTGGGTAGAAGCCAGTTTTCCTGTAAAACATGCTAATGATTTTGGTTTTGTTTTCAAACATGCAAGCAGTTAGGCCATATCATAGATGCAGCTGTTGCACAATTCCAGTTTTTGAAGCAAATCAAAACCTTTTTTTGGAGTTTATATAAGCAAACAAAAAATTCATCCAGAAGTGGGGAGAGGAGGGTTGCCAGGTGTCCAGTTTTTGACTGGAAAGTCTGGTTGAAAAGGGACCTGTGCAGTGTCCAGTCAGTACTGCTGACCGGACACCAAAAGTCCAGTTACCACAGTAACCAGCTCCCGCCACTGGGAGGGCGGGAAGAGCAGCTGATGCCAGAGGGAGGGATCCTGACCGCACGCAGCATTTAAGGAGCAGAGCTGGCGGCCAGGGTCGCCACCCGTGATGGCACGGCGGGGCTTCTCAGCCTCCCGGGGCCCCAGCTCTCTCCGGCCCCTCACTCCAGGGATTCAACCCCCTCCTCCCCCATCGCTGATTGGGCAGGCTGGCGCCGCATCAGCTCCTCCCAGCCCGGCTCTGCAGGCAGCAAGCGAGTCCTGGGAGAATGGGGAGAGACAGGGAAAGGGGGGAGCGAGCACCAGGGGCAGGGGGGCCTGTAGTGTCCGGTTTTGAAAAATTGGAAAGATGGCAACCCTAGAGAGGAGACATAAATGTATGACTTGAATGTGTCCAAGTCATTCTCCTGCAAATATTAATATCTGTCTGACTCTCTAGCTAGGTTCTTATATTGGTGACTGTGATGGAGCTTAAACCCTTTTATCTATAAGGCAAGGGAAAGAATCCCAATTAGTCATGCTCCGCACATGGGAGGGATGTTAGCTAATTGCCTCCTGGCCGGAGGAGGCAGTGGTAGGCCTTATAAAGAGCTAAAGGAGCTCAGTTTGGGGAGCGCAGACCCAAGAAAGAAGAGGTAGGGAGTTCCCTCCTTCTCTGTCTCCTGGGAAGGGCCTGGGGTAGGCAGACTGAGGAAGGCTGTGGGGACAGAACTGATCCCAGTGGCAGGTCCTGGAAAGAGGGGCAAGATCCAGGAAGAGACTGCAGAGAAGGCAGGGCTGTCCTACAGAGAAAGACCCACAGTGAACAGAGTAGGATCCTGTGGAGGGAGCCCCGAGACAGGGTTTGTAAGCAGAAACAGAAGACTACAATAGCCCAATGGGGCAGAAGAATTATTTGGTTTTGTTTGGACTTGTTCATGGTATCCCAGAAGGAGGATGAACTTAAGAACATAAGAGCGGCCATACTGGGTCAGACCAAAGGTCCTTCTAGCCCAGTATCCTGTCTTCTGACAGTAGCCAATGCCAGGTGCCCCAAAGGCAATGAACAGAACAGGTAATCATCAAGTGATCCATCCCCTGTTGCCCATTCCCAGTTTCTGACAAACAGAGGCTAGAGACACCATCCCTGCCCATCCTGGCAAATAGCCATTGATGGACCTATCCTCCATGAACTTATCTAGCTCTTTTTTGAACCCTGTTATAGTCTTGGCCTTCACAACACCCTCTGGCAAGGAGTTCCACAGGTTGACTGTGTGTTGTGTGAAAAAATACTTCCTTTTGTTTGTTTTAAACCTGCTGCCTGTTCATTTCATTTGGTGCCCCCTAGTTCTTGTGTTATGAGGAGTAAATAACACTTCCTAATTTACTTTCTTCACACCCATCATGATTTTACAGATCTCTATCATATCCCCCCTTAGTCGTCTCTTTTCCAAGTCGCAGTCTTATGAATCTCTCCTCATATGGCAGCCGTTCCAGACCCCTCATCATTTTTGTAAACTTGATGTGACCTGGCTGGAGGGATGAGTCACAGAAGACGCAACGAGAGACAGGCCAGCAGCAGGAGGTGCAGGAGCTGACGTCCCATGCAAGGTCACATCTGGGCCCTTAGATGGTCACCCCTACAGTGACCATCCCCATAGAATCTGGGTTCCAATGTCAAGATTTGGTTCAGGAACAAATTATATGGTGCAGTTACACAATGTTTGGTCCAGATTTACTGATTCCTGTGTTTCCAACTGGCCAAGTGTCGCCATCACAAACCACACCCCCGGCCATAGCTGCCATCTTTATCGTAGGGGGTAGCATATGTGGAAAAGAACCTCTTTATTACATGAGTCATTCACTGCGGTAGAGTAGCCATGGACTGAATGGATCATGGAGACCAAACTCCCTTTTTAGCCCTAGTTAGGTCTCTGCAAGGCAAGGTGAAGGTCTATCACAGGGGTAGGCAACCTATGGCACGTGTGCCGAAGGCGGCACGCGAGCTGATTTTCAGTGGCACTCAGACTACCCGGATCCTGGCCACCGGTCCGGGGGGCTCTGCATTTTAATTTAATTTTAAATGAAGCTTCTTAAACATTTTAAAAACCTTATTTACTTTACATACAACAATAGTTTAGTTATATAATATAGACTTATAGAAAGAGACCTTCTAAAAATGTTAAAATGTATGACTGGCACGCGAAACCTTAAATTAGAGTAAATAAATGAAGATTCGGCACACCACTTCTCAAAGGTTGCCGACCCCTGGTCTATCAGCAAGGCGAAACGGCTGAAGCATCTACTTCCTCTCTGTGCTGTCACTTTTCTGTGGCTGCCATTCCCAGCCGGGCGTGTCTCACAGACACTAAATACACGCAAAAAAATAATAATTTTGGTTCCCCCTTAACGAGGGTGTTAAAAATGCTGCTTCTGTTGCCAAGCGACTGCAACCGCTGGCAGAGCAGGAAAAGGACTATGCCAGTTTCCCTTTCCAGTGGCTGAGAAACTGTGAGTCGGACCTTCTTCCCTTTGAGTTCCTGTTATTCTCCAAAGGCAGCATCAGCAGATAAATAAAGAAGAGGCGTCTCCTTTTCTCAGCTAAATCCGAATGTTTGTCTGGTGTTGCTGCCTTGTGAATCGGTAGCCAGTGCGGTCAATAGAATCACGTTTCCATCTGGTACGTACACTCTAGTGCCAGATGGGGGATTGGTGCTGAATAGCAATGACATGATATTCATCACCCTCCTCATGATATTGATGATGATCTTCCAGTTTAGTCACCGTTTAGTTAATCAAAATGCTGACTTTCTCCTGTGTTTCCCGAAAACATGGGTTATTTAGGCTGCATTTCACAAAGACCTGGTTGGTTTTAGATTCATCTACTTCAGTCACAACCAATACTCATTTCAACTTATACGTAGCACCTTGTGGCTGAGGATCTCAAGCATTTATGAATTTTATCAGAGGATCATGCCCCAAATGCATGGCACCCGGTCGTGAATGGGTTCACTGTTCGCTCAAAACATGCCTACAGGCCATCATAATGGATAAAAACTCTCAGGTGACTTTCTTTTTTCCAAACCTGGGAGCCTAAAGTTAGGCAGTGTTCTGCAGCAGAAGGAAACCTGCACTGTTGTGCAGAAGCGCATAGCTATATTATGTGATAACATTGAGAGGCACAAATACAAAAGCAGAGACTAGTGATGCATTTTTGGGGAACCATTCTCCACTGCGTCCAAGCTCCATTCCGACACAGGGGAGCCCACTGCATCTCCCTGATCCTACACCGCCCAGCCCTGGCCTCAACTAGAGCTGCGGAGAAGTTCTAACTTACCCCACTGCCATCAGGGCCCTTAAGGTGCATCCATGCTGCAGCTGGGAGCGTCCTTTCCAGCTCAGGTAGACAGACACATGCTAACTCTGCTTTTGCTACCATGCTGAAATTAGTCACGTAGCCAGGTGTAGCACAGATAGCAGCATTGGGCTAGCTGCCCGAGTATGTATCTAGGGGGTCCGGGTGGTTTGTACTCAGGCGGCCAGCCCAAGCTGCTGCCTGTGCTACCCATGGCTACACTGCTGTTTTTAGTACACTAACTCAGGAAGAGCTGTCTACTCACACAAGGAAGCATGCTCCTAGCTACAGTGTAGACCAGTGGTCCCCAACCTTTTTGTGTCCAGTAGCACATTCATGTTTTCAGAAGAGTGTGGCGGGCGCCAACAATTTTTCGCCCGCAGCCTCGGAGTTCTCTGTCCCTAGCAGGCGTGGGGCCCCGGCTTCTCTCCGGCTTAAGCCGCGGCCCTGAGCCTGCCAGGGACCGAGAACACTGGCGCCTGCAGCCTCAGAGTTCTCTGTCCCCGTCAGGCATGGGGCCCCGGCTTCTCTCCGGCTTAAGCCACGGCCAGAGACCAAGAACACCGGTGCCCGCAGCCTGCAGCCTCGGAGTTCTCTGTCCCCGTCAGGCGCGGGGCCGCAGCTTCTCTCCCCTGCTGGGCACTAGGTGGGCGCACATAAATGCCCTGGTGGGCGCCATGGTGCCCGCGGGCACCGCGTTGGGGACCACTGGTGTAGACATACCTTTAGTGACTTGGCACCAGTGGGAGATCAGTGTAATGGCGCTCTGGTCTGCTACACTCACCCTCCACCCCCAAAGCATCCTGAGATGCCCCCTACACCACAGGTCAGTGCGTGGCTGGCACAGGATGTATCTACACCAACTCCACCAGCTTTATGCTAATGGAGAGTTGCACTGCATAGGGGGAATTCTCTAATGACCATTTCTGGACAGTTCCCACCCACTTTGTGCTGCTCATGGATTACAAAACGGACATAGCAACCCAGGGACTCTGAGCCTTTGAACTGATCCCTTTATTCGTTTTCCAAGGTTCAGCACAGTAATTCATTTAAAAGGCAAAATATGAAATAGAAAGCTTTGAGAACCACACCAGGAATTTCTAGAGTCTTCTATGACACCCCTGACTGACATCAACTATGCCAACGTAAGTGTGAACATGTAGAGGCCCTAAGCCATGATCCTCTCTCAGTGGTTTGAGCATTGGCCTATTAAACCCAGGGTTGTGAGCTCAATCCTTGAGGGGGCCATTTAAGGATCTGGGGCAAAAATCTGTCAGGAACGGTACTTGGTCCTGCTGTGAAGGCAGGGGACTGGACTCAATGACCTTTCAAGGTCCCTTCCAGTTCTAAGAGATAGATATATCTATATATAATAATAAAATCAAGTGATAAAAGGGGGGGGGGAATAAACAAATCCCAATTCAATTCCTCCACCTCAGCAAGAAACCTGGAAAGGTAAAAACAGTTGGATTCAGCCTGAGCTCAGACAGTTCCCCCCCCCCCTCCCAAAGACTCCCAAGGGAAGGGTGAGTTAAAATGGGGGACATTGTGTTCAGGATGTGTGTTATTTTTTAAATGATCTGGACTTTCTATGTATTTCTTGTGCTTAAGTAAAGAGTGCTGGTGTTTTAGAATCCTGTGCAAAGTGTGTGTTACCTGCTACATCTACCATGCGCCCCTGGATGAGATAAACTGTGGGCCCACATGGCTGGAGCTCTGGGAGAGGGTGTGTTTGAGCTAAGGGAGCGTCTGAGGGGGTCAGCACTGGTAACAGGGGCGAGATAGCTGGATCGCGAGGTCTTCGGTGTCAGGAGGGTGTGCTAGACAGAGGATCTGCAACCCAAGAGTTTGCCTAAGAACCCTAAAACATGGGCAGTGCCTGGGTTCTGTTCAGACTCCAGAGGCTTAAAGCACCTGGAGATTCAGAGACTAGAGCCCCCCACAGCAGTTTGGTGAGTAGCCAAGAGGGGGCGCTCGACTAGATCTATGACAGTAATAAAATAGGCATGAACGAGTTTGCATAAGACATCGGTTCAAATCTGTCAGCAAAGGGGAATCTAACCGTGCTGTTTGGACAACAGTGAGGGGAGTAGAAAAGACTTAAGGCCTGGTTCTCGTCTACACTACGGCTCCTTTACATCACTCTGGCAGTACATTGCACTTGCACCCACTCTTAAGGCCCCAGAATGGTGTAGAAAGGCCATAGTGTGATTGAGAATTCAGGCCACTGTGTGTAAATCCAGACTAGTTCCATCGGTTTACTGCAGCTTCTCGGTACATGACATTGGTGACGGATTCTGCTTGTCGGAAACGTGTAAGACCACTTGATTTAATGGCTCTCGAGAGGTATAGTGTTCAGGGGGTGTTGTTATGTAGGGATTATGACCAAGGGGACTTAAAGGCCTATGAATACTCATTCACTGGCACAGATTTATAGAGCTTTTTGCCTTGGGCCATGGAAGAAGAGCAAACATTACTCTGACTTCAAGGTCAGAAGGAACCATTATGATCTTCTAGTCTGACCTCCTGCACAACGCAGGCCACAGAATCCCACCCAACGACTCCTGTAACAAACCCCTGACCTATGGCTGAGCTACTGAAGTCCTCAATTTGTGGTTTAAAGACTTCAAGGTGCAGAGAATCCTCCAGCAAGTGACCCGTGCCCCACGCTGCAGAGGAAGGCAAAAAACTCGTAGTTGGGTCGCATGCTATGGCTTGTTCACCAAAGCTGTTGTCCATTGTTTGCCAGGTCTAGTATCTCACACTAGGTCTATTCTACATATGTCTAGGTCTGATCAAGGCACTCACTTACAACTCAGTTCCACTGT
Organism: Platysternon megacephalum; assembly: GCA_003942145.1. Taxonomy (NCBI): domain Eukaryota; kingdom Metazoa; phylum Chordata; order Testudines; family Platysternidae; genus Platysternon; species Platysternon megacephalum. Next base: position 7,457,153 of record QXTE01000053.1, read on the forward strand.
GCTGTTTTTTGAGATTACCTATGAAAACTAGCTTTGATCCATGGCCAACATTACATCCATTGTGTTGTATGATTGTAGCAATCTGGACTAAGTAGGAAGGCTGGTATTAAAGCCACCTAACCAATGCTGCTGCATTGCTAGAGCCACAAAATAACACTAACAACTTTCTTTTTAAATTCATTTCTATTACAATAGCACCTAGGCGCACCAATCAAGGATCAGAGCCTCATTTTTCGAGGTGTTGAATAGACACCCAGAAAAAAGACTGTCTCTGCCCCCAAAGAACTCACAGTCGTCTAGGTTATGAGAAGATAACTAGTTGGACAAGATAAACAAACAGACAACAGGGGGACACAAGGAAGGACACGGTAACAATAAAGTTATCAAATATTTAACCAGAGATCTAAGCTCATTAGTAATCACCTTCCTAGTCAATGTCTTGTGTAGGTGTACGACAGAGTGCTCTCAATGAAAGAATGTGGAGACTTTAGGTGATTTTAACCTTACCTTTGTCCTTTAGACTTATGGAAAGAGGTTTCTGTTTCAAGCTCCCACATTATCTATTTTAAATTATGAGCAAACCAAGATGTGACTGCAAAAGTTAAGAAAAACTTGACATTGTGCTTTGAAGCTATGGCCTTGAGGTTTGTTGTCTTGAGAGTAATGGGCATTAACTCAAGTCTGGAGGCTAAGCATAATTTAAACTTCATGATGAGCAAGGTGGATAGTCCAACATTGGCTAGTTCCACAGAAACTTCATTCACACACACACACACACCCCCTACCCACTGGATATCAAGTTGCAAACTCTCCTCTCATTAGAACAAACTATCAGTGGTGGACCATTCCCTGAGGTCAGACACTGTCTCTTTGGAGCTACTGAAAGCTTTTAGAAAGTATCCTCTCTTTGCAAGGGGTCGCATACAGTGCAAAGTTCAGGTAAACACAGCATCCTTTCATGTTTTATTTCTCTTAATGCTCAGATAATCTTTATCTCTGTGCCTGCAGCCATGTGGGCTTGAACTGTAAGACTTCACAAACAAAGCCACATTGGGCCTTCTGAGAACTTGGATGGGGAGGCTGCCAAGAAGAGTAAATCGGTGCAGTAGGATTAGCACTGGGGATTCAGCAGAGGGCACTCTTCCCTCGGTATATTGAACCAATGCCCAAGATGATGTTAGCTGGCAATGTGCTGTAGAACGTCCTACCTTTAAGATGCAAATTAACATCAAATAACTTGTGGTCATTAAAAATTCCTCGGCACTTTTCATAAGTGTGCTGGCTACATTCCAATTTGGTAATTAAAATTTGCCTGCAGTTTAAATTGTTTACTGTATTTTTCTACCTTCCCTGACATAAAGTGTTGTACAGTGTTGCTCAGCTCTGTTCAGCAGCTGTTACGTTCCACCCTAGAAGTGGCTGCATTTCAGTGGAGGGAAGAGGCCCTGAAGTGATTCCCATATGCATAGTTTGTAGAGCACTTCGGCTGAAAGGCACTACAAAAATGTCAATCATTTAACATTTTCAGTCTCAGAGAGGACTGAACATTTCCATCCTTATGAATGTGGTGATTCAAGAAGTGAGCTAACCACTCAGTCTTGTGACGTAGGGCTCAGACAGGACCTATAACTCCCTTTCCTCTCTATTTATCTTCTCTATTATTTTAATGAGAGAGGACTTGCAGTCCTCCGCCACCTCCCACCCATTCCCAGCTTTCCATCGCCGGAGGACTGAGTTTTGGTCCTGATCCTGAGATCCCATGAGCACCCATAGCCCCCATTAGTCCATGATGCACCCTTTACAACGTTGGCTTGCAGCAGAGAACCACATGTTAATGCAAAGTGGAGCCTGTGTATTATTCCAGGAGGTAACTAAAGCCTTTAAAATGTACTCAGTGTTTATAGCCTCCGGGCCTTATAAACAGTGTGTGTAGAAGTGACTCACTGGTCAGGTTAGTGATCCGTCGCTGGGGAAGGAATCCCTGTTGTTATTAACAACAGTGGGGCACGTTCTGCCCTGTTATACCTGTCAGTGGGCAGGGTCCCCAGTTCAGAATCCCTCTTCAGCAAATGACTTAAGCACGTGCTTAAGTCCCATTGACGCTGGCTCTGATTCAATTTATTTCACCTGCTTAAAGTCAGGCATGTGGTTAAGGATCTCACTGAATCAGGGCCTTAAATGGGACTTGAGCACATACTTAAGTGCTTTGCTGAAGAGGGATGAACTTAAGCCCCTGCTCCAAATCTCTGTTGAATTGGGGCCTTCAGCTAGGGTATGTTTATACTCTGGTTTGTCAGTTGTGGAGTCTTTTGTTGTTACATTCATTTGAATGTGTGGCCAGAGAGACAATAACGTGGCCTGTAAAAAAAGGATAAATAAATCTATTAATGCATGAAAGATGAGAATAAAAGGCTCCAACATTCCATCATTCCCCGATATGTCCATATGCCCACACCGACTCATGGTTTTGCCAAGAATCAGGTGTTGCCTGGGCTTGTCTCTATTTTAACTAGCTCTAGTTAAAACTCTTACAGCCTTGGTTACAGCAATGTTTTAAACCCTCTAATAGGAACCCCTTGTAATGGAAATGCTGACAGAGGCAGTACAAAGGAGACAATGTAATTAACAGCTCACCTTTATTCGGATTAAATTCCATTATTGCACGTGGTGGGTAACTTTCTTCTGCTCAGGCTGATCTTGGCATTTTGCTGCTTCATGTGAGAGGAAAGCACGGCTTAAAAATAATAACAATTGTATTTTTGCATTTATATTCTGCTTTACATCCAAGGATCTCAAAGTGCTTTACAAATATTAAAGGCATATGGCCCAAGTAAACCTCCCACTTCTTGTCTGAAATGTTTTTATCTTCCTCTGTTACAAATGACACCTACAATTATTCTAATAAGAAATTGGGGGATGAGGGGGAGTTCTCTGTTTTATCAGTTTGTTTACTTTGTGCATTTGACCACACTTTGCATTAAATTCACTCCCCCATTACTTCAATGGGACTATTTACAGGCTGTAAAATTAAGCATGTGCTTAAGTCTTTCAGGACTGGAGCCTTAGGGTATCCAGGGTATAAGTAGCACATATGCCTTTAGCTGGCCCTCTGCACAGAGTGTATTTCATCCAAAAGGCATAGTCAATTTCACCATAGTCAGTCTTTCCTGGTATTTCTGTGGTTCTGCCATACAGGAATGGAGCACAGAAAAACATCTACAAAGAAAACAGGAAAATGGGGCTATGAATATGAACTAGGATTGGTAGAAAAATGTCTAATTTCAGTGAAAATTTATTTTTTTTCCTCATCTTTTTTTCCCCCCCAGCCATCTCTACTTTTAACTCATCTTTTAAAAAAAGACTAGATCTCAAACTGGCAGTGTCCCTAGAGGGCCAGTGCAAATAGTCAAGCTGAATATTGTGCCCTTAGGTTTAACAAACTCCAGCTTTGTTGGACTGACGGGAAGCAGTTCCAATGTTGAGAAATCTGTTGGAAAGAGCCCATTAGCGGTGCCCATACATTCTAGTCCTGGGACCTCTAGGGACAGCACATCAGCTGACCTCAGCTGCCATGCAGGGTACGGGGGGGGGGGAGGCAGTTTCTCAGGAAGAGAAGTAGAACTTTAAAGATCAGTATTAATTAACACCTAGCAATGAAGAGGAAGTGATCGTTTTTCTAAGTCTCTAGCCTCCAAGGATCTCAAAGCATTTTACAGACATTAACGAATTAAACCCCAGTACCACCTAGTGAGGTCAGTGGTGTTATCAGTGGGCAGACTGAACCAAAGAGAGGTTAAGGGCCAGATTCACAAAGGGACTTAGGCAACTAACAGCAAGTGTAAGTGAGTGAAACACGTACAACATTTAGGTGCCACTGGCATTCACAAAGCCCCTGCTCAGCTGTCACCCCACCTGGTAGGCACCTAAACTTACTTAACACCACCATTTTTGCAGTAAAAGTTCCCTCCATGCCTAAGTTTCTGCCTGTGGGCACACTCCCTGCTGCCTCCCTCTAGGCATCCAGATTCCTAAAACTCAGCTGGCTCCACTAAGCAAAGGAAAGTAGGCATTCCGCTGCCTATTTCACCTGTGGAGCCCAATCTGGTAGGCAAGCTCTGAGCTGGCCTACGGCTCAGGTCCCATTTGGCCAGAGGTGGTGCTGCCCACCTTCTAACTTTCCACCCAGTGGTTAGCACATTCACCCGGGATATAGGAGCCCCAGGTTCAATTCCCCCCTCTGCTTGATGGGGAGAAAGGATTTGACCAGGGAACTGCTACCTCTCAGGGGAGTGCCCTAATCATTAAGCGATGGGTTATTAGGATGTGGGGCTCTCCCACAGCAGCATATCACATAGTCCAGTGGTTAGGGGGTGCTCCTGAGCGAGGGGGGAAACACCTGTTCAACTACTTTCTCTCTATATCAAGCAGAGGGGCAAATTGAACCTAGGTATCCTACATCCTAGGTGAGTGCGCTAACAATGGGGCTATAAGGTGGACAGTGATGGGGCTTGCAAGAACCAGCTTAGACGCTTGATTCCAGGAGATGGGCTCCAGGCTGTAGTTCACAAGCGGAGATCGGCAGTTTTCTGCAACCTCGATTCCGGTGCTGAATTCCCCGAGAGGGGAGGGGCTTAGGAGACAACCCTCTCAATCAGCATCTCCCATTGGCTAGTTTAGGTGACTCCCTGCTCAAGGGGCTGGTTTCTGTGAATTCCATTCTTCCGAGCCTCTCTCTCCCCGTTCATTCTATAGGGAGACTGGGAACTTACCCCCAGTTTGTGAATCCCAGTGATTTTCTACACATTGCAACAGAGTCGGCACTAGGCATAAGCAGACTAAGCAAATGCTTAGGGCCCCAAGCAGCTCAAGGGGACCCCCATTTGCTTTTTATTGTGTTTTGTGGGGTGAGGGATATTCCTGCTTAGGGCCCCCGGTGGGCTAGCACCGCCCCTGCATTGCAACATTAGCTACGTCCACACTATGAGCTGGAGGTGTGTTTTCCCTGCTCGTGCACACTACTTGCACTAGATCTCCTCAAGCTAGCATGGGTAGCCATTTGGAGCACATACTCACCAGTGTCAGAGCGCCGTAGCAGCACTGGAGATGGGAGGGTACAGATGTTATCACACATCTACCAGCCACCCAAAAAATCCAGATTGCAAAATTGGAATACTACCCAGGTGACAAATCTACACATTCCAGGCGTCAAATTGCCCTCAGGGGCCTTGGGCCATGAGGAACAGGTGTTCAGGTTTGTTTACATGTAGGTTCTTTTCAAGTAGTTTGACACGTCTGTAATTACATTATCCCACTGGCTGGCAGAGGTTCTTTCATGGGCTTACCATTGCTAGCAGTGCACGGGAGGTGTTTGTTTGGGAGATGGGCTTACTGCTCACGTTCCTGTTTCTAGGTCAGCAAGCAAAGCAATTAGTCTATAGCAGGGCAAGCCCAGAGGTTGGGTTTTAGTTTTGCCTCCAAAAAACCTCATTTGTTTATTTGCAGAACCATACCCCATGGTGGTTCAGAGCAGAGTCCTGATTTAGCCAACCTCCCAAAGTGCAATGGGGTGGAAGGGTTGGATAAATGGCTCCAGATGTGGTCAGTCACTTTGGGCAGGTCTACACTACAGCCGGGATCGACGCTCTGAGATCGATCCACCGACGGTCGATTTAGCAGGTCTAGTGAAGACCCTCCAGATCGATAGCAGATCGCTCTCCAGTCGACCCTGTACTCTACCCCCGACGGGAAGAGTAAGGTAAGTCAACGGGAGAGTTTCTCCTGTTGACTCCCTGCGGTGTAGACCCCTTGGTAACTCGACCTAAGGTATGTTGACTCCAGCTACGTTATTCACGTAGCTGGAGTTGCGTAGCGTAGGTCACCTTACTGCGGCAGTGTAGACATAGTCCTTGTCAGCAATGCTGAACTGGGCTCACCTAGCACCACACAAGTCCAGGCAATAGATACCAGTGCTTGGATCATATTGGACCCCTGATATTTCCCTTCAGCATTTTCTCTAGAAACTCCTCTGCAGTGAGCTGCAGCCTGTTCAGGTCTGTGGGGCCCATGAGAGCTGATGATGTACATGTATATCAAGCCTCTGAGAGGACAGGAGTCTGGCCTGTGAGCTGCTCCAGTGCTTTGGTTGCTCATGGCCCCCCAGCATTGACACTGAGAGAAAGTTTGCAGCTGTGCAATCTGTGCATCGGCATCTCCATTTCACCCTGACCATAAGCCATGAGGAAGGTGTTTAAAGCGAAGCAGATGCATGTTTGCAGAATCAAGGCCTGAGCCACACGTTTCCTCCCCCCCCTTTTTTTTGTGTTCACAAACTGATCCTGATTCCTACTGACATATTCGCTAACCATAAGTATTAAATGAATATGAACATATTCCAGCCTATTGGTCTTTGCAAATTACCCGTTTTCCCTTCGACTATCCATGAATCCCTTTTGCTGGTCTGTGCTTGAATAGGTAACTGAGACTTTTTAAACAAGAGGATAATGAATGATACTTCCAGGATTCACAAATATTTTCACTAATACTGGTGGTGATCTCTAAAATAGCTGAGTCCACCCAAGACCATAAAGTTAAGGACCTTAAAAATCTGTCCTAGCGTTGGACTGGAAGCCATTGAAAACAGCAAGGCACCGGCGTGATGTTCTCACCCATGTGCCCTACCTAGAATGTGAGCCCCAGTATTCTGAACCAGCTGGTGTATCTGCCTGGCCTTCAGGATCATCCTCAGGTAGAGTAAATGGCAATAGCCTAGGGTCAGATCACCACAGCTAGGCCACAGCATGGAGCAGGTGAAGCCTGTTGGACAGCTAGAAATGGACACATGCATTTCCAGCCACCACTGCTATCTGAGAGTCCAGGGGCAGAAATTAACCCAGAAAAATCCCCAGGCAGGACACCACCTTCCAAATAAGAGGATGGACGTGCCCTATTGTAGGTCATTAGAAAAGTCCTTTCATTGGTAAAATTATATGAGACACAATTAAGGATGACTTGTTTCTTCCTTTCTCAGAGTAGAGCTTCCATGGGTAGGTTTATGAACTATTGAGTAGGACCAAGTTAGACCTACATGTGTTCTGTTTACAGTGGCAGCTCCAGGCACCAGCGCTCCAAGCGCGTGCCTGGGGCAGCAAGCCGCGGGAGGCGCCCTGCCGGTCCCTGCGAGGGCGGCAGTCAGGCAGCCTTTGGCGGCATGCCTGCGGGAGGTCCGCCGGTCCCATGGATTCGGTGGTAATTCGGCGGCGGGTACACCGAAGCCGCGGGACCGGGGACCTCCCGCAGGCACGCCGCCGAAGGCAGCCTGCCTGCCGTGCTTGGGGTGGCAAAAAAGCTAGAGCCGCCCCTGTCTGTTTAACTTGAACATAAAGGGCCAAATTCAGCTCTCCCTTGTGTAGGTGAAAATCCAGGGTAACTCCATTGACTTCGGTAGAGCTAATCCATATTTACAGTACTGTAACTGAAAGTAGAAAATTTGACCCAGAGCTAATGGCTAATCCTTTGCACCACACCTCTCACGTCTTTACTGTTCTTTTTCGAACTTTCCTTTTACTTTTCAGCACATGAAACATTTTGGATCAGATAACAGATTAGCCAATAAACTCAAAAACAAATTACCGCTGCTCTGGATATGTATCATCTGGCTCAATTTCACTCTGACCTTCACTAAATTGTGTGAAATAACATTGTGCTGACTGAAGGGGCTAGCCTGTAGCCAAAAGTAGATTAGGAAGAATGGAAGTGTGGTGGCTAGCAATGTTCTTTTGTCCAGCTTTTATTCATTGCCAGACAACAGTATTTCATTCTTCCGATAATTACATTTTCCTCGCCTTTCATTTTCTGTGAATTTCGTAAGGCAAAAGGTGCCAGCTTGAGATCCCCAGAGACTCTGGTCCTCTATCCAGAGTACAGGGACAACAGAGCTGCAGCAGTCAGTCAGTACAAGTTACCCTACACATTTTCCTGAGAATGCTTCCTAGCCTTGGAAGAGTTTAGAGAACTGTAGGGCTACATAGATGTCAATAGTTAGTTAACAGAGGTGCCAGTAGATGGCGCTCAAGAATACATCCCCAGGCTGGGTAGGACCAATAAAACTTCTTGTGCCCTGCAATTGGCTTCCTGTGTGCAGTTCTTTATATGAGCTCTTAAGAGGGGGGACCACCGAGAGGGTGGAGGGGGTACATTCTCCATGGCCCATTTAATCCTTGTCCTCTCTGGATTTGTCTTGACTAGGAAGAGTGGGTGAGTTATGTTGGGCCTAGCTAAACCCAATCTAAACTCAACTCTTGTACCTAGGGTAGAGGCAGGATGTAATACTTTGTAATTCCTGCCTAAGCTAGTGCCTGAGCCCAGCAAACCATAAGCCACAGAACATCAACTGCTTGTCTTCACTTTCAAGGCCCGTCACAGTCAGTCCCCACCCTACCTTATCATCTCTCATTCCCTGTAGAGCTGTCAACGCTCACCTCCGATTGGCTCACGATGCCGGCCTCCATCACCCACTTGTGACATCTTCAAACAAGCACTTTCATGCTTTCTCCCATGCTGCCCCACTCACTTGTGGGACATTCCCCATAAACATCTGCAAAGCTACCTTACTATCCACCTTCAACGCCCTCCTCAAAATTCTCCTTTGCCATGAGTCCTACAAAGACCCTGACAAAGGTTAGGTTGCTGGTGTGGTGAGATCACCGCCTATCAGACTGACTCCTTGTACTTCCCTGTCTGCCTGTATCCATCTGTTGTCTCTTGTCCTAGACTTAGATTGTACTTAGCTCTTTGGGACAGGGACTGTCTTTTGTATTCTGTGTTTGCAACACAATGGTGTCCTGGTCCCTGACTAGTGCTCCTAGGCACTACAGTAATATAAATAATAACCAATCAATGAACAGCCATGTCCTAGTTTTCTATATGGAGGACATATGTACTGCCCCCTCCATCATTTTCTGTATCTCGCTCTATCATTTCACTCCTTCAGGACATTTGCTGGAAGTATTCAATGCTGTCTCCTAGTTATATAGGGGGTATTAGCTAAATTATTCCCCAGTATATTAATATGTCTATAGCACCATCGGTGTGTCTGGTTCTTCTAGAACTACTGAGAGCCAGCAGTTCCCGTGAGACTGTGCAGGAGGTAGGTTCAGATTGATGGGAATTTGCAACTACCTGTGTGTAAATGAGGTTTTAGGACTGAACAGTCAGTCACCTGATTATCTGGCAGAACCTGCTGTAGCTTATCATGGGATCCTGCTGCATCAGGAGAATAACAACCCTGTGCTCAGTAGGGTGCCTTACAGCTCTGATGGTTTGGGGAAGAAAGGGAGGAGGTTTCTACATTGTCCTGTATTATCTACCCGGTGATGGATGCAGCTCAGGGCTGGAGGCTGGTTAGAATCACTGAATTGACAGAACAAGGAGTAATGGTCTCAAGTTGCCGTGGGGGAGGTTTAGGTTGGATATTAGGAAAAACTTTTTCACTAGGAGGGTGGTGAAGAACTGGAATGGGTTACCTGGGGAGGTGGTGGAATCTCCTTCCTTAGAGGTTTTTAAGGCCCGGCTTGACAAAGCCCTGGCTGGGATGATTTAGTTGGGGATTAGTCCTGCTTTGAGCAGGGGGTTGGACTAGATGACCTCCTGAGGTCCCTTCCAACCCTGATATTCTATGATTCTAATTGTGTGGCAGCCTGGCTCTGTGGGTCAGTGGCTGCATAACGTGCTTACAACATGAGGATCCAGATTTGGGTCAATAAGGATATGTGTACACTGCAGTAAAAAACCCTCGGCATGGCCACGGCTGGCCCGGATCAGCTGACTCAGGCTCATGGGGCTCAGGCTGAGGGGCTATAAATGAAGCTGCATTCATCTCCATTGACCTGACTTCAAATAGACGGTGTCTCTCTGGTGTCTGCAAAGTGATCTTAGATGCTTGGAAGTAGACTGCTCTCTTCATGCAAAGTATTAGCGTTATAAACATTATATATGTCTAGTTTAAAGTTGATCTATAAATACTCTCATCATATAACCAAACAATGGCAGATCACTGAGGCCTGGTACCCCAAAGGTCTGAGGAACCATCTGATATCAGCACAGACCCCCATCCACAGCGCTTCTATGGGTAGGGACGACAGCTGTTTTGATGCCTCTTTTTTATGACCTGTGAGCCTGTTATTCCCCCTTCCCCACGCCGTTACCTTTTCACCCCCTAATCCATGGAGGTAGAGCCAGTCTTGTCGCTGGGGATGAGCAAACAACCCTTGTCCCCCTCAACACCAAGGGCTGATCTACAAGAGAACGTTGCACCAGTGTAGCTTGAATCGGCTTTTTAAACAGGTGCAAACCTCTCTGTTGACACTGATTTCATATAAGAGCAGCTTATTTTGGATTAGTTTTAAACCTGTTCCTAATTGACTGAAACTAAACAGAAATAAGCCACCCAAACCACGAAGAGAGCTCAGGTGGCCCTCTGAGCTGGTCTGACTTACTGGTTTAAATTCAGACCTGAGTTATGGGTTTAAATTCACACAGCGAGTTACACCAGTGCAACTTTCTCAGGGAGATTCGCCCTAAAAGTCCAATCTAAATTCAAGTAGCATCTAACTAAGATACTGGTTCTGTAAGCTAATAAGGCAGCCACCGGTTCACTGAGAAACCCCCTGTCCTCCGTCTTGCATGGCCCTGCAAAGCACCTTCCCCTGTGCATGGTTTATGACCTTCCTTGGCCCTCTGGTAACTCTTTGTTATTCAACATGTCAAGGGCCATAATTACCAGTTTAGACAGGAGCTCAGACTTCTCACCAAGTTTGCTTATCTAATCACCATTGTCAACATTTTAAATTCAGTTTCCTCAATACAAGGGTGTTCTTCTAATCACTGGAGGGAACAAAGGGTACTAGTTCCTATCTCAAAGGATCTGTGTGTGTACCCAATTCAGGAGAGCTTTTCTCCCAGGTGCTGTTTCACACCCCTGTATCTCATCCACTGCAGCCTTTTTGAGTAAGGTCTATTAGCATTTATAGGGCCTATCAGCCCAGGATATGTCCTTTGGTTCCATGGCTGTATCATTAGCCAGCAACCAGGGCCGGCTCCAGGCACCAGCTGACCAAGCAGGTGCTTGGGGCGGCCCCTCGGGAGAGGGGCGGCACGTCCAGCGATTCGGCGGCAATTCGGCGGAGGGTCCCTCACTCCCGCTCNGTATGTCCTTTGGTTCCATGGCTGTATCATTAGCCAGCAACAACATTTAATTCCTCTCTTTAGTGATTACAGTTAGATGGGTTGATCAGTGTTTAGGCCTGGCACAGATGTTGTACCTGTATAACCATTAGGGGACGACAGTGGATGAGAAGCTGGATATGAGTCAGCAGTGTGCCCTTGTTGCCAAGAAGGCTAATGGCATATTGGGCTGCATTAGTAGGAGCATTGCCAGCAGATCGAGGGAAGTGATTATTCCCCTCTGTTCGGCACTGATGAGGCCACATCTGGAGTATTGCATCCTGTTTTGGGCCCCCCACTACAGAAAGGATGTGGAAAAATTGGAGAGACTCCAGCAGAGGGCAACAAAAATGATCGGGGGCTGAGGTTCGTGGCTTACGAGGAGAGGCTGAGGGAACTGGGCTTATTTGGTCTGCAGAAGAGAAGAGTAAGGGAGGATTTGATAGCAGCCTGAAGGGGGGTTCCAAAGAGGATGGATCTAGACAGTTCTCAGTGGTACCAGATGACAGAACAAGGAGCGATGGTCTCAAGTTGCAGTGGGGGAGGTCTAGGTTGGATATTAGGAAAAACTTTTTCACTAGGAGGGTGGTGAAGCACTGGAATGTGTTCCCTAGGGAGGTGGTGGAATCTCCTTCCTTAGAAGTTTTTAAGGTCAGGCTTGACAAAGCCCTGGCTGGGATGATTTAGTTGGGGTTGGTCCTGCTTTGAGCAGGGGGTTGGACTAGATGACCTCCTGAGGTCTCTTCCAACCCTAATATTCTATGTTTCTATGATTAGGGTTGAGCATGTGATTTTTTTTTAACCAAGTAGCTGTACTAGCACAACCCGTTGTGTGGATGCAGTTATCCCAGTGTGAAGGTGACTTTCCCAGTATCGTTTATTCCCCTTCCCATTTGGGAATGAGCTATACTGGTATAAGGCAGCGTTATACAGGTATAACTACACCCATACCAGGAGTTTGACCACTTTAACTATACAGGTAGATTATTATTCTTATTATTTATTGTAGCACCTAGGCGCCTTCTTCATGGACCAGGACCCTGTTGTGCTAGGTGCTGTACAAGCACACAACAAAGAAGACAGTCCCTGCTCCAAAGAACATAACATCTGAGGCCTGGTCTACACTAGAGACCTATAGCAGTATAACTACATCACTCGGATGTGAAAAATCCATACCCCTGAGCGACAGCTATACCGACCTTAACCCCGCATGTAGACAGCACTGTGTCGGCCCGAGAGCTTCTCCAGCCGACAAAGCTACCGCCTCTCGGGGAGGTGGGCTCAGTACGAGCTCTCTCCCGTCGGTGCAGAGCGTCTTCATTACAGCGCTACACCGGTGCAGCTGCAGCAGTACAGCTGCGCCAATGCAGTGTTTTAAATGTAGACCTGCCCTCTGTAGTTAAAGCAGTACAACTTGTGTGTGTAGGGAAGGCCTCAGATTGTAGCAGATCCTCTTTCTAAAATACCCCCGATCTAAAGAGATGAGGACCCCAGAGCCATAGCTAATGCTGGTGCCTAATGCTGTGTGTGTGTGTGTGTGTGTGTGTGTGTGTGTGTGTGTGTGTGTGTGTGTGTGTAAGTAAAAGTGTAATGACAAAGAGAAAAATGTAGGATTTGGGTGGACAAGTAACTCCCTGCATTTACGTCACACTCAGGGCTGCAGCCTTATCAAGTGAGTCTCCTTAGCTGTTGCTGGGTTTTCGGATCTTTATCAGCTTCCAGGTTTATGTGGGGTTGAACATTACAGATCTGTAATCTGACGAAGTGGGTATTCACGCACGGAAGCTTATGCTCCAATACATCTGTTAGTCTATAAGGTGCCACAGGACTCTTTGTTGCTTATTACAGATCTGTAGGAACTTAGGATCCAAAATCCAGCCTGTGCAATAGCAAAGGCTGCTGCTCTTCCAGCCCTCCCAGGGCAGCTGGGGACAGGGCCGGCTCCAGGCACCAGCCCAGCAAGCAGGTGCTTGGGGCGGCCCCTGGAAGGGGGCGGCACGTCCGGCTCTTCGGCTGCAATTCGGCGGCGGATCCCTCAGTCCCCCGAATTGCCGCCGAAGAATGAAGCGGCGGCGAGTTCGCGATCGCAGTTTTTTTTTTTTTTTTTTTGCTTGGGGCAGCAAAAACTATGGAGCCGGCCCTGGCTGGAGAGCAATGAAGCAGAACAGATAAATGAGTGATGCAGAGAGAGAGACAAAGGGAAAGTGCTCTACAAATATGGAATGCGTCAGGCTCACCTCTGCAGGAGGAGGAAGAGGGGGTGGGGCAGGCGATCTGAAATAGAGGAGAGGTGTTAACAAGGCTCCATGTGTGCTCTCAGTCACAGAAGCTGATATTTACTCAGCTCCCTGGCTGCAGGGGAATAAGCAGAAGCAAAACCTGCCTTAGGTCACATAGTCCTTTTCTCACCTCCCCACAGAGACAAAACAGCCCGGGAGCAGGAGGGAGGGACAAGGGATGACTGACCGTCCAGTGTCTGACAGCCTGGCTTCTAATGGATTACTAAAGCTGGAGTCTCCCCATATCTGCTCAAACCGGGGGCAGTGTTCTCGCCCCTTTTACTTAACCCTTTACACACTGTGTTAACAGGTATTGATGGTCCATTTGATCGTGTTTTATGAGCACTGGCCCAGATGCATAGCCGGTGTGACTGGCCTAGCTGCGCGGAAGGAACTGCGGAGCTGGCCCATTTTATTGTATTGATCTCTTTCCCTATGATTTATAAACACGGCCATTGCAATGTGAATGGGCACATCCATGCAATAACTGAGGCTGTAAGTTCATTGGGGCAGGGACTGCCTGCTTCTCCTTGTTTGTGCCGTGCCTAGCATAATGGGGCCCTGATACTGGTTGGACCATAGGCACTGCCGTAATAAGCATGGTTAACATGAGTGGTGGGAGGAGAGCTGGTGGGGGTCCCTTTTGGCCTTGGAATCTATCAATCCCCCTGTTCATTCCCTCCCTTCCTGGGCCACAGCTGCAAGTGTTGACCATGTTGAGGGCAATGCAGGCAATGCAGATCTCCCCCATCTTCCACTCCTTACCCAGTCCATTAGTCCCCCTTCACCAGCCCCTCACGCATCATAAGCCAAGCTCTTCTCTTTGCTTTTGCCGACAAGTGCAGGAAGGGATGCAAAGCCCAGTTGCTGACTCTACCCACCCTGCGTAAGAAACCAAAGATATACTTCAGTGAACAAGCCAAGTGGCTCTGAGATACTTTGGCGAAGTTACCTTCGTTCTCGAGGCTTGTTCTGACCCAACTTGCTTATTTGAAAGTAGAATCAGCTCTGTATACTTTGTATGGAAATTATTAAAAGATAATAAACCAGCAAACTCGCAATCAAACAAATTTATCACCAGACCTAACTACTATGAACTTTTACAGAACTAATTGAGAAAACACAATTATCAAATCAAGCTCACAAATTGGAATCGACTCAGTAAATCAATAGATTAGCAGTGATACTGAATTGAATCACCAATTTGTCAAGTCATCAAATTAATATAGTCTGTAATCAAAAGCATGGAATTAATACAGCCTATTGTCAATTCTTACAAATACTAATCCTGGGAATTTAAGGAGGCAGTTGTCTGTTTAGTCTCAGTTACAGGAGCTCACTCATGGCAAGGTAATTAACTGAACTAGTGAAAAGGAAGGGATAGTTCAGTGGTTTGCGCATTGGCCTACTAAACCCAGGGTTGTGAGTTCAGTCCTTGAGGGGGCCATTTAGGGATCTGGGGTAAAAAAAATAGTTGGTGATTAATCCTGCTTTGAGCAGAGGATTGGATTAGATGACTTCCTGAGGTTCCTTCTAACCGTGATATTCTATGAAAGTTTTGGAATCAAAACCAAACTGGTTTAAGGGCTTGTCTACACTTAAAACACTACTGCTGCAGTGCATCAGTGAAGACACTGCCTACGCTGACGGGAGGGGTTCTCCGGTGGGGATAGACACTCCACCTCCCCAAGAGGCAGTTGCTAGGTCAATGGGAAAATTCTCCCATCCACCTAGCACTTTCTACACCAGGGGTTAGATCAGTTTAACTGTGTCGCTCAAGGGTGTGGATTTTTCACCTCCCTGAGCTACATGGTTATACCAACCTAGTTTCCTAGTATAGACCAGGCCTAACTTTGCTTGGAGGCCTGAGTGGTAGGCTCCTTCTGGAGTTCATGCTTACTGAGTATTTGTTCCCCTCCAGTCTGCTTTGGTACAACAGTAACCAGCAGCCCAGACTCCCTCTTACAGAGTACGGTGGGGTTTCACTGACACTTGTCACTCAACCCAAGGGCGATTTTCAAGCAGGACTTGCTTCAAACTTAAGTTTAGGGAATGATTACTGGCGCCTTCCCAGTGTGAACACTTCAGCTAGCATCCAGACTGCACATTGACATTAAATCCTCAAAAGAACTAGCAAAAAAGAATAATGGGAAGTCGTCTTCACCTTTTGAAATAAAAGATCAAAAGAGACACCAGACTAATATAGAAATTTAGATATATACTTGTGTTCATGTACCATGGTTACAAACACCTTAGAAAAACCTAAGATAGACAGACAGATAGGAATCCCTTTGCCCCCCCACTAAAATGCATTCATGTCTGGGGTGGAATGAGACAACTGTTGATCAAAGCACAGCAAGTAAAGAAAGATGTCATAGCCCATTGAAACTCTGGGGCCATAGGTAGGCAAAGTGAGATTGCACATATTCAGGGCTGGCCAGAATGTCAGTGATTGATAAACTTCCTACGCTTGCAGAAAATTATATCAGGTTTTTAATGACCACAACTGTTCAGGACATGATCGCATACAAAAGCAATAGGGCCATATCCTGGCCTCTGCTGCAGCTGCTTTACACTGCCCCGACATCTTAATTGTCTGGTGCAGGATTCCTCCAGCCTAGGGGGAACCTCAGGTGGTACAGAGCCAGAAAGGCTCAGAAGTGTAGGACTGGAAGGGACCTCAATAGGTCATCTAGGCCAGTCCCCTGCACTCAAGGCAGGACTACATAATAACTAGACCATTCCTGACAGGTGTTTGTCTAATCTCTTTTTAAAAATCTCCAATGATGGAGATTCCACAACCTCCCTAGGTAATTTGTTCCAGTGCGTAACTATCCTGACAGTTAGGAAGTTTTTCGTAATATCCAACCTGCATCTCCCTTGCTGCAATTTAAGCTCATTGCTTCTTGTCCTAGCCTCAGAGGTTAAGGAAAACAATTTTTCAACATCCTTGTAACAACCTATTTTGTACTTGAAAACTGTTATCATGTCCCCTGTCTTCTCTTCTCCAGACTAAACAAACCCAATTTTTTCAGTTTTCCCTCATAAGTCACATTTTCTAGCCCTTTAATCATTTTTGTTGCTCTCCTCTGGACTTTCCCCAATTTGTCTATATCTTTCCTGAAATGTGATGCCCAGAACTGGACACAATACTCCAGTTGAGGCTTAATCAGGACGGAGTAGAGCAGAAGAACTACTTCTCGTGTCTTGCTTACAACACTCACATGCCAATACATCCTAGAATAAGGTTTGCTTTTTTTTGCAACAGTGTTGACTCTCATTTAGCTTTTGATCCACTATGACCCCCAGATCCCTTAAATATATGGAGATATACCTATCTCATAGAGCTAGAAGGGACCCCAAAGGGTCATCGAGTCCAGCCCCCTGCCTTCACTAGCAGGACCAATTTTGCCCCAGATCCCTAAGTGGCCCCCTCAAGGATTGAACTCACAACCCTGGGTTTAGCAGGCCAATGCTCAAACCACTGAGCTCTCGCTCTCCCCTTTCTGCAGTACTTCTTCCTACACAGTTATTTCCCATTTTGTATTTGTGCAACTGATTGTTCCTTCCTAAGTGCAGTACTTTGCATTTGTCCTTATTGAATTTCATCCTATTTACTTCAGACCATTTCTCCAGTTTATTCAGCTCATTTTGAATTTTAATCCTGTCCTGCAAAGCACTTGCAACCCCTCCCAGTTTAGTAACATCCACAAACTTTATAAGTGTACTCTCTATGCCATTATCTAAATCATTGATGAAGATATTGAACAGAACCGATCCCTGCGGGACCCCACTCGATATGCTCTTCCAGCTTGACTGTGAACCACTGATAACTAATCTCTGGGAATGGTTTTCCAAACAGTTATGCAACCCACACCATCTAGGTTATATGTCCCTTGTTTGTTTATGAGACGGTCATGCAATATAGTATCAAAAGCCTTACTAAAGTGAAGATATAGCACATTTACCTCTACCCCCCCATCCACAAGGCTTGTCACCCTGTCAAAGAAAGCTATCAGGTTGGTTTGACAAGATTTGCTCTTGACAAATCCATGCTGACTGTTATTTATCACCTTATTATCTTCTAGGTGTTTGCAAATTGATTGCTTGATTGCTCCATTATCTTTCCGGGTACAGAAGTTAAGCTGACAGTTCTGTACTTCCCCTGGGCTGTCCTTATTTTCCTTTTTATATATTGTGACTATATTTGCCCTGTTCCAGTCCTCTCCTGTCTTCCACAACTTTTCAAAGATAATCGCTAATGGCTCAGATATCTCCTCAGTCAGCTCCTTGAGTATTCCAGGATGTATTTTGTGACATTGTGCAGTCTATATGATTTTGTAAAAACATGATAAGTGAATATAATGTAATTGGAATAGTTTTATAAAAACATGATAAGTGAGTTTAATGTAACTGGAATATGCTTCATGCAAAAGGTATCATCACAAAGCTTATAATCTACTGACAGTGATCATCCTATTTGTATAAATGTATCACTCTTG
This sequence comes from Platysternon megacephalum, assembly GCA_003942145.1. Classification (NCBI taxonomy): domain Eukaryota; kingdom Metazoa; phylum Chordata; order Testudines; family Platysternidae; genus Platysternon; species Platysternon megacephalum. The sequence continues at coordinate 7,475,154 of QXTE01000053.1, forward strand.
TATCTAAAACTAGAAATATAAAATATAACTCTGAGGGCCTATTGTAATTATGCAAAGTGTGGGCCATTGATGGTGGTTTGGAATCTTGATGACTCCCATTAACCAGGACCATTGTCTGCAGATGGCTGTATTTACCTGTGAGTCTTCCTGTATATGTGTGTGCTGGCAAGTGAGTAATGAAGCCTTGCAGTGACATGTGATCATGTCACCTGAACTGGAATCCATCTTTAACCTGGTGCTTTTCCAGTGAGGGGTGGGGGAACCCAGAGGGACAAAGGATTCCCGCCTTATGCAAAAGATATATAAAGGGGTGGAAGAGAACAGGGGGGGAGAGGAGCCATCATGAAGAATCCCCTAGCTATCACCTGAGCTGGAACAAGAGCTGTACCAGGGGAAAGAATTGTGCCCAGGCCTGGAAGGTGTCCAGTCTGAGAAAAAACTTACTGAAGCATCTCTGAGGGTGAGATTATCTGTATTCAGTTTGATTAGACATAGATTTGCGCATTTTATTTTATTTTGCTGGGTAACTTACTTTGTTCTGTCTGTTACTACTTGAAATCACTTATATCCTACTATCTGTATTTAATAAAATCACTTTCTACTTATTAATTAACTCAGAGTATGTATTAATACCTGAGGGAGCAAACAGCTGTGCATATCTCTCTATCAGTGTTATAGAGGGCAAACAATTTATGAGTTTACCCTGTATAAAGCTTATACAGGGTAAAACGGATTTATTTGGGTTTAGACCCCATTGGGAATTGGGCATCTGAGTGCTAAGGGCAAGCAGACTTCTGTGAGCTGTTCTCAGGTAAACCTGCAGCAGGTGGTTCAGACTCTGGGTCTGTGTCTGGCTTCAGCAAGACAGAGTGCTGGAACCACTGGTAGCTAGCAGGGGAGAATAGAAACAGAGGTGGCCTTTGCACATCAGCTGGCAGCTCCCAAGTGGGTTTCTGTGAACCAACCCGTCACATATTTCATCAGGCCCTGCCAACTTGAAGACATCTAACTTGTTTAAGTAATTTTTAACTTGTTCTTTCCCTATTTTAGCCTCAGATCCTACCTCTTGTTCACTGGCATTCACTATGTTAGATGTCCGATCGCTACTAACCTTTTGGTGAAAACTGGAACAGAAAAAGGCATTAAGCACTTCTGCTACTTCCACATTTTCCATTATTGGCTTTCCCTCCTCATTGAGTAATGGGCCTATCCTATCCTTGGTCTTCCTCTTGCTTCTAATGAATTTGTAGAATGTTTTCTTGTTACCCTTTATGTCTCTAGAGAGTTTAATCTCATTTTGTGTCATGGCCTTGTTAATTTTGTCCCTACATGGTTGTGTGGGGTTGTTGTTTTTTTAATATTCATCCTTCGTAACTTGACCTAGTTTCCCCTTTTTGTGGGACTCGTTTTTGAGTTTCAGACCATTGAAGATCTCCTGGTTAAGCCAGGGTGGCCTCTGACCATACTTCCTGTCTTTCCTACACAGTGAGACAGTTTGCTCTTGTGCCTTTATTAATGTCTCTTTGAAAAACTGTTTTTCCCCTAAGGCTATGTCTATGCTACAAAGATAAGTCGACCTATGTTAGGTCGACTTACAGCCACTGCACTAATTACTACAGTGGCGGTTGTCCACACTACCCTCCTTCTGTCGGTGGTGCACATCATGAGCAGGAGGAGCACTTCCAACGACTGAAGAGGGGCAGTGTGGGGGATTGAGAGCCAGGGCTCTTCGCTCCATGCAGCTCCCCACCAGGAGCCCAGCTGCTCCGCAGGGCTTCTCGCCTCCTCTATCCCAGCCAGGAGCGGGGGGAAGCTGCCCCGGGCTTCTCACCTCTGGCGGGGAAATCCACGCCTGCAGTCCGGTTGGCTGCCATGCTCCCAGTGGCGAGCAGGGAGCTGGGACCCTGGAGGCAGCAAGGCATTGACAAGAATGACAGCCAATGTAAGGAACACAGCGTCTCCACAGACACTGCATCACCCTAACTACGCTGACATAAGCCCTACGCCTCTCGTGGAGGTGGTTTTATTATGTCGGCATAGCAGGGGAGTTACATCAGTGGGAGGAGCATTTCAGCATCTACACCTCCACTGTTTTGTCAACAACAGCTGACTTTTAGTTTTGTCGACAAAATTGTGTAGTGTAGACAAGGCCTTAGACACCCTTCCCATGAGATCTTACCTACCAACTCCCTGAGTTTGCTAAAGTCTGCCTTCCTAAAATGTATTATCTTTAGTGTGCTGTTTTCCCTCCTACCATTCCCTTAGTATCATGAACTCATCATCTCATGATCACTTTCAGCCAAGCTGCCTTCCACTTTCAAATTCTCAACCAGTTCCTCCCTATTTGTCAAAATCCAATCTAGAACAGCCTCTCCCCTAGTTGCTTTCTTCACCTTCTGAAACAAAAAACTGTCTCCAATACATATCAAGAACTTGTTGGATAATCTGTGCCCTGCTTTATTATTTTTACAACAGATGTCTGGGTCATTGAAGTTCCCCCTCACCACCAAGTCCTGTGCTTTGGATGATTTTGTTAGTTGTATAAAAAAAAGCCTCATTCTTCCTGGTTAGGTAGTCTATAGCAGAGCTCTACCATGACATCATCCTTGTTTTTTTTTTAACCCCTTTTATCCTTACCCAGGGCAGGACATCTCCTTGGGAAGGCACAACTCGCATTGTTTTTGCTTGCAGTACAACAGGTTTCTTTTGGGGGAAGCTTTTATTTCCCTGACATTATAAAACAGGCCTTCAAGAAGCTCTGTGCAAAATGACGAACATGTAACCGTGCAGTTTGCCTGCTTCCATTGCAAACCAGATAGTTATGAGTGAATCTGGTTTATGATTTTGATTCAAAACCATGTGAAATTGGCAGTTTCTTGGGCCTCAGACTTTCCAGGCAAAGCTGGGTGAGTCTTGACTGCTATGACCTGGTTTCACTTTGAGTTTGGGGATTGGTCTGAAACTGATACTCAGGGCTTGGGTGTGTGTGAATGTGCTTGTACTGAAAGTGAATCAGGCATTAGCCTGAACCTTAGCAAACTGAAATCAATGACCCTACCTTCCTATGCCAATTCACAACTTGCTCCCGTTCCCATCTAAATCAGAAGGTGGTTTGTCATTGGCTTATATGGGGCAGGATTGAACCCTCAGCCTGTGCTTCAGTGACTGGCGTGCCACTCCCCCCCGGGCTTAGCTATTTTCTCTTTAGACTGAAAAGGTATAAAATGTGTATTAGTGTTAGGGCCCGGAAGAATTCTGTAACTGTGACTAATCCAAGTTAATTTTACTGGATCCTTTGTACATTTTTCATTGACCTCTCAGAGAATTAGTTTAAATAAAAAGTGAATGGATTTATTGGGAGTCAGTATGTCTGCCTGCTGTGCAGCCTAATGTCTGTAGAGGTGTAATATCCTCATCCATCTTAACCAGTAATCATGATCGTTGAGATTAGAACCATGCAATTACAGGAAATTCTCCTGAATTTCAACTAACAGGGACTCAGTAGTAAAATGTATCTAACACAAAGGAGATGATCAAGGGCCCAATCCTTACCATGCTCCTGGCATAGTCTTTACTACTTTGCATCATAAAACATGCATAGTCAACGGAGGACCGTTGCACCAGCCAGAGTGACCACAGTTGATGGCGTCACACCTGGCATTGTGCAGTGAAGTTCCCAGCTCTGGCTCAATCCTGCAAATCCACAAATCTCTGGGGTGGCCCTGCGAGCAGCGCCAGGTGAGGTCAGGGCGTGCACCGCGTCGCGTGTCGGTTTGAGAGCACAATCTGCTGGGGTGGTTTGGTCCATCTTGGTGACACGGCTGAAAAGCGTGGCCAGGCTGCTTTTGAATATGATGAGCAATTGGAGGAAGGCCAGATCTCTGCGGGATTGTGACATTTCGCGCAAAGTCAAACCACCCAGGATTTGGTGCTGATAGCACATATATGGATAGCCACTCCAAGTCTGCCTGCAAGAGGGTCCAGATTTCTGACCCAGCTAGCAGTACAGGTAGTACACAGGTTGGACAGGTCCTGAACTTTGTCTCAGCACGAAGACGTTTTTGCATCCTGAAGCAAGACATGGACTTTGTAGTCTTTACAACTGTGAGGGACCCCAGTTTATTCAAAGGAGCTATCCGTGGTAGTAAAGCACTTCACCTGGGAGTAGGGCCCAGATCCTCAAAGGTATTTAGGCACCTAACTCCCATTGATTTCAGTGGAAGTTAGGCACCTAAATACCTGTACAGCTCTGGGCCTAAGTTTAAAGGACTCAAGCCTACCTTAGGTCAATGGATTTGGTGACAGATTCTTGAATGGCAATACAATTGCTCACAATGTCCACTTGCTGGGATTGATCACTACCTGATGCCTCAGAGGAAAGGGAAATAATTATCCAAAAACAAACAAAGTAAGGGCTCTACCAATAGTGCAATTCTGTATTAGGGTCAAAATTCTGTCTTGATCTCTGCAACGATCAGTTTATGCCCTTACTAATGCAATTTGATTGTTCATAGAATCATAGAAGATTAGGGTTGGAAGAGACCTCAGGAGGTCATCTAGTCCAACCCCCTGCTCAAAGCAGGACCAAGCCCAACTAAATCATCCCAGCCAGGGCCTTTGTCAAGCCTGACCGTAAAAACCCCTAAGGATGGAGATTCCACCACCTCCCTAGGTAACCCATTCCAGTGCTTCACCTCCCTCCTAGTGAAATAGTTTTTCCTAATATCCACCCTACACCTCCCTCCCTGCAACTTGAGACCATTGCTCCTTGTTCTGTCATCTGCTACCACTGAGAACAGTCTAGATCCAGCCTCTTTGGAACCCCCCTTTAGGTAGTTGAAGGCTGCTATCAAATCCCCCCTCACTCTTCTCTTCTGCAGACTAAACAAGCCCAGCTCCCTCAGCTGCTCCTCATAAGTCATGTGCCCCAACCCTCTAATCATTTTTGTTGCCCTTCGCTGGACTCTCTCCAATTTGTACACATGCTTTCTGTAGTGGAGGGCCCAAAACTGGACTCAATACTCCAGATGTGGCCTCACCAGTGCAGAATAGAGGGGAATAATCATGTCCATCAATCTGCTGGCAATGTTCCTACTAATACAGCCCAATATGCCGTTAGCCTTCTTGGAAACAAGGGCACACTGCTGACTCATATCCAGCTTCTCGTCCACTGTAATCCCCAGGTCCTTTTCTTCAGAACTGCTGCTTAGCCAGTCGGTCCCCAGCCTGTAGCAGTGCATGGGATTCTTCCGTCCTAAGTGCAGGACTCTGCACTTGTCCTTGTTGAACCTCATCCGATTTCCTTTGGCCCAATCCTCCAATTTGTCTAGGTCACTCTGGACCCTATCCCTGCCCTCCAGCATATCTACCTCTCCCCCCCAGCTTAGTGTCATCCGCGGACTTGCTGAGGGTGCAATCCATCCCATCATCCAGCTCATTAATGAAGATGTTGAACAAAACCAGCCCCAGAACCAACCTCTGGGGCACTCCGCTTGATACCCGCTGCCAACTAGACATCAAGCCGTTGATCACTACCCGTTGAGCCCGACGATCTAGCCAGGTTTCTAATCACCTTATGGGAGCTGACCTTGTCTGTGAAGACCAAGGCAAAAAAAGAATTGAGTACTTCAGCTTTTTCTACATCATATGTCACTAGGTTGCCTCCCCCATTCAGCAAAGGTCCCACACTTTCCCTGACCACCTTCTTGTTGCTAACATACCTGTAGAAACCCTTCTTGTTACCCTTGCCATCCCTTGCTAGCTGCAACTCCAATTGTGCTTTGGCCTTCCTGATTACACCCCTGCATGCTCGAGCAATATTTTTATACTCCTCCCTAGTCATCTGTCCAAGTTTCCACTTCTTGTAAGCTTCCTTTTTTTGTTTAAGCTGACCAAATATTTCTCTGTTAAGCCAAGCTGGTCGCCTGCCATATTTGCTATTCTTTCTGCACATCAGGATGGTTTGTTCCTGCGCCCTCAATAAGGCTTCTTTAAAATACAGCCAGCTCTCCTGGACTCCTTTCCCCCTCATAGTAGCCTCCCAAGGGATCCTGCCCATCAGTTCCCTGAGGGAGTCAAAGTCTGCTTTTCTGAAGTCCGGGGTCCATATTCTGCTGCTCTCCTTTCTTCCTTTTGTCAGGATCCTGAACTCGACCATCTCATGGTCACTGCTGCCCAGTTGCCACCCACTTCTACTTCCCCTACCAATTCTTCCCTGTTTGTGAGCAGCAGGTCAAGAAGAGCTCTGCCCCTAGTTGGTTCCTCCAGCACTTGCACCAGGAAGTTGTCCCCAACACTCTCCAAACACTTCCTGGATTGTCTGTGCACAGCTGTATTGCTCTCCCAGCAGTTGTCAGGGTGATTGAAGTCCCACATGAGAACCAGGGCCTGTGATCTGGAAACTTCAGTTAATTGTCCGAAGAAAGCCTCGTCTACCTCATCCTCCTGGTCTGGTGGTCTACAGCTTGTTCATATCCAGCATGAATTATTTGCTAATAGTAGAGCTGGTCAGAAAGTGGCATTTCTGTTTCATGGGGAATTTCAAACTAAAAAAAAATCATTCCAAATCCAAATAAAAAGTTGAAAGTTTGAAATTCCACATGGTGCAAAAATTCTGATTTTTTTTTATTTTGAACTGTCTAAATGTTTCATTTCAATAATGTCCAATCACTTCCTTTTGATAATGTCAAAGCATTTCATTTGAATACAGAAAAAACATTTCATTTTGGTAACATTGATTCATTACATGTAGATTATTATATTATAATATATTATAATGTCTAAATAAAATAAATCAGAACAAAATATTTCAACGTTATCAAAACAAAACAAGAAAGTCAAAAAACTTTCTGCCTTTTCCCCATCAAAATCAACACATCCCCATGAAACATTTTAATTCTGACAAAATTGCATTTTGGATAGAAAACTGTTCCATAGACATTTTTGACCAGCTCTATTATTTATCATAAAACGATCCTTTCATTTTAAAAATCCTTCCGCAGCATTGAACTCAGACTCCTGCAGCAGTGAGTCCCACAAGTCTCCAAATAGAACACATTCAAAGAAGCAATTGTATGTAGAACGTTTGTATGGTTCTGCTGGATTTTTAACAATGGTGTCCTGAGCCCAATGTTAAGTGACTGTAAATTGCATTTCACTTGGAAGTCAGTTTCACTGTTGCACATTAACATTTCAATGTCTTTTCCTGGATTCTGTTTATTTGCTGCTCGCCCTCAGTGTTGCTTTCTCGGTTCAAAACCCACAAGTGATGCACAGATAGGATGACTCATGTTATTATCTGAAGGCAGCTCAGTGGCCTGTTCAAAATGAATGTGTTGGTCTCTGTTTATTCATAGTGGACAGCTATCCGCATCACAGAAAGTGTCAGCACGGTGTGCACTAATTGGCCCTCTTACTGGGAGTCTCAGCAGAGGTGCCTAGGACAGACTGGGCTATGGAGACTGAACTGCCCTGCAAATCAGCATGGAGACAGATTGGCATAGCAGTGTGGAGGAAGCCAATACCTGTGCTGCAGATACGCATCAATAGAAGATTTCAGACTCCAGAGCTGTCAGGCCAGCAGCCTTTGCATGAAAAGAAAAGGTGACTCTAAATCAGTGGTTCTTAACCTGGGGCGCACGCACCCCCTGGGGGTGAGAGATACCCTTTCTGGGGGTGCGAGACATGCCAGATTTTTTTAGAAGGTAAATCATCGAAAACACAAATTAAGCACAGGCACATAAGTACAACTACTTTGTTTCATCAAACCTATGTATTTATTAATTTTTTAACAATTACTGTAATATACAAATAAAAAATATATCTAGGTTTAAAGAACTGACCGACTTCAACGATTTTTGATAAGGGGTGCGAGAACATATTTTGAGAACCAAAGGGGTGCAGGCTGCAGTAAAGATTAAGAACCACTGCTCTAAATAAACTTGGAATACACACGCTCAGGTTGCCACCACCAAATCAGCTCTTCAAAGTCAGCCCAGCTTTTCAGCTGTGGCAAAGAGCCCAGTTCCTCTGAGGCTGGCTGGCTGGCATCCTTGCAGTTCTTAATCTTCTGCCTATCAATCATCAGCTGTGCTCCGGTAGCTGACAGACCATGGTGCAATGAGTCTTACGAGGTAGCAGAAACTGCACTAGCAGGCTGTGTCAGGGAAAGAAAGCAGCAACGGGGTTGTATGTGTGTCTGGCAGGGCCTGGCATCTTACAGTGGGGCATCTTTTCCAGCAGTTGGGAAGAAGCAATTAGCATTCTACGGAGCCATGCTGCAGTGCTGCATTGCACATTCATGAGGACCGGGCCGCCCCGGGCTTCAAATATTCAGACACTGACATGCAATTGTGTGCAGCATTCCAAAGGATGAATAGCATTGGCCTAAGTTCCAGACACAGCTACTCAGCACTGACACCCGCTCTCAGAACACACACACACACACTCACATATTTCCCTTACAGCGCGAAATTGTTAAGTCATGCAGCAGACACACTCTCCCTGTCCTCTCTAGCCCCCGCTCCACCACGACTTCACATGCTGAAATGGATTCTTTTTATAGACTTACACATGCTCCCTTCCCTCACCCCCCCAGCAATCTATCTAGGATGCCTAGATGCAGCAGTAATAGGTGCCTTAGAGATACCATAGACCAGGGGTTCTCTAACTGGGGGTCGGGACCTCTTGGGGGTCACAAGGTCATTACATGGGGGGTCGCGAGCTGTCAACCTCAACCCGAAACCCCGCTTGCCTCCAGCATTTATAATGGTGTTAAATATATTAAACAGTGTGTTTAACTCATTGGGGGGGGGGGGGTCGCACTCAGAGGCTTGCAATGTGAAAGGGGTCGCCAGTAAAAAAGTTTGAGACCCACTGCCATAGACAGACAGACAGCCCTTTATAGCATGTCCATTATCACCTAGCTGGCTGTGCATGGCATTTCGAAAGCACCTATCTCCTGCAAGAGGGCTAGTGTAGTGTCAAGCGGGCTACAATGAATTATAGCTGCATTCAAAGTAAAATCTTCGGGCGAATGTTAATGTGACCTGTTGTGTGGCTAAGGGCACCAAAATAGATGAAGATCTTAATGAAACCTTTGTTTACAATTACAATAGTAAACGGTGACTTTGTGTGGGCCCCACCCAGCTTTAATCAGAGTAAATTATTTCTGCCTTGCTCCCCATTACTTACCTCTCACTAGCCCATGACTTTAGGAGGAAACTGAAAGACTCCTTCTTACAGTACTTTTAACTTACGCAATCCAACTTGTCCTGGTCCATTTGTCGCCGACTACAGCTGGCTTTTTTTACAGACCATTTTATGTAACAGACTGAATCAGACTTTTGTTATCCTGGGCAACATAGGCCTGGTCTACACTACGATGTTAGTTCGAATTTAGCAGCGTTATACCGAATTAACCTTGTACCCGTCCACACAACGAGGCCATTTATTTCGACTTAAAGGGCTCTTAAAATCGGTTTCTGTACTCCTCTCCGACGAGGGGAGTAGCGCTGAATTCGAACTTGCTGGTTCGAAGTAGGGTTAGTGTGGACGGAATTCGAAGGTATTGGCCTCCGGGAGGTATCCCACAGTGCACCATTGTGACCGCTCTGGACAGCAATCGAAACTCGGATGCTCTGGGCAGTTGGACAGGAAAAGCCCCGCGAACTTTTGAATTTCATTTCCTGTCTGCCCAGCCTGGTGAGCACAGGTGACCACACAGAGCTGAACAGCACAGGTAGCGATGCAGGCCGACAACCGCAAACGAGCACCAGCATGGACCACACGCGAGATACTGGATCTGATCGCCATATGGGGAGAGGATTCAGTGCTCGCAGAACTGCGTTCCAAGNGCTATTAAATCCTGTAGAACTTCACCATAAGGGCACAGAGGATGGGTCGGGGGGCAGCGGCGTATTATCGCCTAGGCCGACAAGGCCTAGGCCTAGGGCGGCAAATTTGCAGGGGCGGCAAATTTGAGCACCCACGGAGAAGTTCCCCTGCTCCAGCTGCCTCCTCCGCGAGCGCGCCGCCGCTTCCTGTTTCTCTCCCCTCCCTCCCAGCACTTGCGCCGCGAAACAGCTGTTTCGCTGGGCAGGGAGGGAGGGGAAAGAAACAGGAAGCGGCGGCGCTCGCGGAGGAGGTGAGCTGGACCAGGGGAACTTCTCCGCAGCTGTTTCGCTGGTCAGAGAGGGAGAGGGGAGGAGGGGGAACACGGAGTGCTGGGGAAGAGGCGGGGCTGGGGCGGGGATTTGGGGAAGGGATCCAATAGGGGCAGGGAGGGGGCGGAGTTAGGGCGGGACTTTGGGGAAGGGGTTGGAATGGGGGAGGGAAAAGGGTGGAGTCAGGGCAGGGCCAGGGGCGGCAATTATTTCAGGGCCTGGGGCAGCAAAATTATTAATCCGCCACTGTCAGGGGGTGAGATGCAACAAGATGCAAATGGTTAATTCCATCTTGCCCTGTTCTAATTACCCTTCGATCGGGGAGGCCTAAGTATTTTTAAACCTTCTGGAGAAAATAATGTTCCTTGTTAGCCAAAACCCATCTGAGGAAGGTGGTTTTGCTTGCATGTCAGCCTCCAACTTTGGAGGGTGTAATGTGTGCTTGAAGTCTGGTTTGGATCACATTTATGATGGGGGAGGTTCCTTGCTGTTGACTTAGTTCTTTTGATAGACAGAGCAGTGAAAAGGCAAGGCCCATATCTGGACATAGTCCCTATATTGACCAAAATCACAGCCTTACCTCTGGGATTTAAACTGCTTCTGGGAACATCTGGATTTTTGGTTGCACATGTTCAGTACTTTCATCCAGGGTGGTGTTTCTTCACTTGATCATGATTATGATTTCTGTTAGTGTCTAAACTTCAGCGATACTTTTTGGTCACAGCCAGTTGTCTGGGCCAGATGCTCGGCCTGTGACACGCTCCATTGACGTGGATTTGAACATGAATTTAGCACTGGTACAAGGTCTGGCGTTAAAAATCCATTAAACTGAGATCTTCTATTTATCCAAAAGCAGCAGGGCCGGCGCTTCCATTAGGCGACCTAGGCGGTCGCCTAGGGCGCTGCTATTTTGGGGGCGCCTGCGCCCCCGCTGCCCGTACAAATTTGGGGGCGGGACCTTCCGCCGCCGCTGTTGGGGGCGGGATTTTGGGGGCGGGACCTTCCGCTGCCTAGGGCGCCAGCAAAGCTGGCGCCGCTACTGAAAAGCAGAATGGGCTGCCACAATGCAAGCTTCTCCAATAAGGATCTATACTGATCTGTAGGCCCACCATTCAACAAAGTCCATGCGATTTTTGGACCTTGGACAATGATGATCAGTAGGGAAGCTTGTACTGAGTCTTCTAAGACTGCCAACAAACGATCTTCTAAAACCCTTTAACTAGGGGCTCAAATGGGTTGGTAGGTTCTGTCTCATAGCTCCGTGTTTGCTAGGAACTGAGCTGGGATCACCAACTCGTTTGACCTAGGCTAGTTTTTCTGTGTAATTAACTCGCTTGCCTACAGACTCACAGAAGCTAGAATTAGAAAAGACGTACTAGCCCATCTCTAGTTGTGTGCTTGGCTTTGGGTCTGGTTGTCCCCAAGGAAAGAGGGCAAGGTATGAAATGGTCTCAGAGGGCCTGATCCGAAGGCAATGGAAATGAATGGCATGAGTCACTATGGGCTTTGACTCAAGGCCTTTGGGTGATCTTTAGAAACCTAAAACAGTTTAATTGGCATACATTTTAGTTCCATCGATTTTGGTCAAATTCACTAGGCGTTGATTGGCAGGACAAGCTCGCCAAGTATTGCCAAAGTGTAGTGAAAAGACAGGCCTGTGGAGCGTCTGTCAGTGGGTATTGATACACCCAGGAGAGCATTACACACATTGTGTTTGGGGATTGATCCGCTGTGACATTCCTGCAACAGATCATCTCTGCCATCACTCTCCTTTCTCCTAGGGTCCAGCACCGTCTTTCGTTCTCACTCTTTGAGACGTCCTTTATGATTCCTGATAGTGTATGGGAATCTTTGTCACACTTCCTTGGAGATTGTGGCGTAGAAAGAATCTCTCTGGTTCAATCTCTCCTTTGTCCCACTGGCTGCATAGTCACTGTATCTGGGGTTAGTCTGTGCTCTATGCCTCCCAAAATCCACCTCTAGCCTTCACAGCACAATTAGCTGGGTGTTAGCCCTAACTCAACTCCAGCTAAACTCTAACTAGCTGACACAAGTGATACTGATGCTTGAGGCAGTCATGCAACAATTCATCAGCGGCTAATCCAATCACTCTGTGCTGCTAATCCAATCCCGCTGTGTAACTCAATGGTTGTTCTGAAATGTTATTGCCCCCCTTTGAGCGGGGCTGGAGCGCTGACTGGAGCTACCTGCTGCAGAGAAGACAAGCCGGGTTTCTGTACTCATATTCTGCCTCAGAACAGGCAGGGGGACGTCTTTGCAGGGGCGGGATGCGTTTTGTTTGTGTGGGTGTCGATAAGCGTAGTGGGGACGCTACCCTTGTGAACAGAGCGGCGGAGCACTTGCTGGTGATCTGCAGAGAGCTGGTTTGTCCCACGGTCCTGGGCGATGCTGCTTTGTTTTTATTGCATTAAGAGCAAGATAACAACACATTCCATTCTGGCCAAATGTTACGGTTCCATGCAGGCAATTGCTGTGTCTGTCCAGGGACACTAGCCAACTGCCCGTGGGAGCAGGGGCACTGGAACAATTTGTGTAGTGGGGGTGCTGAAAGCCATTGAACCAAACTGTACATCCTGTATATGATGAGAACCACTTCAAGCCAGGGGGTGCGGCCGCACCCCTCGTTCCAACACCTATGCATGGGAAGAAAGGAGGTCGGAGCGATTGCAAATGGGCAGGGAAGTGTGACGGCTTCGTTGTTGTTTTCCTGCCCTAGGAAAAAGTCAGGGAACTCCTGCTCTACAGGACCACGACCGGGACTGACCTGCTCTATAATTAGTCCTGCTGGAAAGCGAGACCTCCTGTTAGGAAGGGAATTTTATTTTTGGAAACGCTAGAAATAGTTCTTGCTGTAGCCAGGTAAAGAACCAGAGCGGATTGGAAATACTTTGTAGCAAGCTGAGCTTCAGGCATGTTGAAGAAACTGCTCTGTATGATCAGAGGGGCTGGAACGAGGGGGCTGGGGGTGCGGCCGCACCCCCTGGCTTGAAGTGGTTCCCATCATATCCAGGGTTTACAGTTTGGTTCAATGGCTCTCAGCACCCCACACTATACACATTGTTCCAGTGCCCCTGTGTATGATCAGAGGGATTTTTTTTAACTGTTTCAGTGCCCGCAGGCGGAAGGCGCCACTTCCTTAGGGCCCGGCAAGCACAGCTCTGTGGGCACGCACGACAAGCCCCCCGTGAGGGCTCTGGAGAGTTAATGCCATTCATCGAGACTAAGCTGGCCCTTTAAGACTTCCAGGTTGAGAACCGAGACGGTGTGGAGTTATGCCCTCCCTTCCCCCACTGCCCTGCCCGTAGTCCATTGACCGTGTAACAGGGAGTAAGTGGTGTGATTTAAAACACACCCCTTAGTTAACTAGGGCAGAGCAGGAGCCGCACGGCTCCATTCTTCGGCCTGTTCCTTTCCTGCATGCAAATCCCCTGTGTCCGTGGTTTCTCTTCTCCACCTCACGCAGCGACGCATCGCCTGATCTCTCCCACGCTCCAATTAGAATCCAGGCCCTTCCGCCCCACGCCCCCTTTGTGAAGGTGTCCTCCTCGCCCTTGCTCGGCCCTTCTGCAGCCAGTCGCCAAGGTAACGGAGCAGAGCAACAATCGGGCCCAGCTATTTCAGGCCAGCTCCCTGAAGGATGGTTCAGCATCCATTAACCCTTTCGTGGCTGCACGGTAGGTGGGCGGGGGATGCTGATGTTCTCTTGATACATTCCACCCTCTGTCTCTGCCAGAGCGGTTGAGGGGTGTGTGAAAAGATACCAAGGACTTCACTTCCCCCTCGTAACTCATCATGCAGAGCCCGCAGGCTTGCTAACGCCCTCCCTGTTTTCCCCACATTTGGAATTTCCTGGTACAGTAGTTTCCTTTTCTTTCCCTCTCTGTACACAGTCGATACAGATTCAAGCCCATGCAAAAGGGCACCATCTCTGTGCAAATGGAACAATCTTCCCTTTGCCTTCAGCGGTCTCGAGCGTGAATTTTTTTTTTAAGTCCCAAGAGATCGCAGCATTAATAAACACCACTCAATGCGGTGGGTAAGGCCTCAGGTAACCACGTAGGGTGACCAGACAGCGAGGTGTGAAAAATCGGAACAGGGGGTGGGGGGTAATAGGAGCCTATATAAGAAAAAGACCCAAAAATCAGGACTGTCCCTATAAAATCGGGACATCTGGTCACCCTATAACCACGGCAGAGGGGAAACGGTTGCATTATTAGCGGGGGTATGTCTGAGTGACTGACTAAAGGCACATCTATCTATCTAAGGTACTTAGAGCCTCCTAGGACCACAGTATCTGGGCACCTTACATCCTTTAACGGTGTTCGCCTCACAACACCCCCCTGAAATAGGGCATTTCTAGCAGCCTCATGCCACAGACTTGCTCAACATCACCCAGGAAGTCTGCAGCAGAACTCAGGTCTCCTAAGTGCTAGCCCAGGGCTCTGAGCACTGGCCCTCCTTCGCGATACAGCCTGTGTGTGTTTGAACACCACTAGCCCTGTAATTCAGGTTTTGTATTAAGCAGAGAGGAATCTGAATCACAAAACTCAGATGTGGACCTCGGTCAACGTTTCTCAAATGCGGCCACCGTGGCTGCCACAGACGCTTTTTGTGCGGCCATGACAGCTTCCTGTACGGTGATTGGTGGGGAGTGGGGAGCACAAAGCATCTGCCCCTCCCACTGCCCCTCCTTCCTTGTTGCTCCTGGATGCGCCGCCTCTGGAGAGAGGTGGGGCACAACGCTGCAGGAGCAAGGTGGGTTCTTGACCCACCTTGGGGGGAGGGGGTTTGGGCAGCAGGCTCCAGCAGTGGGATTTCAGGAACCTGGCTGTATGGGCCCGGGCTCCAACCATGGGACAGCGGGTACTGACCCCCCCGGCTCTGGCCACGTGGCCCTGGCCTCCAGCTCCGGCCTCTGGTTCCAGCTGCACAGCAGCAGCAGGCGCTGACCCACAGCTGTGTGCCCGGGCTCCGGCCACATGGTGGTGGGAACTGGCCCTGGGTGCTGACCCCTGACCCTGGCCTAGGGTGGCCAGACGTCCCGATAAATCGGGACCGTCCCGATTTTTAGCTGTTTGTCCCGATATTTTGCTCCGCCGGCAGTTTGTTTTGTTTTTTTTTGCCCCCCCAGTGTCCCGATATTTTCTTCCTCTCATCTGGTCACCCCTGGCCTCACAGCAGCGAGCGCTGGCTCTGGTCGTGGGCACTGAGGCCTGGCCCTGGCCGCGTGGCAGCAGACATCAGGCCGTGGCTCTGGCCACGTGACAGTGGGACTCAACCCCCATCCCCATCGGACCCCGCTGCCTCCCACAGCCCTGTATCCATCCCCCCCAACCCCCAGGACCCTGCTGCCTTCCTGGCCTCGCATCCATCACCCTCATTGCCAGAGCCCCCGCTGCCTCCCCCGGCCCCGCATCCATCCCACCATCGCCTCTGGCCCCTGCTACGTCCTCCTTTGCCCCGCCCCTCCAGGGCTTAAAGGGTTCTGGGGCTTGCTGAGAAAAGTGATATTAACAAACATGCAAGTATCACTTGTCTCAGCAGACCTACTAGCTATTTGAGAAAAGTGATACTTGTATGTCTGTTAATCTCACTTATCACTTTCCAGAGCCTCCCAGGTAGCTACTAAGTGTGCTGTGGTAGTCACAAATATACAACTATCACTTTTCACAGCAAGCCCCGCGACTCACTAAGCCCTGGATGCGGGGGCCAAAGGGGGAGGCAGCTAGGGTGACCAGATGTCCCAATTTTATAGGGACAGTCTCGATTTTGGGGTCTTTTTCTTATATAGGCGCCTATTACCCCTCCACTCCCCCGTCCCGATTTTTCACATTTGCTGTCTGGTCACCCTAGAGACAGCATTATATTTGTTAACTAGGCTGTGAAAGTCATTTTCACAAGTTAGCACTCAGGGTCTGCTTAGTCCAGTGTCCCATTTCCCACAGCAGCCAGCATCAGAGGACGTGCAAGGAACCCTGTAATGAATGAGATGCCCAGAGGAAACTTTTCCTTTATCTCAGGCTATCAGTTGGCTCATGCCCCGAAGCTTGAAGGTTTCTATCCCTTTTCTAATTGTGGATGTGCTCCTTAGTTGAACCTTTTGTTAATCCTCCTAAGCTCCAGGCCTGAGTGCTAACTTGTGAAAATGACTTTCACAGCCTAGTTAGAAGCTGTTAGCAGTTTGAAATGTGTTGCCTTTTGTTTCATTGCATGGCCCTTGAAAGCCAGGATGGGTTGAATGAAACCACAGCTAGGCGTGCCTGAATCACTTCCTCTACACCACTCAGTCCCTTCCATCAATCGCCTCCCTAAATTAAATGGTCCCAATCTTGTCAAACTCTCCCTCCCTCCAGCAATCTTTCCCTGGCTCTGCCTGTCTCTGAACTCCTTTCTGTTATGAGGTAGGGAAACCAGTAGTGAAAGAATGGGCCTAATTCTGCTCTCACAACTAGGGCTGGCGGGAATTTTTTTTGATGGCAAGGTGTTGTTTTTTTTTACTTTTAATTGAAAAATGAAATTTCCTGTCTGCAGATCATTAATTTTTGGAAATTAAAATATTTGGGGGGGAAAAGCCTTAACATTCTTCAGAATGTTTATAATTTGTTTGCACTAGTGGGAAAATTCCCACTTTCTCTCTAGTGTATTCTCTTCCCTTCCCTTTTTTTCCAGTGGGAGGTGGGGGGTTAAGGGAAAGTAAAAATGTGACAGGGGAGACCCCTGAAAAGAAATTTAAAAAAAAAAAAAAAATTTTGTCCACAGAGCCAGCCTGACATGGGCAGAGGGAGCCTGGGCTCTGGTCCTGGACCCCCACAGAGCCGGCCCGACCTGGGCAGAAGGAGTCAGGCTCTGGTCCTGGAGCCAGCCTGACCTGGGCAGAAGGAACCAGGCTCTGGTCCTGGACTCGCACAGAGCCAGCTCAACCTGGGCAGAAGGAGTTGGGCTCTGGTCCTGGAGCCCCATGGAGCCAGCCCAACATGGGGAGAGGGAGCTATTTGGGTGGGCCCGTATGCTAAGTGGGTGGCCCGCAGCCCACCCAGGCCCACCCGTGGTTACACCATTGCTGTCTGCTCCCGCCAAAAAAAAGAGAACCTGTCCAAACTATCTATCGCAGGGGGGCTGTTTGGCCTCCTCCAAGCGACGCCTCAGAAGCAGACGTGTTATGAAACACCAGTGGCGTACGCCTCCGTGTGCTGCTGCACATGGGCAGGCTGTGTGGGAAGCGTGATGGCACCTGCCAGGACAACACGTGCGGGGTGTTCGCTGGCTGTTGCATTGGCTCAACTCTTCCTGGCCAGGTGTTAGGAGCGGCCAAGTCAGAATCAGAATCCCAACGATTTGTGGGGTAGGATGGGGGGCTGAGGGCATTCAGCAACAGTTATTCCAACTCTCCAGGCTCGCTGGACTCTTCTGGGAGAGGCTGGGATGCGCTGGGGAGCAGCGAAAGCTGCTCGGTCGTGGCAGTTAGATTTTGTCTGGCTGCTCTGTTCTAACCCCTCTGTCTGACTTCATCCTATTTCAGCTGCACTGGCCCAGAGCATAAGGTTACCAAAGGTCACATTCAAAGCTGCTGATCCTGATATTACAGGGCCGCGTGCTTTGCAAACACAGGAGTGGGGGGAAGGGGCGCTTACAGCCCAGGACTTGCTGGTTTGTTTTGCTTCTCTCGTTGGCCATCCTGTTTATTTTAGGGACTCAGGGGAAGGGCATTTAGAATCAGCGGTGTAACCACACAAGGGACAAATTTCCTCCAGTCTGTAAGCTGGCTCGGATCCTTCTAGCTATAGGATCTCTCCCTCCCAACTCAGGCATTTCTCACGCACACAGAGTGGATGGGAGTTAGTGGTACATGGCGCAAGAACGCAGAATCAGGCCCCAATTTAAGCATGAATATCATCATTACTATTGTGCATTTGTAGCAGTCCCCTCTGCTGGCCAGCAGCGGCACTGCTCAACTGTGTGTCATAGGCCACCTAGCGCTAACAGCTGACGGAGATTCTCCTTTAACTCTCTCTAAATGCCAGGTTTGTATGGCACTTGTCACAATGACAGCTAAGTACTAGATGTCTGTGCTTCCGGAGCAGAAGGACTCGAGTATAGTCCTGCTGCCATGAAGTTCTGAATGGCCAAACGTGTAGCATAGGAACAACTGTGAATCTCTAGGTGGCCACTGATTTGTTGCACTATATGGACCAGATCCTCAGCTGGGTAACTGATGCAGCACCCTTTCCTTTCAGTGGAGCTGAATGTTGATAAATGCAAAGTAATGCATGTTGGAAAACATAACCCCAACTATACATATAAAATGATGGGGTCTGAATTAGCTGTTACCACTCAAGAAAGAGATCTTGGAGTCATGGTGGATAGTTCTCTGAAAACATCCACTCAATGTGCAGCAGCAGTCAAAAAAGCAAACAGAATGTTGGGAATCATTAAGAAGGGGATAGATAATAAGACAGAAAATATCATATTGCCTCTATATAAATCCATGGTACACCCACATCTTGAATACTGCATGTAGATGTGGTCACCCCATCTCAAAAAAGATATATTGGAATTGGAAAAGGTTCAGAAAAGAGCAACAAAAATGATTAGGGGTATGGGATGGCTTCCATACGCAGAGAGATTAATACGATTGGGACTTTTCAGCTTGGAAAAGAGATGACTAAGGGGGGATAGGATAGATGTCTATAAAATCATGACTGCTGTGGAGAAAGTACATAAGGAAGTGTTATTTACTCCTTCTCATAACAAAAGAACTAGAGTCAGCAAATGAAGTTAATAGGCAGCTGGTTTAAAACAAACAAAAGGAAGTATTCCTTCACACAATGCACAGTCAACCTGTGGAACTCCTTGCCAGAGGATGTTGTGAAGGCCAAGTCTATAACAGGGTTTAAAAAAGAACTAGATAAATTCATGGAGGATAGGTCCATCAATGGCTATTAGCCACGATGGGCCGGGTCATAGGCGCCGACTTCTTCTGGCACCGGTGAGTGCTCGACCCCCCTTTGCCCCCAGCCCCGCTCCCTCCCGCCCCCATTCCAACCCCCTTCCCC
This sequence comes from Platysternon megacephalum, assembly GCA_003942145.1. Classification (NCBI taxonomy): domain Eukaryota; kingdom Metazoa; phylum Chordata; order Testudines; family Platysternidae; genus Platysternon; species Platysternon megacephalum. The sequence goes on from QXTE01000053.1 coordinate 7,494,391, forward strand.
AAATCCCCACCCCAGCCCCACCTCTTCCCCACCTCCTCCCTGAGCACACCACATTCCCAGTCCTCCCCCCTCCCTCCCGGAGCTTGCTACAGCTGTTTGGCGGCAGCAAGTGCTGGGAGGTAGGCGGAGGAGGTGAGGCGGGGCAGGGTGGGGAGCTTGGCTGCCAGTGGGTGCAGAGCACCCACTAATTTTTCCCCGTGGGTGCTCCAGCCCCGGAGCACCCATGAAGTCAGCACCTATGGACCAGGATGGTGTCTCTAGCCTCTGTTTGCCAGAAGCTGGGAATGGGCAACAGGGGACGGATCACTTGATGATTGCCTGTTCTGTTCATTCCCTCGGGCACCTGACATTGGCCACTGTTGGAAGACAGGATATTGGGCTGGATGGACCTTTGGTCTGACCCAGTATGGCCGTTCTGATGGTCTTATGAGCTATACTGATTTACACCAGCTCAGGATCCGCTCCTATATGTTCGATAAACCGTCCCAGGCTGCATGGAGGGAGAAGGCATCATAACAGCAGCAGGCTACCAACAGCAAAGCAGTTGCATTTATTGTACTGGCAATGATTTTCTCACAGCGCCAATGGCGTTAACCGATTAACAGCGAAAGATATGGGTAGATTCCCTGCCCCCAGGAGCTTACAGTATAAGTCAGACAGAGCACGGCTAGGGATTTGCCATGAAATGCGTCTCCGTAGCTGGTGTAAGCCATCATCTCTTACCTCATGGCTAATTGCTTTCAACGGAGCGCAGGCCAGCCCCTGCGCCATACAATATTTCAGAGGCACAAAGGGAAAGCAGCCAAGTGGCTGATACAGCTTATTGACCACAAGTTCAGTCACCGACAACTTGCTGCATCAGTGCCGGGCTTCAGGAAACAGCTGATTATGTTTACGCGGCTCTTCCAGGGATCATTCCTTTGCAGAGCAGCATAGAAATTAGAGACTGGGAAAAGAGCTCCTAGTTCTTCTCGTCCATCCCACTGGGCCAATGCAACATTGTGTCCAACAGTTAATTCCCCAGGGCTTTGTCCAACCTAGTTTTAAATGTCCAAAACTCATGGGTCTTCAACCACTCCCTTGGGAGGCTGTTTTACAGGCTAAGACATCTCATGCCAGGAGAGCGTTTTCCTGCTATTCAGGCTTTCCCTGTGCTCTCCAGTCTGTCTGTAGCCATCTGTCGTCGCTTGTCTTACACTTAGATTGAAAACTCCTTGGGGCAGGGACGGTGACTATGGGGTCCCAGTCCATGACTATGGATGCTAAGGACTATCACAATACAAATAATACATTTTTCCTTTTCTTAATTTCCAATTATATCCCCTTGGTGCACACTAAATAACTCCTTGCTGCGCTCTATGTCTATAACACACACACACACACAACTAACAAAACTCTGGATCTCAACACCATGGCCCTGACGTTGGTGAAGGGGGTTTCATCTGGGATCCAAACTTGGATCCAGATTGTGTGGCTGGTCTCCAATCTCTAAGATCAAATCAGTCCTGAACTTTGGGTGGTTAAAACACCAGGTGTGACTGGAAACTGCAGCTTGTTTAATCACAGCCTATCTTAGTGGGATGCTTAGCTAAGCTCTATCCATCTCCTGGAACGTTTTTGCTCTTCCCTCAGAAATCAATCCCTTCGGGCCCTCAGCAACGTTGACTGGAGCTCTTGTCACTCCCTCCTCCTGTTTGTCTACATCAGGGGTAGGCAACCTATGGCACGGGTGCCGAAGGCGGCACACGAGCTGATTTTCAGTGGCACTCACACTGCCTGGGTCCTGGCCACCAGTCCAGGGGGCTCTACATTTTAATTTAATTTTAAATGAAGCTTCTTAAACATTTAAAAAACCTTATTTACTTTACATACAACAATAGTTTAGTTATATATATTAGACTTATAGAAAGAGACCTTCTAAAAAGGTTAAAATGTATTATTGGCACGCGAAACCTTAAATTAGAGTGAATAAATGAAGACTCGGCACACCATTTCTGAAAGGTTGCCGACCCCTGGTCTACATCTTGCCGGCATTTGGGTGGCCAGAACTGAAAGCCAGATTCCAAGCACAGTCTCACCAGAGCTGCATAGCAGAGAGGGACTAGCTCATCCCTGCACTAGGTTGCAGGAACTACCTGATGGTAATGTCTATGTTGATGGCTAATTTTTTTGCTCCTTTACTAGCCAAAAAATTTAGCCAAGTTTACCGTTTTTCCTTGCCACAGAAGTCAACCTCCAAAAACTTGTCCCATGCCCTCAGCCGAGAGGTGCATAGAATCTAGAAACGTGGGGCTGGATGGGACCACAAGAGGTCATCTAGTCCAGCCCCCTGCACTGAGACAGGACCAAGTATCCCTGACAGCTGTTTATTTATCCTGTTCTTTAAACTCACTAGTGCCAGGGATTCCACAACCTCCCTTGGAAGCCTGTTCCAGGGCTTAACTACCCTCATAGTTAAATTTTTTTTCCCTAAGATCTAACCTAAACCTCCCTTGCTACAGATTCAGCCTATTATGTCTTGTCCTATCCTCAGTGAACATGGAGAACAATTGGTCAGCATCCTCTTTATAACAGCCCTTAATGTCACACGGAAAATGAAATAAAAGCAAGAGATCCTATCAGGTGTCGAGAATGTGGGTACAGAATAATGTACAAGAAAAGAACAAAAAGATTGGTTGTCTTTGATGCCCGGTAATGTGAATTCAAGATGTAGCTGTTTTGGCCTGGTTCATTTTAGTATACTGATAACTTTGGTTTGTATACACATCTGTTGTGGAGAAATATATACTTTTTCATTCTGATATCAGTTGTAAATTATTCAAGTAGTTAAATAAAGTTTTTAATATAAAAAAAAAAAACACCATATGTGAAGACTGTTATCAGGCCCCCCTCCCCCCGGCATTCTTCTTTTCTCAAGACTAAACATGCCCCGTTTTCTAAACCTTTTCTCAGTTGTGTTGCTCTCCTTGGGCCTCTCTCCAATTTCTTAAAGTGTGAGGGGTTTGAGTGCCTGTGTTCAGTCTAAGTAATACGTACTTCTGGAGGGCTCACTCGTTGCACCGTAGAGGTTCACTCCTTTGATTTCATCCTTTCCCTGTTACACAAACGTAGCTCTACTTGCTGTGACCCCTTGCAGAACTGGCTCAGCTGGGATCTCTGTTGTAGTGGCACCCACAAGTTCCGTGGCTTTGCTACTGCTGGAGCAGCTTGCAGAGACTGGTGAATGGGCGAGGATTAGAGTGTAAGAGCAGAGAGATGAGCCTCCTGTCAGGAGTAACCTTTAAAGCTGCCCTGCCTGGAGGAACAGCTCCTCTTTGCAAAGGTACAAAATGTACCACACAAAGAAGCGAGTCAGGGGAGTGGGGGGGCTGGATGCTTCGTAACACACCCATGTGCTCCACATGTGCAGGAGCTGAGGGCTCTCAGGCCAGACCAAAGCACCTTGGTAAGAGGTCTCTTTTGAGATGACTGTTCTGAACAGAGGCGGGCGAGGACCTCACCAATACTTCCAACAATATTGAGTCCAGTCCATTGTGATCATGTCCCTTCCACTTCCTGCCAATGTTCGAGGCACTGAGTTAACTGGCAGGACTGGTCCTGGAAACAAGAGTCAATACTGGAGCAATAATCCAGCAAACAATGGAGACCACGCAAGAGAGATTATCAGGAGAATATACTGGCAACCCCCCTGCTCATCCCTGAGTCTTATAAGAAAGAGCAGCCATGACAGGTCCCAGGGGTGGGATTCACAAAGGTACTCTAAGCACCTAACTCCCATTGATCTCCGAGGCCTCTCCACCCAGTGATGGCAGCGGAAATGCCTGACCTTTATGTGGTGGGGCTGGGGCAACAGGAAAGAGGACACAGGAAGAGTCTATGAGGGATGCAGAAGCCTCCTGAGGGGGCGTGACACTCAGGTGCTATAGCTGCTGTGCGTTCTGTTCTATAGCACAGGTACGGATCCTGAGTGGTAGAGACTTGAGCAAGGATTAGCCCCTTTAAACCGAGTCTGTGCCCCAAAAGTTCTCTCTCCTGCACCTACCACGGTAGCATGCAAATATCAGAATCTGTTACCCACAGGATGTATCATATCCTAGGTACACTCTGAGAAGCTCGGGTGGCCCTCTTCTCCTTCCCGAGTAGATGACTTGCTTTAGAGCCAACAGGGCATGTATCCTCCAGTAGCAGAATTAGATCCCTGGCTGGCACTGGAATCTCCTGCCACCATGGGGTTAACACATAGACCTTTCTATGGTGGCTTCCTCATGAGTTGGGCACTGTTGGAATAAGCCCATTGGCACAGGCAGAAATTGGTTGTCGATGCTGTCACACGTGTCTCATGAACCTTAACATGCATGACAGGCAGTGATCGGTGTAACACGGAGACCAATGCACCAGAGACTTCAGGGCAGCAGGAATTTCCCGATAGCCTTGAAAATACCCTGATCCAAGTTATGCTTATGCAAGCAAGCTTCTTATCTGGGTAAGCANCCGGTGTAACACGGAGACCGATGCACCAGAGACTTCAGGGCAGCAGAAATTTCCCGATAGCCTTGAAAATACCCTGATCCAAGTTATGCTTATGCAAGCAAGCTTCTTATCTGGGTAAGCAGAGCAAGGCCAATGCTATCTGGACTTTCCGCACAGCTCCTGCTTGTCTGGTAAACAGGGGAGGCAGCGTGCTCATATGTTATGGCTAATGGCTATTATTAGCTTTGGGGAACTCATACGAGCGAGATTTTTTTTTTTTTTTCGGGACAGCTCCCTCCCTCCCTCCACTGGTGTCCCAAGCTGGAGACCCTGCTGCTATTTAGGCCCCAGGTAACAGGGGCAAGTTCCCCGCCATCCCCACATCACCTTCTGCCAGGGTGCTTCAAACCTGCATGGAGAGTTGGTGTCTATTGGGGAGTTTGGTCTCTGGGCCCGTTTAGGCTTCTGTGCAAGAAGCCAGCTCCTCAGCTGGTGAAAACTGCCTTAGCTTCATTAACTTCAATGGTGCTACGCTGATTTACACCAGCTGACAATCTGGCCCAAGGAGTTTATCACTTGGGGGCAGATTTTGCCCTCCGTTACCTCAGAGTAAATCCACAGCAGCTCCCCTGAGCTTAATGGAGGTAACAAAGAGCACAGTTTAGCCCTTGGGATGGTGGTTTCTGCAGTGCACCGATGTTCCCTCCCCAAGAGGGTCCACAGCCTCTGGATGAAAACTGCATTAATTAAAGAAAACAAGGAAACTATGCCTGGATTGTAAACTCCACCTGGAATGCTGTGGCCCGTGACCATGAATAAATGAGCAAGGTTCAGGGTTAGCTTTGGAGGAGCATTGCAAAGTTTGGATACTTATCCAACCAGGAGGAACCCCCTTTTCCATGGCCCAGAGCCACCCTGGCATCCCCTACCGGGCTGTGGCCCCTCATGGGACGGGAACACTGGGATTTCCTCTTTTTCACGACTTCTGGGTTTTTGCTAGGCTGGCAGGTAGGCTGACTCACCATCTCCTCCCCAGCTTCAGGAGCAGCTGTCTAGACCCCCTCCTTCTGGCTTCTTTCAAAGGTGACTGACTGGCCTGCTCCCTCCTTGCACTGGTTTGGGGGCTGGCTATGAGACCGAGTGGCCCAGAGCTCTTCAGCAGAAACTGGGTCCCAGATCCTCAGCTCGTGTGAATCCACGTAGCTCCACTGACACAGCTCTACTGACTTCAGTTTACCCTGGTTGCGGATCTTTAAATGGCCCAGTGCCCTGTGTGGCTCTGACTTTAAGGGTTTTGTCCTGCAGCAGTGCACTCTGGGAAGTCTTGTCCAGTGAGTTTCTGGATGTTGTTGCTACAGTCGTAAGTTTGGGAGCAGGGGCTGGACAAGTCACCTGCCTCCCAGGAGAGTTGGAGTAGGAAGTAGGCCTGTCAACTGGCTCCTCAACAAGCAAACAAAAATTCACAGAGAACAGCTTGCTAACCCTCCTTTGAAGGGGAATTCTGGGGGCTAGTCCCTGCCAAGCCACCCCATGAAAACAGAAAGTGGGGAGAGAAGCAATCACCAAATTGCCTCCCCTACCCACAGGAGCAGGCTAGTAGGCAGGGGCGGCTCTATGTTTTTTGCCGCCCCAAGCACGGCAGTCAGGCAGCCTTCGGTGGCACGCCCG
>QXTE01000053.1:7501486-7617916 GCA_003942145.1 Platysternon megacephalum
CCCCCCCCCCCCGATGCTGCTCACCCTACCACCACCACCACTCCAAGGGGGGGGGAAGGCCGCAGTGCAGGAGTGAAGCCCCAGGTGGATCAGTGTTGCAGTGTGCCTAGGACCCTGGATTGCCTTAATCCAGGCCTGTGGATGTGGTGTGTTCTGGAGCGGGGGTTTATAAATTGCAGAACCCTCCAAAAGTTCAGAGATTTAGACTACAACCAAAGCATCAACATGTTGCAGTTTGGCCAGTCTCAAAGAGCCAGGTTAGAGCTGCTCTAAACCAGCCCAGTTAGGATAGGGCGGAGGCTGAAGCCTGACTTGGACTAACCCATTCTGCAAAGCCTATTTATGGGGTGCACCAGCTCGAAGGTATAGCAGGGGCCTGTGCTGCGTCAGCCAAAGGGTTAATTAACAGAGATGAGCCCGAACCAGCTGGGTCCAAACCCTTCTGGACTGTGGAGACATTCATAGCCACATCCAACCGGCTCCCGTCTGCCCAAAGGCCCAACCCGATGCCCCCACATTGTGGGGAAGCTGGAACCAGAACCTGGCTGCTCAGGCCTCTCTGTAACAGCAGCTAAGGACTTGAACCTCTCCCGTTCAAAGAAACGGGAGGTTTGCCAATCCACGTCAAAGGGAACAGAACGAAGCCCTCGATGGGGAGGTATCTCCTCAGTGAAACTAGGGTGACCAGATGTCCCGATTTTATGGGGACAGTCCCGATTTTTGGGTCTTTTTTCTTATATAGGCTCCTATTGCCCCCCCCACCCCCCACCCCCTGTTCTGATTTTTCACACTTGCTATCTGGTCACCCTAAGTGAAACAAAGTATTCTTTGGTTACTGTTCTGCTGAGCCAGGAAAAGCCCTTGCAGGGGAGTTAACCAACAACTCTCTCCCGCGGGGTTCCTGCTCTCTTTTGTTTTGGCTGATGGTCTCCAAAGAAAACTGTGTGCCAGTCCTCTGTCTGCTTTTAGCGCAGAAAGAGAAAAGAGGGCTTGAGTTCAAAAACGTCAGCCACCTTTGAACACATGCTCGATGGGAACTATTCATCCATTTCACATTCAAACCTGCAGCGCATGGGGTGCGATTGGTCTTAGTGACACCTCTTTAAAGAGGCTGGGGCCATTAAGCCGTGAGTCCTAGCTATTCAACTGAGAAATAAACCCAATAGGTCTGACAGTCTCTTAAACCCCGAGTCGGCATGTACTGTACCCCACTAGGAAAGCTGCATGACTGAACTTTCTTCCTGCTCTCCCAGTGCATAGGGATGTCCATCCAGACTGTGATATTTTTAGGGGCACAGGCTGTGTATTTTTATCTCATACAGCACCAAGCACACACCAGTGGCAGTCCCCGAATAGCAAGACCACTTCCGTTTTACAGGGAGTGTCTATTGCACTTTAAGCTAAATAAAAGTGGGCCGATTTACAATGCTGCTGTGCATCAGTAGCTTCTGTCAACTCCACTGGAAGGTGCAGCTGTTTAAAAGGTCTTAGACACCGAAGTAGAAGTGATCTGATTTTTAAGATCTGCCTGGATCTGTCTAACTTTAGACACCCACCTTTGAAAGTTCTGAGCAGCGTGGGTGCTAAGGATTCCACAGTAGTTTTCCACACGGGCTGGATTTGCCCCCTGGCTGTGTCCACTACCCCCACCATTCTGCAGTATGCTGGTTGCCTGCCACTCTCCAACAAGTGACTGTGACTCAGGGTATGTCTACACAGCAAAGAAAAAGCTTCACTTGGCCCTGGACAGCCGACTCGGGCTTGCGGGGTTTGGACTGCAGGGCTGTTTCATTTCTGTGTACACTTCTGGGCTTGGGAGACCCTTCCACCTCATAGGGTCCCACAACTACACAGCAATGAAACAGCCTCACAGCCCGAGGTGGCTGGCATGGGCCAGCCATGGGTTTTTCTTTGTTGTATAGACATACCCCTCAGTGACAATCGCCACCATAGCTTGCATGGACAACACCCCTGTCATTGTACGGGTCGCCCCCTGTGCAGCTCACACTTTGTAAGGCACGGAGTTGATCTGCCCGTGTCCAGTAAGTCAAACATTATTTGTATTCAAGGGGCGCTTGTCGGTGCGTTAGGCACAGCAGGGAAACCACGAATGAGAAGAATACCGTTGCCAAATGAAGGATCACGCCCAGTGTCTATTTCAACAAGGTATTTTATTGGTCCAGCAGCTGCAAAATATACAAATTTCTGAAAGGCATACCCTGTTCTTAAACTGGCACAGCTTTCATCTCAGGCAATTATTCCAGACATATATACAGAATACAAGTAACATATCATAAGTCAAAATAAAATAAACCCCAAAAGACCTACCCTTCTCTCCAAGCTCTGCAGCATACATTAAATAAATAAACAGCACTTCGCTTTACAATTATAAAAAAATAAATTCAAGTATCACAAAACAAACAAACAAAAAGTCATTGGTGTGGTTCAGTTAGCCCCTTCTGCCCACCCACCCAGTGTTATAATGGCACGGCCCATGCCCAATATTTGCTGTTTATAGAAATAGGAGAATTGGTGTCAAGTTTCCAGGGGAACATGATGGACAGAACCAACCCCAGCAAGCCCCTTTGCTTGCCTAACTCCTCCTCCAAGCCACCACCTCTTTGCATTGGGATTGGTTTGAAGCGATAGTCCACCACTTTCCCTTTCAACTAAACATACTCCTTTTCAGACAGATTCACATTTTTTGTAGGCCCCACCAATATGAAGTTATTTTCGGAACGGGAGATAAAATTTGTTTTGAAGTTTGGGTGTGTGTAAAATGGATCACGGGCCCTAATGTTTGCGTTTGCTGCGTTATCTTTCCGTAGCAGGGGGAGAAAGTTAAACTCCTCGGGAAGCAGTCCAAAAGATAGGTCACTCACTCTCTAAAAATTAGTCTCTCTAAAACGAAGGAAACTAAATGGCAGACATAAAACACGCAGGCAAAAAGGGAACTCCGCATTTATCACAGCTATTCAGAAACAAAAAAATTCTTCCACTTCATCTTTACAAGAATAGCTGTATATAAACAAACCTCACATGGGCAGGTCACCAATAAAAATATCTTCAATGGTCAGATATGGGCTGAGAACGCCGCTACCGGCCTTTCCCTGGTGCTGCTTTAAAACGTACAAATGTACAAAGCATTTTCACTGTGCAAGACTAAAGCACTAGGCACTGCGGTTCACCTTTCCAAAGAAGTAACCACATTTCACCAGAGCCTTTCTGCTCCCCTCTGCAGGAACCTCACCTACTAACCGTTACCTGAAGCAAGAGCGAATACAAAGAAATAAAACGAACAAGAGTGGAGAACTCCCCAGCACAATGCTGACAGCTCAGGATCCCCGCCCGCTTTGCTAATGGACTGTAGGGTACTGTACATCCTTTCAGCATCCGATTCAGCTGCCCTTTAAACCGTTAAGACAATAATGTATTGCTTGAGCTCCACTCTGCTTTTTGGCTCAGCGCTTGCGCACCGGAGAGAGCGTGTGGGGGGGTCAAAAGAGAGCACGGGGACTAGCCAAGATTTAGGGCTTGGCAGGCCAAGGAAAAACAAGACACTACTTCAATATTCTTCTCCTCTCCCCACTTCTGGAGTGAGGCCGGGCTGGAGAAAATGCTGTACAAGGATAACACAAGTGCACACAAACTTCTGCACAAATGACACAGTAGTGGTTATTCTTGGGCTTAAACCCCTTAACTTGAAACACAGAACAGACGGTCAAGAAGAGACTCACATACAGAACTGGAAGTTGGCCAGTCCCTACGACTAGTCCATAAATTAGTACCTCACACCCACCCTCTTCCCCTCCCCACTGCTAATACTGTAACTACCCACTGCTTTGCAGTCTTAATCTTTCAGCTCCCGCAGTCCAGCATCTAGGCTTCATCTGTAAGAGGTGGGATTGGAGGGGAGTCACACCCCTGCCACATGTAAAGTGCAAAAACAAGCAGTTTATAAAAAGAAACTATTGTTTAAATGCCTCTGATTGTGGATTTTCCCCCACACACAAAAGAACTTGCTCTTCACGGACAGACAGACCTCCATGCATCCCCAAGAGGGTTGTGTGTCTGCCAAACCCACCTAGCCTAGCACAGACACCTACTTTAGAACAGTAACTCCTGCTCAAGCGCAGGGTAAAAACCTCTGGGAAGTGGAGGGTGCGGAGATTAATTACAAGGAAACGCCTCTTGGGAGCACATAGGCCTGTGCTCCTCCCCTCCCCCACCCTCATCCAAACAACAGCAAGGTGGGGCTTCCCCCCAATCCAAGCCTCACTGCCACGGCAAGTGGCTCAAACCATCTCCCCTCAGCCAGCGCATCTCAGGTCGAGGCTAAAAGCAGATTCCATTTGTCTCAGAAGCAGATGTACACAGCCGGCAGATCCCTTTGATATTTACAGAGCTATAGAATTGTTGTTTTGTTAAACGCGGCCGTAGAGTTCTGCTTGAACAGCCAACGATGTCACCCAACTGCCTCTGCCGTCAGGTCACGTGCCGCGAAGAGACTGGCTGCGTGCGTGTCACAGGCCATCGCCGGTACCAATAAGGAGTGCCTGGTGCCCGGAGGAGTTAAAGACACCCCTCCCCTTTTGTATTTCTCTGCTCACCCTGCCTCCTCCACATATATACACACAAACAGGAGGAGAGGGGGCAGTACCAGCCTTCCCTGCAAGGTCACGTCGCTTACACACAAAAATAAAGTCCAGAAACTCCGTGCACTAGAAGCACTTTACAGCTTGCTAGGATATATCGAACACCCACGGAGACACAAAAAGAGATGGCCTATGGATTGGTTGTTGAATCCACTTTTTCCAGGTTGATGAGCTCTCCTCTCTCCCCAACTCAATACAGTCCAGTCGGCAGACAAACAGCTATGGTAGAAGCAGCCAAGGGTCAACCTCGAGTCGAATGGAGGAGTACGATACAAGCAAACATCAGAAATGACGATGAAATGGAATCGGCGTCATCTGTAGGCTTCCAACGGCCCTGAAGAAATCATGATTGCTTCTGGGAGCTGTTCATGTTCTTGCAAAGAAAGAAAGCAAAGCAGGGGTTGGATTTGCCCTGTAACTCGGAAACCAAACAGCAAGAAACAGCAGCATCCTGTACATGCCGATGGGACATGGGGAAGGGAAGGCTAAGACAGAGACACTGTAGGGATCACTGCAAATGCATCTACTAGGGAGGCAGGTCAGACAATGCCCACTGAGGGAACAGCCATGATTAAAAACCAAAAAAGCAACAGAGGAGATTTTCATCAGCATGCCGCCTGCCTCTCACCCTCTGCCCTCTACTGTTTGTGTTCGTGGCCCTCACTTGTGTCATCTCTGTATTTAGACAGTAAGTGCCTCGCCGGATTCTATACTGCAGAGTAATCAGCACCAGTGCAGCGTGGATGTGAAATGCCACCCATTTTGCACAGGCATAAATGAATACACAAGGCCCAAGAGGGTGGAGACTCAGGATCTGGGTCTTCCTTTGCTTCTGCAGACCTCCTAGCACATATTTGAACCCCGAGTAATTTGCACTAGTAAAGTTGAACCACCAGTTCTCATTTCAGCAAACCTATGCTAAGCGCTATCCTGCACGATGGCTGAATGAGACATGCATACACTGGTTGCTCCAACAGAGCAAGGGAGCTCGGCTTCCCGTAGTCTGCCTCACCGTGAACTACAGATTAAGATCTCCAGACTCTTCACTTGCCCCAATACTGTCTTTAAAAAGCACTAGGGTCTTCCATTGCTGCTCAAGTCTAGACACCATCCAGCTATGGACCTCAACTGTAGTTCTTCAGAACTGCTGTTGCCAAGACATCCAGTAAACACCAAGGTCAACTAGAAAAGCATTTTCTAATCCATGCCAAAGAGGTGAAAAGGATGCAAGTCTCAACAGCTAAACACACACTAGTCACAATGCAAGACTGACACCCTCTGCAGTGGTCACAACACTGAGCAGCCCCTACTAGATATGGGATATGAAGGTTTGTTGTGATTGGCAAGTTTTCCACATCACAACATCCCAGGGCAGGGAAGAGGGGAAAGAGACCAGTTTCTCAGCAGGAATCTCAGTCCTGGCTGGGTTTATAGCATGGACCAAGATGCAGAAGTGGGTGGAGATGCTCTCACTGCTATCCAAAGAGACAGGGTCAGGTTAGGGAAGCCAGAGCATGCATTGAGCCATTTACCTTGGAAATATTAGTAAAGAGAAAACTTTAAGGAAGTGATACACAGTTCGTCTTTAAGCGTGAAGGGGAAAGAGAGAAGGGGAGAGGAGGGGAAGAGACTTTAAATTTGATTTAATAAAAGTTCATTCAGGATCAAAACAAATAAAAAGACCACACACACACACACAGACACACACACACTTATAGTCAAAAGGCAACAGCTGTCCTCCCCACTTGCTCCCCAGTGCCTAGATCAGGGGTCGGCAACCTTTCAGAAGTGGTGTGCCGAGTCTTCATTTATTCACTCTGATTTAAGGTTTCACGTGCCAGTCATACATGTTAACGTTTTTAGAAGGTCTCTTTTGCTAAGTCTATAATATATAACTAAACTATTGTTGTATGTAAAGTAAATAAGGTTTTTAAAATGTTTAAGAAGCTTCATTTAAAATTAAATTAAAATGCAGAGCCCCCCGGACCGGTGGCCAGGACCCAGGCAGTGTGAGTGCCACTGAAAATCAGCTCGCGTGCCGCCTTCGGCACGCGTGCCATAGGTTGCCTACCCCTGGCCTAGATCCTACAGTGATGAGCACTTATTATACTATAGTCTCTTCCCAGCAAAGGTGCTAGGCTGCTGGTCTGTGATCTTATTTCTTGCCTGCTTTCTAGGTTACCCGCTATATTGTATACAATCCTATTAACAACAAAGAATCCAATCCATACTAGGATGGTGGTTCCCAGCCACTGATGCTTCAGGCTCTGGGAGCTAGAATCAGAAGGACGGGACATTAGACACTCCGAGATCCTCAGCTGGTGTAAGTGGTCAGAGTTCAACTGACTTCAATGGCGCTATGACAAATTGACATCAGCTGTGCACCTGCCGTCAACCCCGCCGTAGACCTACTTACACCCATGAACAAAATGAGTCAGGGAGTGTACATTAGCGTAACATATATCCCCAAATAGGGGTAAAAGTCAGGGTTGACTATGATTGGTGCAAGTTGCTCTCTCTTCTAGCTGCTAAGGAGGCCACTTAGATGCTCATAGAGATTTGGATCAGGGAGGAGGGTGTACGATGATAAACATGTGTCTAAGTCAGCCTAAGATGGGATAACATACAGTCAGGGGGTTAGAAGAACATGCCAGTTACACATCACCTCTGAATTTGGCCCTAATGCCTTAGGTTCCTCTTCTCTACCTTAAATGAGCTAAGCATGAAGGTGCCACCAGTCAGTCAGCAAGGCAAGCTCCAAGCCATAATGGAGTCTGGCCTGTCCTAAGCTTTAGTCTTGCAACTACTGTCAGAACTTGGAGAGCACCGGCTGGGAGCATTGGCTGGTTCAGCAGAGTTCTTGGCCTGGCAAACTGAGATAGCTGTCTCAAAAAGGTTTTGAACCTCTGCTTCAGACCGGGCATTTTCAGTGGCACAATCAGCATCAAGCTGTTCAGTGCCTTTTGATTACAACATGGACAATATTAAGAAGCACCCTCACAAGCAGTAAGGAAAGGAAAAAGCAGCCGTGCATGCCATGCTAGACAAATCAAAAACATAAATCAAGACAAGCCTGCATTTGTCCTTTAACATAAAAGAGCTGAGCTCCTCACAAACGAAAATCTTTCAAAATGTCATGCCCAGATTTGCTAATGTGACCCATTCCCTTTCCCAACAACACAGAGGCTGTTAGATTTGATATTGCAGCTAGACTATCACAAGATGAGAGGGAGATGATAAGAATTAATGAGGTTCGTCAGTGTGTTCCAGCTGCTGCGTTCAAGCACAACTGAATTCTGCCTCATTTTACTGAATACTGCTCATTTTAGTTAACAGCAAATCCCAGCATCTTGAAACAAACAAGGACAGAGATGCAACATTAACTATGACTCAGGCTGATCCAGTCAGTGCGTAAGATGATGAACTGATGCCTTCTCACCATTACACTGTACCTGTCCCTTGGCAGACTACAGAGCACCAGTATGTGCCAATTAGGCTCCCTCTAACTAACATTCTGTTATTCTGCAACTGATCTGTAGAAAGCCACACAGTATGGAGTACAAAAGCATCAGGAGTTAGGGGCATTCATTCAAAGCTCAGATACAGCAGCGGAAAGAAGGGAGGGAGGGATAGCTCAGTGGTTTGAGCCTTGGCCTGCTAGACCCAGGGTTGTGAGTTCAATCCTTGAGGGGGCCATTTAGGGATCTGGGGCAAACAAAAAAAACCTGTCAGGGACAGTACTTGGTCCTGCTAGTGAAGGCAGGGGACTGGACTCAATGACCTTTCAAGGTCCCTTCCAGTTCTATGAGATAGGTGTGTGTCTCTCTCTCTCTCTCTCTCTATATATATATATATATATAAAAGAATCATAATCTTGGCTATAGCTGAAGGTGTCTACTTTACTGTTTACCATCCCCAAGCCAACATGGATACACTACTCCCAGGAAGCCTCAAATCCTGATTGGCTTGTCACAGTTTTGCAGGTAGATGGATACCATGACCCGACAGCTCTCAGCCCAAGTCTAAACAGCCTCCCTTGAGACAGGAGATAAAATCCTTCTAGGGCGAGGGGAGCAACTTGAAGCAGGACCCTCCCCAGGAAGCTCGTTTGGTGCAACCTCCCACTCTGTGTTCCCTCTAAGGTGTGCACCTGCGCACAAGAGGGCATCAAGGGTCGCGCAACTAATTAGTGGAGCCGCGCAGCCAGAGGTGGGCCTGGACCCCAAAGAGGATGTGTAAGGTGAGGTGGGGGGTATGTAGGGGTGGATGGGGGGAGTGGGGTGAGGTGGGGAGCATGGGGCGTGCAGGGCTAGGGCAGGGAGAGACGCCTCTCCCCACNAAAGAAGGGAGGGAGGGATAGCTCAGTGGTTTGAGCATTGGCCTGCTAGACCCAGGGTTGTGAGTTCAATCCTTGAGGGGGCCATTTAGGGATCTGGGGCAAACAAAAAAAACCTGTCAGGGACAGTACTTGGTCCTGCTAGTGAAGGCAGGGGACTGGACTCAATGACCTTTCAAGGTCCCTTCCAGTTCTATGAGATAGGTCTCTCTCTCTATATATATATAAAAGAATCATAATCTTGGCTATAGCTGAAGGTGTCTACTTTACTGTTTACCATCCCCAAGCCAACATGGATACACTACTCCCAGGAAGCCTCAAATCCTGATTGGCTTGTCACAGTTTTGCAGGTAGATGGATACCATGACCCGACAGCTCTCAGCCCAAGTCTAAACAGCCTCCCTTGAGACAGGAGATAAAATCCTTCTAGGGCGAGGGGAGCAACTTGAAGCAGGACCCTCCCCAGGAAGCTCGTTTGGTGCAACCTCCCACTCTGTGTTCCCTCTAAGGTGTGCACCTGCGCACAAGAGGGCATCAAGGGTCGCGCAACTAATTAGTGGAGCCGCGCAGCCAGAGGTGGGCCTGGACCCCAAAGAGGATGTGTAAGGTGAGGTGGGGGGTATGTAGGGGTGGATGGGGGGAGTGGGGTGAGGTGGGGAGCATGGGGCGTGCAGGGCTAGGGCAGGGAGAGACGCCTCTCCCCACTGCTGCCTGCCCACTCTTTCTGCAGTAGACCCACACCCGTTTGGCTGGGTTATACAGAAGGGTAGCAGGATTTGGTGCCTTGACATATTCAATAGATCTAGATGCATAGGAAAAGATCCAATGTTGTCCTGTTCAATTACTGACAAAGCCATGAGCTGATTCCCTAGCAGAAAGTGTTATAATATAATCTTGCAAATTAGAAAACTCTGACAATTCAAATGCTAAATGGCAGTTATCTACATAGCTCTTGTAACAGAAAATGATACAAGGCCCTGCATTACTTTTTAGCAAAAAGTAATACAGAATATATAGATTATGAAAATGAATACATAGCAAGGTCAACTGCAGATGCAGCTTTAGCAACCCTTTAGGAGAAGGGTACAGAAAGCTGCTTAAGTCTGATCAGCAAGTCAGGTTTTTTGTTCGCACTGGTGGCACGCAACCGCACATCACCTCGATATTGGTGTTGCACATACCAAAATGTATTCCGCACAATGAAGGAAAAAATTAGAGGGAACATTGCTCCCACTTGTTGCATTCTAAGGAGGTGGAAAAATTGTTGTGTGGAAGTCTCTCCATGAGCCAGAGATACAAGCCATCCCTGGCCAGGAGGGAATAGCACGAACTAGACACGGGTTGGGGAAGGCGGAGGCTGATTGCACCAGAGGCAAAGCAGCCCCTCTCTCCACCTTCTAATCAGACACTGCTAAACCACATCTGCTGAAGTAGGAGTGTCACAGCTAACAGGAAGCCAAGCCAGCACCCAGGCAGGAAGGAAGGACAAACCAGAACTACAAACCAGATTAGAGGGTACACGCACAGATGAGAATCCTTAACAGATTCCAATGTCCTTGACCAAATGGTTGGAAAGGGAGCAGGAGGGGGACTAGAAGAAGAGAGATTGGGGGTTATTTAGCAGTAGCAGATCCAAGACCCTTGAATGTTTGAATACCGCTGATGGCCCCATCTTCCCCCCCATAAAGATGCATTAATTCCCCCCTAATGAAGGAAGACTTGGAAGCCACAGAATTAAAATCCAGAACTCAATCTAGTTTCACAGCAGCAACAACAAGGAAGATAACAACAAAGCCAGCTGGAAGGTAGGAGACACGCAAAGGAAAAACTCGCAAGAAGATACTTACAGACACGCCTTCCCTAGTAAAGGCTGCAAGGAGACAAAGATAGAGAAAATGGAAAGAGAGGCGTCAGTAACAGAGTGCACGTAAGAAGGGAGTCATTTGAAATCAGCAAGAGGCAACCAACCAAAGAGCAATTCCAGGTCGAATCTGGGCAGAGGGTTAATTGGAAGGAGCGCTAGCATGAAAGACGCCAAAACTGGAGGCCTCCTTAACCATCCCGTTAGTGCTAATTGGGAACCAGATGTTAGTGCAAAGCAGCCACCAACCAGAACCTCCAGCAATTCATCCCAGCCCGGCAGAGTATGAACTTGCCACCTTACTTTTTGGGACTGGCCTACAAGACAGTGGAGAGGGCAACAGGGAATTAACATGGACCACAGGGCACAGGAAGAGCGGACAGACCAGGCAGCACGCTCTTATTACCCCCTAATGGGGACATGGAGTTCCTCTATAACTAAGGTCGCTTCTAAGGCCTGAACAGACCCACTTTTATGGGTGCTTGTGTAGCCAACACCCCAGATCTTTAATTGTGGGGGGAACTGACTGGGAGGAAGGAGTTTTACTACTCTATTAAATATCAAACAAGTAATCATGGGGAGAAGTAAGCACTAAGCAGTGCCCCTGGAGGAGCTCCTTCCTCTATAATGGACAGAACAAGAAAGCCCATGCATCCCTCTGGGATTTGTGCAACCATACACAGCAGATGGGTCCTGCCAGGCTGCGAATCAAGTCATGGCCAATAGAGTCAAAGCCAGTTTATCAGCTCCGTGACAGCTGGTCATTAGGGCTGCCATTCAAAAAGGCAACATAGGCTGTTCTCTTGCCCCACGTCTAGCTAGGCTGGAGTTCTTGGGAGAGCGATGGGAAGGGAAGCAGGTGCGGCCAGGGCATAGATTCCCAGAGGTCATTATTAAGATCATGTCAAGAATTATTCCCTTATTGCAGCATCTAGAACTAAACTCCAATCTAGTAAAGGACAGCTAGATTCCAGAGGAGGAAGGAGTGGAGATGCCAATGAATGATCTGGAATGGGAGTGGGCAAACCAGCACCATGCACCCAGTTAAAAGCTTGCACAGTAGCTGAGTTCAGAGGCACTTGAATGGGGCCAGAGAGAAATATTAAATTTCAACAACACAGTTGTTCAGTTCACTCTGGATTTGGATTTCCCTGGGCTTCCAAGGGTCCCAAGAAGCAAGAGACTGAACAGCGAGTTAATTTTAGATGCTTTTAATAGAAGGGAAGGCGCTGGTGGTAAACTGTAACTAAATTTAGCTCGAAGACAGCAGCATAATTAAAATAATCAAAGGCTCCTCCCTAGATTAATAAGTGACAAGAAGCGAACAACAATAAAGAGAAGAAGAAGAATTCGACTAACTTGTCCAGGCAGCTGCGTGGGCACCTCTTGGGGCATACAGACTGGCAGGGCAGCAGCAGAAGAAGCCACATGCTCGTCAAAGCTGTTGATGCGAGGTTTTTTGGTGGGCTCTGGGCTTGCTAGAGGGGTAACACTATTACGTCTCATGAGCGGGTTAGGTCCCTTCTTTGCTTCCTAAATTAGAGCGAGACAAAGACAAAAAGGAAGAAGGCGAAAGTTATGAAAAAAAAGCAATTTTAAATTCTCCTCTATTTCCCCACCCAAAAAAAAAACCCCATCTACATATATGGTGCGTGTTTGATGCATTAATGTCCCTGATCACCAAGTGCAACACAAAGGTCAGGAGAGACGTTCCAAGGGAAAAAACCCTACGCTCTGAACCCTTCTGGTCCTACGCACACAGAAAAGGCCACGACTTGCAGTGATAGTTGACTAGAACAGGAAGGTTCTTCTGTCTCCTTCTCAAGATCTTTCCCACAGACCCAAACAGATAGGCAAGAGGAGAGCACAAAAGCAAGAAGCACAGGAGGGAGCTAGTCTAGCCAATGAGAGCGACTGATTCGGCAATTGGACAGAGCAGCCAGGGAAGTTCCACTGCAAAGGGCTTATGCTCACCTATGGGACGTTCTGCTTCCTGGAACTGCCCACAATTCCCGGGTGAAAGGGAGTGACAGCTACCCATGCAGCATATTAGGAGAACAACCAGAGCAATTTGTGCTTGTCTAGCTTTATTTTCTCACCACAGCCTAGCTCTTGTTATTGCTGCAGAACCCATTGCTACAATACAGCAGCTGTCAAAGGATTCAAAAGCTCTTGATCTACGCTACCCAGCCAGGAATTGCTTCACCCATTGCCGACTACGCAGCCACCTCTAGGCGGGAAAGGCTGACTTCTGGCAACACTACGATGCAGTTTAGGACAGGAAGTGAAGAAGAAAGAAAGAGCCACCTGAAAGGGGGACAATTTCAATTGGATCTATGAGCACAGCACCCCCGAACACTGTTCTGGAGCATGCCTTCAGGGCCCACGCCGTGGAAGTATGCCATCTCCTAAATCATCAGCACCACTGCTCGTAGCACCTACATGTTCCTATCCATGTACTGACCAGGCTTGACTCTGCTTAGTTTACACGCCCACACAGCACCAGCTGTTACACCACAGCACATTCATCTCACTTCCCAAAGGAGACTGCCAACGTTTCCCTTCCTCTCCCCTAGCCCTCCACAAGCATAGAGCGCACTCACCCCTTCTGCTTAACAAGGAACATGGCCGGATGGCTCTGTCCCTAACTACGGCACTGCAGAAATCATTCCCTGCCTCCTCCTCGGGCATTTATCAGTCTAGGCTCATTGGCGTCAGAGGGCCTGATCCAAAGCCCGATGAAAGTCTGTCCATTGACTTCAGTGGGCTTGGGATCAAGCCCCTAGCATGTAGGGGAAGCACCTGAAGGCAGGTTGGGGGGTCAGGGTCTTTAATTTCTGAAGCCTCCTCATCTGCCTGCAACACCTGAAGCCAGTTCTAAAATGGCTGCTCATGGTGCCCAGCCAAGCGATCCCCCCACCCCCTCTTGAAGTCCTTGTTGCCGGCTAACGTTAGGAGGAAGGAGAGAGAGTGACTGAAAGATCTAAAGCAAAGCACAACTCACCTCTGTCTGGTCTCTGTGCGTGTTCACCGCTTCGACGTTCAGACAGATGGACTCCACTCGGCAACCTGCAGTGAGGAGCGAGAGACTGTCAGCAATTTATGGTTCCTCATTACTTTAGGGTAGAGCCCAAAGGCCTCAGTCAGGCTCAGGGACCCACTGTGCTAGGCAGTGCACAAACACACAGGAAGAGAGCTCCAGTCCTGCCCACAAGAGCCTACAATCTATCCTGAACCGAGGTGTAACCAATCAGCAAACACTTCACCCAACCGCGCGAGCCAGCCTGTCCAAGGAAAAACGTTCCACTTACCATAGGCCACAGGTGTCAGCTTCAGCACCGTGTGAAGGGGGCATTTCAGGTAGGGCATTTCAGCTGGAGGAACGGCAAACAAGAGGGGGGGGGAGGTTAGTGACAGCACAGGTAGCAGAATCCATTCTGCAAATGTGTTTGCATATGTATGGACTGACTCGACCCCTCTGTAGAAGCCGGTGGGAGCTCCCCTCCCCGTGTATAACTTAGCACACTGCCTAGGTCACCCAAAGCACAGGCAAAACAAGTGTCCACCCAGGGCTCCACTATACAGCTGGCCCAACACCCCTGGCTAGTTCCAATCTCCCTCTTCAGCAGTAGGATCGGACTGGGAGACTAAATGCCCCCTCCTGGGCAACTCGGGGACTCCTCAGGCCAACCCTGGAGCTCACTTGGCGGTGCCAGAGGTTCCAACAGACGTTCAGAGGAATGACACTGCAGCAGCCCAGAAGCTGGAGCAGGGCCCAGCAGCACAGGAGAGGACCTACACTCTCAGTGACCAGCCCACCTCATGATACAGCAGGGGCTCAGGCTGGTGCAATTCCACTTAAAATACTGCGAGCGTCATATGGCCCCCGTCTTTGCAGACACAGAACTATGCAGACACAGCAGCACTCCCAACACCAGCCAACTTCGAGAACTCCTTGGATGAGCGTGTGCAAGGAGTCCCTTTCTCTCTGAGCTTCTGTAAAATACCCCCATCCGCCCACTCCCCTTGCATCCCAATGTAGAACAGCTGGAAGCAACATAGGACCCAACTGTCTCCTGCTAAGTCTCCCGGGGTGGGTGTCACATACCCGCGCTCTTGTCTAGGAAATAAGCCAGAAGGCACCGCATCACAGCCTGGTGACAGATCACAAGGACGTTCTCCTGCCTCTCCAGCTCCATGATGACTGGCTCCAGGCGCTGCACCAGATCTTGGTATGACTGCAAAATAAACAGAGCTAGAGATAAATTCACAGAGCACAGTCAGGAGTTACAAGGAGTCAAAAGCAAAGCCACCGTTTCGGTCCATCTTTAAACCAAGTGAAACCCACAAAACTCCTGGCGTTTGGAGCTATATCCATGACTTACAGGACAAAAGCAGCTGGAACACTGTTGAAATGATGCTTTACGTGGGGTCGGGAACAAGAGGAGTTTCCTTCTCCTACTGGATTCTTTTAAACTGGACATATATTCACAACCCCCCTCTCCCACTACACAGAAGAATCACCGCCACCATTTGAGATCCACCCAACCTTTCCACAATGCCAGCGAGAGTTTGCCTGGAGGTTGTGCCCTTAAGCAGATCTGTTCTGAACCATGAACATCTCTCAGCTCAGAAATGAATTTAGCGTTGGTGAAAGGTTCTAAATCAATCAGCCTTACAGACTGAGGTCTTCCATCTAGTCAGAGTACAGGAGGCAGAGGCAGTGCGAGATCTCCCACACCGCCAACCTGTTTTAAATCTGAATGATAGGGACCACCCTCTACAAATCAGGAGGTAGTTTTGGCTCAGTGGAACATCTGGCCCTTGGCTTCTCTGCAGAGACTGCCAGCAAGGCTGCCAACCATGGTGGCCATCTACCCCCTAGGAATTGACTTTAAGTCACAAGTAACATGGATTTGAACTGGTGAACTTGTGGCAAAAGGCTCTATGGCCCGTTAGCCAACCCTTCCAAGTAATTTCAGCAGTTCTCTAAAATGAACACACCACATCTCGTGATCGAACACTAAACACAAAGTCACTTCTCTGCTCTGGTACTGGGAGGAGAAAGAATTCTGCTTTCATATCTGCACTGGAAACCAGAAGGGTTTATTAAGCTACATGGAGTTTTTGAGGATAATAATATATGTTTCAGAAGCTCGTTTTTCTACAAGAGCCATAAACTCTGGAGGACTGGCATACAGAAACACCAGTGTACAGAAACAAGAGTGGTAGCTGGTGGGAATTTTAGCCCCTACGGTCAATATTACGCACATCACTATTCCATAACTTTGAAATCCACAAGCCTGTATTTTTCCAGGAGCTGGTGGATATTCCTCATACATCTTTGTCTTTATTCCATAGCACTGAACTAAACTCCCATGTCAATGGACACACATCACTTCATCACCCCCTAAAAATGTACCATCAGCTCACTCCCCCAGCCAGCAGAGAGCGCTGGAGAGATGCTACCATCAGCCGCAGGAGGGTGCCTTAGGGCAGGGGAGTAAAGAGAACTCCTTTGGGATGAAAGATGCTATTTTACATTAAATATAGGGCCAGATTCAGATACCTTTACTCAGGTTAAGCAGCACCTTATGCCTCGAGCAGTCTTCATGAAATCAACGGGACCATCCATCAACTTGACTAAGGTATCAGAACCAGCCCGTAATAATTTGACAAGCGCCCAAAAGGGGTCAGCACTCACATCTAGTTACCACTTTGACTCAAAGTACTCAGAGACCCTAGACTGACCCATTTATTTTCTGCCCTCTAGGCTGGATGCAGAGCAGAAGGGTATATGGGTATGATAGGAAAGTATGTGGTGTTTTAGACCAGTCACGTCCCAGAGGGTTTCTCTGCAGACATACCTCTCCAGAAGGGTAGCGGTAATAGTATTTGTCCTGATCGCGTAAAGCAAATTCCTCCGGGTGCTTCTCCTTGATCTCTTCGTAAGTCATCTCTTCGCATACACCCTGCGGGAACAAGACAGCCCCCGAGGTTATTTACTGGGCTCCAGACAACAGAGCTGCAGGTACCAACCAATGCAGGTACCAGGCAGCCTTACGGCAAACCTTTCTCCTGCACATAAAGAATAACCTGCACTTGAGCTCCTAAGAATTCAGCTGTGCAGTGGCCCTGGGTGGCAGCAATTTTAAACCAGTAAGTTAGAGACAAAAGCTAACAAGCTCTTTGGCAGCACCGCATGCGCTACCAAAACCAGGCCGGGAAACAATATTGCCTCTTTACGTCTCTGGAGAGGTTCGACGTCACTGCTTGGGAAACGTCAGCACTGGCCATCAGAGCAAGGCACTGAGTCAGCTTCCCCCCACTCAGCACTTCCACAGCACCTCAGTCCTGGCCCTCCCCTTCCCATGCTCGCTATTACAGCGCCAGGCCTCTCCTGGACAAAACCAGCCACGCTGACCAGGTCACAGTGTGTTGGAGTGGGCAAACCTTGCTTCCACTGTGACATTTGGGCCCTCACCGCTCCGCTCACCCAGACAGTGAGAGTCGGCAATTAGTAATCCAGTTAAGATGCTTACGGCATCGATTTCGTTGAGCGCCTTCCACTGTTCATAGGGCAGCTTGAGGGCTTCTGCCGTTTGGATTGTCCTCTTGAGTTGGCTGGTCCAGATTTTGAGGTCCTTCAGGTTCTGCTCCTGAACAAATTTGTTCAATGCACTGACAAACTAAAGGAGATAAAACAAAGAGTGTGTGGTTACTGAACCTCCGCTACCCAGGGCTTCCAGATGGTCCTGCTTACCCCGGATTTCAGAGGTGCTCATTTAGGTGCCAGTAGTGCACTGAAATGTTGCCAATTCAGAAGACACATTCAGGCCAACACCAAGTATATATATCTGCCACCTTTTCTCATACACGGCATATTACACACAACCAGGGACTTGCTCCCCCCTGCCCAAATACAAGAGGGATATTGTTCCCCTACCTTCTTGCCCCTATTGGAGAGTCCAGAGTCGCCTCCAATCTTCCCTTTGAGGTTGAATTCGCTCTCACCGTGTCGACACAGATAAATGGTGCGCGGCTGGACATGGATGTTCATTAGGTAATAGACAATCCTGCTCTGGATGTGATCCTGGACCCTGTTCACCAGGAACCTCCGGCCGACATCGATCACTGTGATCAGAGACACGTCCCTGTGGAAACCATGGCAAGGAGCAGTGGAAACATGAAGCAAAGGCAACTCTCGAGAATAAATGTCAAGGGGATATAATCCCCATGTTAAAAGGATTTGCTGCAGGGGTATTTCATGGTAGCTTTAAGGCTTTCCTTTGAAAACACTGCCACATTGAGACTGGCCAGGTAATCTCCATTTTCCTCGTTCCATTAAAAGAAGATTAAATAAGATTCTTCTGACTCCAGGCCCACGGCTAGTAGCTAGCACAAGCCTCCATTGTACGAGAGATCTGGGATGAGGCAGCATCCCCCATGTGGCTTTCACACCTCGGGACAGCTGGGATTGACACCACACACTGAATGACTGACTACACTGAAACCCAGAAGGCCCAGAGAAAGCCACCTGCTGCCCCACACCAGGAGGTTGTGCAGAAAGTCACAGGATGATGGAGGAGTTACTCATGGTAAAAAAGTGTTCCCAAATGGAGAAGCAGAGGAGATAAATATTGCAGCACTGCAGACTAAAACTGACTCTATCCAGAGTCACTTAGGGTGGCCAGGGCCTCCTGGGTGTCTGCTATGGCTGGAGAGTTGATTACGGTACAGGCCGGCTCCCTCCCAGGGTTCGCAACGTTACAGAGCTTTGATGGGATGATGAAAGGTTCAGAGAAGCACCCCAAATCTCAGCTGCCCCTCCAAAGTTCTTGGGTCTGGAAACCAGCCTGAAAGTCTCAAGAAATCAGCACATGCTGCTTCTGGTCGGCCCAGAAATCGCATGTAAAAGTTACCGCAGGATGCTCTGGTACTCTGGCTCCAGGCTGGAGCCACAAGGCATAAAGGATGGTGAAAAAGCCAGATCTTCTTGGTCCTCCGATAGAGGCTTGAGTTTAGAATGAGAACTTGGGGCTCGCTCTTGTTTTATTCTAATAAATTCACTTTTTCAAACAGAAACTGAAATACAGATCTATATTTGATTACCCTTTTCTTCCAAGACAAAACACCTCCAAGCCAAGCTAGTTCAAAGCAAAACCCCTTACCTGTCATAGTTATCTGGGTCAAGCGGCTGGTAGCTGGCCTGGTAACAATTGATTCTCTTCATAAAGTCTTCCATGGCATCAGTTGAGTTGCAGTCCCTATAATCCGGGCTGGACAGTTTAACTTCCTGCAGCAACACAGAAAGCAAATCAATGAGTCATCAGAAAGCTTTCTGTACAGACAAAAGCTAGCGCCTCAGTCAATGACAGTGCAAACCCGGTATGTCTTGGGACAATCAGGCTGGTCTCATATCAGGTGTCAAAGCTCTTCCAAGAGTCAGGTACAAAGAGTCCACTTACAGCTGGAATTTTGAAATGATAAAAGAAGCAAAGTACGAACGAATGGTAAGTGTAAGATGGGTAAACACGTGGCTGCAGCGCGTATCTTGGGTTACCATTTCCTCTCTGAATCAAACATTACCCAGCTCAAGTGTTTCTCAGTGATTTAGCCTCAACGTTTTGTTTCCAAGAAAAGAGAAGTGAGTCCAGTGACAGTCTCAGCTCCCTAACGCGTCGGCTGAGCACACCCACACCAAGGGAAACAAAATACACCATCCAACTGCTTGTAAAGAGAACCAGTGATGTCTACGTGGCTAGAGTGGAACATGGGAAGCAAGTGACCTTAGGCAAGATAGTTGTACCGCACGTAGCAGAATGGGGTCCTTGTCCATGAATACCTACTGCATTATAAATAATTTAAATGTGACGTGCCTCAGTTTCCCCATCTGTGTAATGGAGGTAATAGTACTTTACTTCCTCCCACTGGCATCATTATTTAGCATCTGTGAATTGCTTTAGGATCCCTGGATGACACATGTTGTAACTCCTTACCTGAGGAGGTTGTGAAGGCTAGGACTATAACACTGTTTAAAAGGGGACTGGATAAATTCATGGTGGCTAAGTCCATAAATGGCTATTAGCCAGGATGGGTAAGAATGGTGTCCCTAGCCTCTGTTCGTCAGAGGATGGAGATGGATGGCAGGAGAGAGATCACTTGATCATTGCCTGTTAGGTTCACTCCCTCTGGGGCACCTGGTATTGGCCACTATCGGTAGACAGATAGTGGGCTAGATGGACCTTTGGTCTGACCCGGTACGGCCTTTCTTATGTAAGGCCACAATGTTATCATCCAACATTTACTCTAAGTTTCTGATGCTGCAGCCCCAAGCTTAGGTATTGCAGCTAACGCTGTTGGTGTTGCAATTACATCAAACACGCTGACCCTACAATGGCTTACACATGTCAGTAATATGGACACCAATGCAACGACTCATGCGAGTCAAGTTAAGTGTGTGTAGAACTGTTTGCAGGATCAGGGCCTTGTGTCGTTGCTGTCATTATTATAATTTATTTTCTTATATTGCATCTGAGCACTAACACTCCGTTAATCTGTAACGTCCGGTGAAACAGACCCTTACACACAATTTTATCTCCAAGCACGTACTTATGCATTAACTAACTTGAAGGGAAGTTATTGATTTGTGTAAAATAAGGTGTAAGCTATCCATAGAGATAAGAAGGGAAATAACCAAATCAAGGATAGACAGAGAGAAATCTGGTCAGCTCCAAGGTTTTGCTTTCAGTTCTTTTGGGAGCCTGCCCATGGAGGCCAAACTCCCATTGAACGTCACAGGAGCTGTGTTTGTATGAGGGTGACAAGATGGACCCCATTCAAGTGTAGGATGTTCCCAGGTGCACCCTTATCTGTCTGAATGTAACTCAAAGCTGTGTAGTTTGCTAGTACCATTAAGGGAATTCTATGGAAACGGGAGGAATGAGTCAGCTTCATATGTGGTGACACCACACAGTAATACAAGATAAACCCGTGCCATAAAACCTTGTCACCTAGGGACAAGCACCATTTGAACTCTGGGCATCAAGCCAATGGAGTTTGAGGTGCTGTAAAATGACTTGGAAAGTTGTGATGTAGAGCTGGAGATAAGATTGGCGGTTGGAACAGTGCCTGATAACAGGATAGCGGGGAAAGTGAATTTTCATTAAAGAAATAAAAAAAGCCCCTCTCCTCTCTGGCCAACCCTAAGGCAGGGGATCACCTCTTCTGACACATGCACAGGCAGGGCAGGGCACCAAAAAGACAGCTTCTCAAGAAGGAAGTTGCATGCCATTAATGTTTCTTCCCTAGCTAAGACTTCATCTAGCAAGGAAAAAAGCGCGTAGTGAGGCCCGGTTACTGTCTTTTCTTGCGCATCTGTTTAATAGCAGACCTTGAGTAAAGTTTTCAACAAGCACAGACGTGACCTAGGAGCCTAAGTCCCATTGACTTGCACTGAGATTTAGGTCATTTTTGAAAACGGGATTTATACTCCAGCCACTTAAGCACTTTTGAAAAAATTGCCCCTTGTTATGAAGTTATATTGTGACAAAGTGGGACTATTTTGTAATATTTTTTTATGAGTCCTATGCGTGCCTCAGTTTCCCCCATACTTTGGATTGCTACCAAGTGGTGGGAAAAGGATTAAGTTTGCTCTCAGGGCAGACTACAAAATACAGATGTGTGTCACCCCTGTCTGGGTGGAACAATTAGAGTCATTAAGAAACTGGCTGAAACTAGCTCAGATCAACAAGGGGTCCAGAGACACAATGCAAGCTCCAGTGACTCATAACTTGAGTCTCACCAGCAGGAAGCTCCGGCGAGGGGGGTTGTGAACTCAACATGGTCCTGCCTGGAGAACAAAGGACAGACATGACCAACAGGGGATAAGAGATGGCTTCTGGAAGAAGCTCGGGGCTCTCTCACATTGGAATGGACTGAGGAAGGAAGTCAGAGAGAGACAGAGCTTGAAAATGGAGTTCACCACAGCTTGGCTGGTGAATTGTGTCTTGACCAGAATGGACTACGCTTTAACCTTCATTTCTGATCTGGAGGATGGCGTGTACTGCACTCTCAGCAAGTTTGCAGATGACACTAAACTGAGAAGAGTGGTAGATACGCTGGAGGGTAGGAATAGGATACAGAAGGACCTAGACAAATTAGAGGATTGGGCCAAAAGAAACCTGATGAGATTCAACAAGGACAAGTGCAGAGTCCTGCACTTAGGATGGAAGAATCCCATTCACTGTTACAGACTAGGGACCGAATGGCTAGGAAGAAGTTCTGCAGAAAAGGACCTAGGGGTTACAGTGGACGAGGAGCTGGATATGAGTCAACAGTGTGCCCTTGTTGCCAAGAAGGCTAACGGCATTTTGGGCTGTATAAGTAGGGGCATTGCCAGCAGATCGAGGGACGTGATCATTCCCCTCTATTAGACATTGGTGAGGCCTCACCTGTCCAGTTTTGGGCCCCACACTACAAGAAGGATGTGGAAAAATTGGAAAGAGTCCAGCGGAGGGCAACAAAAATGATTAGGGGGCTGGAGCACATGACTTATGAGGAGAGGCTGAGGGAACTGGGATTGTTTAGTCTGCAGAAGAGAAGAATGAGGGGGGATTTGATAGTTGCTTTCAACTACCTGAAAGGGGGTTCCAAAGAGGATGGATCTAAACTGTTCTCAGTGGTACCTGATGACAGAACAAGGAGTAATGGTCTCAAGTTGCAGTGGGGGAGGTTTAGGTTGGATATTAGAAAAAACTTTTTCACTAGGAGGGTGGTGAAGCACTGGAATGGGTTACCCTAAGGAGGTGGTGGAATCTCCTTCCTTAGAGGTTTTTAAGGTANGGGGTGCGTTAGTCCTTGAAGAGAATACACGTCTCTACCAGGAGTCTACCTCAGTTGGACTTGCTGAGCAGACCAGGGCTGCTGGAGCCCAGCAGCTCAGTCTAGGAGGCCGTGAAGCAGCATGGCCTACCCTGAAAGAAGAGTGAGACCCCCATGGTGGGGAGGGGGGTGTCCTGGCACACTGCAGGGCTTCCTCCAAGACACTGTTCAAAAGCTGGGGTGTGGCACAGATCCTGTGGATCCGTGGCAGTTACATATTAAAAGAACGGGGACTGGGGAGCTCAGAAAAGATTGCAAGTGATGGCTGTATTCAAATACTTTTGCCTAGTCCTGAAGGGGCTGGTGCCAGACAGTCTTTACCCACTTTCTGCCCCGAGAGAGGTAAAAACTAAAAATCCTCAACTGGTGTAAATTATCCCAGTGTCGCTGAAGTACAATAAGCTGATCACCAGCTAGGGTCAGATACAATCTGTGCAAATACAGGATTTAGAAATAGATAATAGCTTTCCAGTCTCACCATAACATTGGTGGCAACCACGGATGGGTCATTGCAAACAGATTCAATGAAGAACACCTGGAAGACAAAGCAAATGCTGGTTGAGGATTGGCAGTGAAACATAGGGAGTTTATTACATCCAGCCTGATGTCTGCTCTAACCACTCCATGCAATTCTGAGTAGAATGTTTCAAAACTATTTCCTAATCCACCATATGGCAGAAAGTTTCCCCTCTCACCAGCTCATCTATTCTATTCTCCTTGGCTTGGAGATCTTAGGGGGAGTAGGGCGGAAATGTTCTTTATGTTTGGTTCCCACTAACCTGGGTTCTGGAAACCCAGGGTCAATTCCCTGCTTCACCACAGACTTCCTGTGTGACCTTGGGCATGTCACGTAGGCCCAGATCCTCAAAGGTATTTAGACTCCTCACTCCCAAGTTAGGCAACTAAATACCTTTGAGGACCTGGGCCTAAGTCTCTCTGTGCCTCTGTTTTCCCATCTGTAAGACAGCACTTCCCCACCTCAAAGGGGTGTTGTGAGGCCTGAGAGATACTCAGATACTATGGTAACGCAGGCCATATAAGTACCTTAGATAGATAAAAGTCTGGTGTATACTGACCTTGAACCCATTTTCTTTGGCAAAGTTTAAGACCATTCCTCTTCTCTCCCTTGTTGTATTGGTAGCATCAAAAACCTATACAATAAAAATGCCAGGGCGGTCATCTTCAGGGGACATTTAAATAGCTCTCGGGGGAGGGGAGAGGGGAGTATTGTTTGACAATATATTTGCTGGGGTTTAGAATCAGAAAAAGGAAGTAATAAATTCATCACTTAAGGCAGTTTTCAGTTATAAGCCTTTGTATTTTAGAACAAAAACATGGCAGTAAAAACCTCCAGAAGGCAAGTAAGGGAGCAAAAGGGATCCCGTGGATTTAATGGAGTGTGCAAGGAAGGATGGTCTTAAGGCACTGAAGTTGTGGGTTCAGTTCCTGGCTCTCCCACCACAAGCTTCCTTTGTAGCCTTGGGCAAGTCACTTAATTCCTCAGCCTCTTTTCAGCCCTGCAAGCAGCAGGTAGAATACTCATAGGGAGGCTGTGAGGAAGACTGCGTTCATGTTTGTGAAGTTCTCGATACTGTGGTGATGGGACCAATCTGAAGTCCTGTAATAATGGGAACGGCCTCTTCCCCAAGGTGCTGTTCCAGTGTGTAGAACACAGGCCGTAGGATGCAGTTTCACTAGGGGACTGTCTCAGCACACACTGACAAGGGAGTATTTTGAGGATGGAAAGAGGTCTCTTGTTTCAACTAGCAGCCCCCTATCTGAACTTACCGCGATCTGGCCACCTTCCTCCGACAGGTACAATTTGACGTCTCTCAAGGCGGCTAAGGCACATTGTCTGCAGCACAGGAAGAAAGAGATGTTTCTTAAGTAACTAGAGATGCTTATAAGAGCCAGTGGCTTGTTCCTGATGAAGAAGCCTTAAAGTTCCAACTCCTCCTAACCTTCCCACAACCCACGATTCCTGGTACGTGCAAGGACTGACATCCCCTGATCGACGGTCCGGAGCTGTGTGGCCAAAAGCCTCCATTCTAGCATTTACCGCGAGGCCACCGGCTTCACATCTATGAGGTTTGCCCACTTTGCAGATGGGAATCCCCATCCTGACTTCCTGTGATCGACTGATTAGATAACAGCTATAGCGCTCTGTGAACATGAAGCCACTCTGCAGGCTAAATGTTATTCAACACCTCAACGGACAGCAGGCGGCCTTGCACCTTCTGGTGCCTCTGACAAGCTAAAAGGAAGCTGCCAACTCCACTTTCTCACCACAGAACCCCAAACCAGGAATGTCAATAGCCTGGCCTGGGACTGGGGAGTCCCTGGGCTCCAAGGACGATACTCTCAGGGCTCGCTTTTCAGAAATGCTGAGCACCCTCAAAAGTTCAGCTAACATCAATGGGAGCTGCAGGTGCTCAACACTTCTGAAAAATCTAAGGCTTAGATCCTCAAAGGGAATTGGTGCCTAAATCCCTTTCAGGATCTGGGCCTAAGCCCTCAATGGGAAACCGAACGAGAGAAGCTGGGTGGGGGTGAGGCAGCAGGGGAAATCTTAAGAGATCGGGTCGGACCGTGTTTCCAGTCACACTGTTCTAACTCCAGAGTAATTCCCTTGAAATCAGGGGGAAGGGTTACCTCCAATTTACAGCAGATTTTGGCTCAAAGAGAGCGGGCGGGTTAACAGAACAAGGTAACAGTAAACTTACTTCCGAACATTCATGCCCTCCTCGTTGTCAGGGCGGAAGAAGTCATAGGAGCTGTAATGCTTCACCGCCTCCCGGCGATACTCTCCCACGTTGAAAACTGCAAGGTGAAGGCAGCTAGTGAGTACAGCATTGGAAAGGCGCCAGCTAGTACGTCCCGTACACAGCTCAGCAGGCTCCAGGAGCATTACAGTATGTATGGAAACCCATCCAGAGATTGGCAGGAAAAGGGTTAACCCTCTCTCTCGCAACACCCCCACTACGAAACTAGCATCTCCAGCAGATATTCTCCAGGGATCCCAGCCGCAAGGGTGTCAAACATGGTTGGGCTCAGCAGCCCACTGCTCCACTGCAAGGTGCTTCTGGCAAGTGCCCACACTCGCTGGACAGATCCGAGAGCCAGATTTGCCCTGGGAGGAGGTGGAGCAAAAGGCTTTGGGAAATCCCTCATACACTGAACTCTGCTGCAAGAAGCTCTTTCAATAAACAAACCAAATGGGCTTCCCCCCTTGGCAAAAAAGAAACAACTCTGTAGTCACTCATCAGTGGAAGGGTCAGGGGGCAGGCAGAAGCCACCAAGTAGTCAGGATCCTCTCTCAAGGATCTCTCTCCCCGATGGATGCGGAAGAGGGACATC
This sequence comes from Platysternon megacephalum, assembly GCA_003942145.1. Classification (NCBI taxonomy): domain Eukaryota; kingdom Metazoa; phylum Chordata; order Testudines; family Platysternidae; genus Platysternon; species Platysternon megacephalum. Next base: position 7,527,579 of record QXTE01000053.1, read on the forward strand.
CTGCCAGGCTCAATCCATTGGAGTGTTTAACTCCACAGGAACGTCCCCAGTGGACCAGGGCACATATCTTCTAGCAGGAACGGCTGGCTGGGGCCTCACCTTTTGTTGGGACACCAATCCAATTGAGGTAGCGAGTCAGCTTCTTGGAGATGTAGGTCTTCCCCCGAGCTGGAAGGCCAACCATAACGATCACAGTGGGGGAATTGGTAAGCTGCGGCCCGCAGGCTACAATGAAGGGAGAAAACACACAAGAAGCCATTATAATCCCTCAGCATCATCCCTGCGAGGTTTGACAAAGCAGGCATCAGAGCGCTTACTACTGCCCCAACATCCCCTCAGTGCATCCACAGCAGGAGGAAATCTAATACCTCCCTCTTTAGTCTTCCCTCTCCCCATCCGAACAACTGGTGCCAGGCACTGAAGCCTGGAGTCTGCAAATTTGCTGACTCATTTTTGCAACAGGATCTGCTGAATGAACACGTGTCAGACTGAGCAGAGATGGGCAGCAGACAGCTCTGGGGTCGCCGGGTAACGAAGCCTGATGCAATGGCCTGACGAAACCAAGCAATACCTCTTCTCCTAAGCACTGACGTACCAGGGGGGAAGGCAGACAGTCTTACAGCTGAAGCTCAGGATTAGGAGACATGGTTCTACATCCAGCTCTACCACAGGCGTCCTGCAAGACCTTGGGCAAGTCACGTCACCCCTCTGTGCCTCAGTTTCCCCATTTATAAAATGAGGACAATAATACCTCCCCCACTTCACAGGGACACCGGTGGACTGCTTCAATAAAGAGCTAGTGGAATGCAGGTGACAATGGTTTGATTCATTATGTTTGGTTTGCAACACAAGATACCTCTCCTAGGAACCTGGTTCCCAGAAGAGTTACTCAGTATCCGAGCACTTTGGAACTTTAACGGGCCGCCTCCTGCATATGACTTTCCAGCGATCTAGACCTTCTTCTATACAAGTGGGTAGTTCACTGGGATTCAAAAGGCACTGACTGAAGCTGGTCCCACTGGTGCCAGCTTCGTTTCTAGGCCTGCCTTAGCAGCAAGGCGTTCACGGATCACACATGCCCGAGCAGAACTGGCTCCTGCCTACTGCTCTCTGCTGCTGCCACTGCCGAGATGGCATAGCGCACAGGCGAGGGCATTCTGGAGTTGGGTCATTACAGCATCAACTTGCAGGCAGAGGAAGTCAAGTTAAACCACGGCCAGTCCCCACTTTGTGACTTTGCATTTTACACCACTCCCAGAAGACTCAAGGGTGCTTGAAGCCCTTTCACAACAAGGTGCTTGGGCGCACGGTGTCCTGAACATCCCAGGGACACAGGACGTGTAAACGTGCTTCACTGCAAGTGACTTCTCACTGAAACGGCCTTTAGTTACTTCACTCCTGCAAAACTGGGGCTCACAAATGGCAAGCCACAGCAACGCTAGCCAGACCTAGGCATGGGGCAGGCCTTGTTCAGACTTCTTTCCCCACTCAGCAAATACACCTCCATTGGCTCCTGCAGAACGGCCCTGCCCATTCTAGTCCTGTCTGTCTGTGCTCAGGAAGAGATCCAAATTACGTACTGGATTTATGATGCGGAAAAAAAAAATCCATGGAAGACTAAGATGTGACTGCTGCACTTAAACCTGCAGGCCTCTAAAGCCCTGAAAGAGAAGTCCATAAACCCGCTGGACAGTCCCTTCCAACCAGCTTTCTTAGAATGAGTAACAGCTTTTAAGTGAACACATGCAACTGACCACCCCCTTGAGCTTGAAAAAGGACCGAAATAGAATGATACACGTTAGCTGCAGAGCTGTGGCCATTCCGAAAGTGACATTTAAGAGTGAAATGGTCCATATTACAGCCTCCACCACTTACCACATGTAGATAAAGCTATTTTGAAGCAGGTACTTTTTAAAATTTAAAGCCCGATCTGTGTCAATGGATTGAAATTCAGTCCAGAGATGACAGTAGAAAAAGCACTATCTGACACAGCGGCAGGTTAGCTGTTAAAATAAAGATCCCTCCTCATTTAACCTAATTACCTAACCAAAAAATAGCAAGATTTCTGAGTCAAATTTCTCTCGTATTTAGTCATCTCCACCTCCAACAAAGTCTCTAGGAAGAGTCCCACTGCTGCACAAGGGAAGAAAAAGCCATACTCCAAGTATAGAAAAATGCAAGAAAGGATGACATCTATCATTGATGGCATAATAGAATCTGGATTATAGTTGAGTTCCTTAATGCTACTTGGCATCCCATATGCAAAACCTCCTGGTCTTCATGCTAAGCATAAAAAGAGCCTTAAATAAGAGTCACCTATGGACAACTCAGAGTGAAGTTATCTGCAGTCCTCATTTTTATACACAAGGCTTTCAAGGACATTTTCCCTCCATTCCTTACCCACAGATAGTTCTGTCTAGTTTGTCAGCCTCATCAGAATGGCATGCAAGGAGTGAATGTCTTTTGTTATTACAGCAAGAAAAATAAACATCATAACCGCACAGAATGAAGCTGAGTTTGGTGCACGCAATAAACAGGACTCCAATCTCATTTGGCTCCATCAGATCAATCTGGATCATGTGATTTGCTGAGCTCCGCCAATATTTTTGGATGGTGCAGGCAAGAGGCAGATTGCTGAAAGGGAAGGGGATGGGACTTTTCTCAAACTAGATTTGGGAGTTTCAGTCAAATTTAAGGGGTGTAAATTCCTTTCAATGTCTATGTAAATTCCTGTGTATCTAGATCAGGACAGATTTCTACCGCCTTGCATCCAAAAAAACCCCCTAAAGCTATTGGAAAAAGGACAGCCTGGTACAAAATTATAGCAACAGTGAAAAAGACCGATTAGATCCTCGAGTCATTCCTCTTGCCAGTGCCTGATATAGCTGACTAACAGAGGATTGGATCTTAGCCAATAGGGGTGTCAACTCTGAAAAATCAAAGAATGATAGAATGGTTAACTTTAAAAAAAAAAAAAAAACCACACAAGTTTTTCTTGCACTAAGGAAAAAAAATGAAGCCGGTCTTGAAACACTTCAGTAAAAGACTGAAGCAAATCTGAAAAGAAAAATTAATTGGCGGGTCTGTTCAGCCTTGCTCTCCTGAATTACCATCTCGCCTCTGGGCTCTCCAGGGCAGGATTAAAGGAGCGTTCCCCCAACTTTCCCACTTGAGCTCACCAAATCAAAGCTGGGCTGCAGCTATTACAAGAGATCCCCAATCCCAGACCTCAGGGCAGCATTGCAGGTGTTTCCCCATCTCTACACTCACACCAGCACTGCTGAAGTCTCACCATTGGCCAGGGAGGGTGACAGATGAAAGAGGAAACTTAATTACCTCCCTTCCCCCACAGCAGAAAAAGGATCCACAACACTGAGCCAAGAGGAGTTTTGCCAAGTGTGCTCGACATTAAAAATAAATAGATACTTGAACAGAGAAGGGAATTGGACTGTTCGCTCCACTGAATATTTCATTATTCTTACGCTCCAGTTAATTAAATCTGACCCTGCAAGGATGAGCATACACATACACACAGGCAAATCTGCAAATCTTAGGGTCTGATCCTCAGAGGTGCTGACCACATACACTTTAAGGGGAGTTGTAGGAACTGAGCATCTTCATTTGGAAATTTTTCATCAGATGCATTTTAAGGAAGGTCCATAAACTCAGGGTTCCGGCGAGTCATTGGAATAAAAGTGCCTCCTAAAGAGAAGTAGCAGCCGAGAATTGTATGTGCACTTCCTCGTTAAGAACCTGATCTAAAGCCCACCAAAGTCAGTGGGAGTCTTTCAATGACGTTTACAGGAACTAAATGAAAAACCCAGAAAGGTGCAAAGCGTGGAGCACCTAAAATGAACCAAAGATTCGGTTAATCCTTTCTGGCCTCCAATAATACAGATTTCAGTGTAACCAAAACAAGTTCCAACTGTAAAGAGGATTCAGCTAGGATCTTTAGAAGCACAAAAATCAGTGCAAAAACATTTCCCAATGTGCCACAATATTCATCAAAGCGTGTGCGAGGGGGATTTCCTGCTACTACCAACCTGAGTTTAAAATAGAAAATCCCCCCAATCAATTTTTATTTTTACTATCTAAATAAAGACTGTTAGTTTATGCCAAACAGACAGCAAGAATACAAAGCTGCAAGATCACAACGAACAACAGAATGACACTGAGTTAGGGGGGGGCTGCAAAACAGATGTGTGTGATATACCTGTCTAGACTTTTCTACAATGCATTATACATGCACATGTGCACATACACATTTATATATAGAGAGATAAAAACACTTTGGTAAATTAGTGCATAAAGCATTTATATGGTGCTCTTCAGCATGGTGTGTGTGTCTGTATGTGAGTATGCACTCTGGTAGTAGACTCCACAGAATTGCTTGCGTGCACACAACACACACAGTATACATATATATTAGGTATATAATTGTATACACAAAATGTATATATATACATATATATATATGCAGGTACACATGCAAGTTGAGCAAGGATGAAGGAAGAGAAAAGTACCAGCCATGCATCCTCAAATATTCCATGCACACACACCCCTCCTTCTTGTAAAGTGAGTTGCTCTGCCCATTAAGCCGTCTGCAATAACTTGGCTTCACAGACTACGTGAGAGACGTGCAACTTGACAGAAATTTAATGGATCACCATCCAAAGGCGAGAGGGAGGCATCGTTTCACATCGAGTCAATCTCCCCTAACAAGAAGTCAGCCAATCAGACTAATTATTTCACATGCACACACGCAGAAAAATTCAAGCTGTTGGCCCGGGAAGCTTTTTGATGATGCTTAAAAGAGACACTATCGCTCCCTGCTTTCCCTGGGATTTCATACTATGTGCATTAGATACGAATCTCTATTGTAGCTCAGTATTTGCTCTGCAGTCTGGAGTGATGTTTGTGCTCCTTGTTTTATTTTTATGGAGCAGCTGCGGGGGAAGGGGGGGGGGAGGTCCTTGATGCCCAAATGAATAACATTAAAGAAGTATAGTCCAACAGATTATTAGGAATCACCCCCGAGGGGACCCATTCCATGTTAAGGGAGAGTAATTACAAGCTCCATTATCACATCAACTAGCACTTCCACAGAAGTCTTGATAAACCAAAATACATCACAAGCTCTCTCTACCTCAACGATTTACGTTGATGACTGTGGAGTACCCGAGTATAGGGCCATATCTGTTTTATAAGGATTTCTTTAAAAAGCCAAACACCTACGTGGAGTACCCTGTAAAAGTCCCATCTGCTAACTATATAGCTAATTTCCCCAGACAGGAGACCTGTTATCCTGTAGAAATCAAGGTCTTGCTGCCACACAGATATGCAGCCTTCTCCATAAAGCTATTTCCTACTCCGTTTACTCTACACAGCTGACTGACAAAGGAACGCAGGGGGTATCAAATCCCACATGTAGCCCTGTTCTGGGCAGATTGTGCCATCTCTGACAGAAACCCCAGGGGTCGGTCTTTTTCTTATTGTATAGTTTCACCAGCCAATAAAATCTCATTTAATTTGACTGGCAAATCCATTAGGAAAATATCGTATAGTTTTCTCTACAGGACCAGAGACCACATTTGTTTTCCTTATTTGTTGTAAAATCGTATTGGCATTCAAGACAGACAGACACACACACATTTCATAGGCAAGAGAGGCAGCACAATCAGTGGCTGTTTTTTAACCCCAGCTGTTTAAAGGGGCAGTGTTTCTGGTCGAGGGACACAAATATACAAGCTACTTTTCCTACGGGATCACAACCAAAATCAAGTCACTTATGCAGCTCATTTTGCACATGGAAGCAAAGGGTGAGGGACTTTCCAACGCTAAGTCTGCTCCCATTGAAGTCAATGGTAAAACTCCAAGCAGAATCAGGCTTTTGACAATCCTGGCCGAAATAAAACGTGAGTGATGTAACTTTACAAGTCCAAACTTCTCTGTATTGGAGGATCCTATCCAAAGCTAGGTAGAGGAAAATAACCAGGTGACCCACCACTATGACAGCACCCAGCCACCGCCACTTGTCTCATGCTGGCGGAGCTAAAAGTGAATCACAGAATGGGGAGGGGGAGGAATGCTACAGACTTTACTTCTTGCTCAAGGCAATGGGACTTTTCAATACTACACCAGGGGAGAAACACTTTAATCAGCTCTCATGGGGAAAGACCAGGGATGGTACGATGCAGTATTGTTGTAGCCCTGTGGGTCCCAGGATATTAGAGACATGGTGGGTGAGGTAATATCTTTTATTGGACCAACTTCGGCAGGTGAGAGAAACACGCTTTGGAGCTGACACAGAGAGCTCTTCTTCAGGGGATAGTATATGAGACTTCATTAATTAAGGTTTATGAAGAACTTGGAGATCCCTGGGTGCAAGAGGCTGTAGAGATGCAGTTTGGCACTGCATCTTCTGCAGCTCCTTAACGAAGAGGAGATTTAGGTGCAGGGATTTCTTTTGGAGGGAGGTGGGACTGCACCGGGCTCAGATCTCCCTTACGGGGGAAGAAAGGGGCCCTGGGAACAACGCAGCAGGGAAAATGCAGCATCCATGCTTTGCCCCCTCCCCATCCAGCAACGCTACACGCGGGGAAGCCACATCAGCCATCTCCCAGCACGACAGGTCCCAGGTCCCGTCCCTCCAGCAGCCCCAGGGTCAAGGAACGGGAAGGCGGCGGGTCTGGACCCTGCCCGCCCAGCCGAGGAGCAATGCACAGTGGCCGATGCGGCAAACCCATCGTCATTTCCAGCCTGTGTTTCTCCCCCCTTCCCCCCCCCACAGCACGGAGGAGTCACACGCGCCAGCACCAGTCCCCGCCTCCAGCCATGCGTGCAGCCGGAGGAGTCGTGCTGCCGCTAGACCGGGGCTAGGGAGCATTTCAGGTCACCCCCCCCCCCCCGGCCGCCCATGCCGGCAGCACTAAGGACACGCAGACGCGGAGCTAGGGGCCGGTTATAGGGGCACAGCTCGCCAAGGGCATCGGGCCACCGCGTGCAGCAACCCCCCCCCCCCTCCCGGCAGCGGCACCTCCCTGCTCAGCCTCACACGGATGCTCTGCTCAAGGGAAACCCGCCAGTGCAGCCGTGGGAGTATGTTCCTCCCGCCGACTCCGCTGGATGGACACACGGGACAAGCCCCGTGTCCAACACGGGACAACGCTTGATTTCTAGGGAAACGCCGGGGGGGACATTCCCACTGCTCTCCAGTGCAATCGTCCTACGTGTCCAGGTGAGGGTGCAAACAGCGCCCATGATCCGTTTCTAAAATCCGGGGCGATGCTCACCCGAAGGGACAAATCAATGACCCAAGGGGCGGCCCCTTGGAACGAGGGAGGGGTAGCGCCCCCCCTCACATCTGTTAGGAAGGTGTGTGGGGGGGACACAGCTCCCCCCACTCGCGGCATCCCATCCCACGCCCATCAAGCGCCAGGACCGGCAGCTCCCGTAAATACACCGCAAGTGACATAGCCCGTGGTCCACCCTGCCGGTGCATTAGCGCGCATAGAGACTGGCACTGCTCTGCCTAGGTGCGGGCACCGCTAAGGCTTATCCCCGCACCCACCCACCCCGCCCTATTCCCACACATCTGTCCTCCCTCTGCCCCCCGCCCCACTATACTCACATCTGCGGGGCAGGGCAGGGCGGTTATCATTGGGGAGCCAAATCTTCTGGATCCGGCTTTGCGTCAGCTCCATGGGCATTTTTACAACCAAGGTCGGTTTGCGCTCCGTGTCCGGCTTGGTGGATAGATGCACGGGAAAGAGAATAAAAAGGGGCTTTTGGTTGGTTTTTTTTTTTTTGGTTGGTTTTTTTTACAAGCGGGCCCAGATGCGGGAGCACCTGAGGTCTTTACACTCTAGTCTTAAGGCTTCTGATCGCGCAGTGCTTGCAAAGTAAGGCTGGGACACTGCCTGGAGGGGAGGGGAGCGCCGGCTGCACGTGTTCCCCGGGACAAGCCGGCTGGATTCTCGCCGATCCCTCAGCCTCACGCCCCTGCAACGCTGCTCCGCGGGCGGAATTTCCCCACGGGGGCTTCCCTCTGCAGGAGCCGGTCGGGGAATGCCAGTGAGACGGGTTCCCGGGAGTCTTCCTCCACCTCCTGCCTCTCTCGTGTGAATGCCCCGGCTCCCACCTCGCCGCAGCTATTTCTGCAGCAAAAGACCGGCCGGCAAACCCCGCGTCACCCACAGCCCGCCCCTAGCAGGCAAGGGCGGGGGGAAATTCTTTGCAGGGAGCAGCCGGCATCGGAGCAGCAACCCGTGCTGCCCCCGCGTGGCGGCTAGCCGCGTTGCAGCCCCCCTGGGGAATTGGCGATCAACTTTTTCTTAGACAAAGGAATCACATTAGTGAGACAAACTTGCAAAAAAATCCATACATGGCACGGATAATCTACGCGACTCTGGAATAATTTGAAGAGATCACTGTATCGCTCCCATGTGTGCATGTTGTATACATTCTCGATCTAGCATTATATACTAGTCTGGGTGCAATACCCACTGGTAAATGCATGCACATTTTATACACACACTAAGTATAATATATATATACACGTTTATTGCACAGTCATATATAAAAATCTTGAACCTATAAGGGTATAGTTCGCATATGCATAAGAGAAGGGGGAATTATGTACTGCATAGTAGCTCTAAAATACAGCTACATATAAGTATTTTCACTGAACTGTATTGTGAATACACTAAATCCCAAATGGATTATTTCCCTGAGATAGACACCAAAATCAATGGATTATTTCCCTGTATATCGTGTATACACAATGCACGGGGATGAGCTCCTCCCCATTAAGGGGTGAAATATAAATGCAAAGATTTTGTATTTAAACCAACAAAGAAAAATCCCTGGCTCGATCCTTTTGCTGCCTGCCCCATTCAGGCTCCTGCAACCTTTATGCCACCGATCGGAGATCAGGAGCTTATTTTGATAGTAAAATACTATTTTATATTGAATATCGATCATTTCCCCCTCCTAATTGAAAGCTAGGCTGCATTTCAGCCCGCGAACTGATTTTTGCGCGCACACACACACACACACACAAGCGACACAAAAGGCAAAACGCAGACAGGGGTGTGGGCTGCCGGGTGCAGGCACGTCCCTCACGTTCCGCATGACTCTGCGGGGAAGCCTCAGCCCTAGCTACAGACGCTCCTTTCATCGCAGCTGGATGCACTTGCTGCGGCAGGGAGACGCAGCCCTAGGAAGGAGCTGGCGCTGCCACCGGTTCGCTCTCCAGCCCTGCCGTGGGCGCTGATCGCTACCTTCTCCTGCAGGTCGTCAGAGAGGGGCTTGCTGACTGGCAGGCGGCTAGGAAACTCCAGCACCCAAGATTTAGTTCAGCTGGGTTATTACAGTAGGAGCAGGGCGTTATTCCTATTGCTAGGCACATACTCCTGCTGGTCCAGCAGCCCTGTAGTAACAGCATAACCTACTGACCTGATGCTTTGCTTACCAAGCATAGTAATTTACCCAATACAATAGTAAGATTAATGGGGGGGAAGTCACTAGTCTCTAATAGCCAGGTATTAAGGACACAGAACCTGCGGGGAAACAGGACCAAAGTGCTGAGCACCCTTCATACTCACTGAAGTCAGCGGAAATTTGGGGTCTCTCTCCAAATGGACATAGAGGCTTACTCCAAAACCCATGGAAGGGGGTCCTTCTATGGCCATTGGATCAGGCCCAGAATGACAAAGGCAAGAGAGAGCTCTTGTGCACAAGAATAAATCATGAGGTTGAGGGGGGAGGGGAAAGATAAACACTTAATATTGTCCTTGGCAAAGTTAATTCCCTGCAGGATTAATGACTGATTATGGTTCGATTCCAGGGAATGACCTATAGGGCCCATTAGCTTGGTGCGGCCAGGTCATTATTTCACAGGAAAGGCAATGCACCAGACTGGTTAAGGTTTAATTTTTAAATGGATGGATTTTTATCTGATGGCCAGCTACCTTTTCAGTTTAAAACAATGCTTCCAGGCTTGCGGAACTGCCTTAATGAAATCAATCCCAGGGTGGCTGAAATAAACTAGCATAGCAAATAAAGATGTGAAGATAAAATTATGGAAGAGCCAGAAAAATATACCCCAAGCTTGTACGGGGCATTCCCCCAGCATTCCCAAAGCTGCTTCATTTAGATATGATGGGGGCAGATCCTTAGCTGGAGTAAAGTATCATAACTCCATTAACTTCAATGGAGCTATGACAGCTTACACCAGGTGAGGGTCTGCCCCCATGCAGCTAGTTCATTTATGTAGAAAGTTTAGAAGCAGTGCAATATTGTGAGTCATGAGTCTGCTTTAATCGTTTTTAACATACCTATCATGCTTGAAAACTAAGCCATTCCAACAAATTGGCACAACAACATTTAGAGTGTTAACTAGTTTTTAACACTATATAGTGCACCCTTGATTTCTGGAAGTAAATCTATATATTTTTGTTACAAATATATAGCGAGAACGTATAATTGGCCACAATTTTACTTTGCAATAAATATACAATCACCCATGTAAATGTAGCCTTGATTGAGGAGATTAAAATGCAAGTCCCAAAAAACACTCGGGGGGGGGAGGGGGGGAGGGAGGGTGGCGGGAGGGAATCTAGTAAGGGAGTTGGGGAAAAAATCCAAAAGGGCTTGGCTGGTAAAAAACAAAATTGTATGTCAAGAGCAGAGAGAGTTGTTACAAAATCAGGAAGTGGGGGACCCTGTAGATCAAACAGTTAGACCAGGGGTAGGCAACCTATGGCACGGGTGCCGAAGGCGGCACACGAGCTGATTTTCAGTGGCACTCACACTGCCCAGGTCCTGGCCACCGGTCCGGGGGGCTCTGCATTTTAATTTAATTTTAAATGAAGCTTCTTAAACATTTTAAAAACCTTATTTACTTTACATACAACAATAGTTTAGTTATATATTACAGACTTATAGAAAGAGACCTTCTAAAAAGGTTAAAATGTATGACTGGCACGCGGAACCTTAAATTAGAGTGAATAAATGAAGACTTGGCACACCACTTCTGAAAGGTTTGCCGACCCCTGAGTTAGACACTACAATATACAATTTACGTACCAACCATCCTTGCTATAGCCACAGCATACAGGTAGAATTATAGAATCATAGGTTTAGAAGGGACCGCAAGGGTCAGTCTACCCCCCTTCCAAGGTACAGTACAGCCATACAGCTGTACAGCCTCTGATTTGGTTGTATCCATAGAGGCAAAGGCATTCAGTTTTCTCCATTCCATCAGTGAAAGAATTTCTCATGTCAACTTTCTCCAAGGAGTCACAATGAGTTTCAAGGAAGAGTTTAGTTGTGTCTGAATTGCAATGGGCTGAGATGCTGCTGCTAACGTACAGCAATACCAGGTCCACTAAAGTCTGTAATTTCGCTCCTGATTTAAAGGTGACCTGAGAAGGCAGGAACATGTTTTCATGTCCTTATCCAATGATGTCTAAACTTTTTCCTCCTGCTTGTTTCTTTGCATGAAAAATTCAGATCTTGTGATGCCATACTACCCCGGAAAAGGATTTAAGGTGGCCGCTGGAGAGAGGGAGGTGTTAAGTAACCTGACTATCCACACCTAAAGGATAGTTAAGCTTGATAGGCAAGCACCTACTGAAGATGGAGTCCAGCTGGGCAGGAGAAGGCAGGACTGGTATAAGGCCAGGAAGAGAGGGCAGAAGGAGGCTGCAGTGTGGAAGCCTGCAGTCAGTCTCTGGGCTTAGAGAGGGAAAAGGAGGAAACTCAGGGAGGGAGTAGAAGTCCTGGACTCCTGGGCCTGAGGGAAGGGCCCACCCAGAGGGGTGATAGAGGAGGAAGTCTGACAGNTGCCGACCCCTGAGTTAGACACTACAATATACAATTTACGTACCAACCATCCTTGCTATAGCCACAGCATACAGGTAGAATTATAGAATCATAGGTTTAGAAGGGACCGCAAGGGTCAGTCTACCCCCCTTCCAAGGTACAGTACAGCCATACAGCTGTACAGCCTCTGATTTGGTTGTATCCATAGAGGCAAAGGCATTCAGTTTTCTCCATTCCATCAGTGAAAGAATTTCTCATGTCAACTTTCTCCAAGGAGTCACAATGAGTTTCAAGGAAGAGTTTAGTTGTGTCTGAATTGCAATGGGCTGAGATGCTGCTGCTAACGTACAGCAATACCAGGTCCACTAAAGTCTGTAATTTCGCTCCTGATTTAAAGGTGACCTGAGAAGGCAGGAACATGTTTTCATGTCCTTATCCAATGATGTCTAAACTTTTTCCTCCTGCTTGTTTCTTTGCATGAAAAATTCAGATCTTGTGATGCCATACTACCCCGGAAAAGGATTTAAGGTGGCCGCTGGAGAGAGGGAGGTGTTAAGTAACCTGACTATCCACACCTAAAGGATAGTTAAGCTTGATAGGCAAGCACCTACTGAAGATGGAGTCCAGCTGGGCAGGAGAAGGCAGGACTGGTATAAGGCCAGGAAGAGAGGGCAGAAGGAGGCTGCAGTGTGGAAGCCTGCAGTCAGTCTCTGGGCTTAGAGAGGGAAAAGGAGGAAACTCAGGGAGGGAGTAGAAGTCCTGGACTCCTGGGCCTGAGGGAAGGGCCCACCCAGAGGGGTGATAGAGGAGGAAGTCTGACAGAGATGGAATAGGAAGCAGTCCAGGGAAACAACAGCAAGATTTTGGGATGGAGCTGACCTTGGCTGCTGATTGTAGGGTCCCTAGGCAGAAACCTGGAGTAGTGGGTGGGCCCAGGTTCCCCTACCTGCCATTGGGGAAGTGGCATAAGCTTGAACTGGAGGACTACTGGAAATGATACCACATCACATAGAGGAAGTACCACAACTCCTAGAGCGTGGACAGGGCCGCAGCCCACGAGAGATGGAAAAGGGGTCTCAGACCAGGCAAAGCTATTTCCCAGATGCAGCCACAAGCAGGCAGCCCAGTGGTGAGCAGAGAATACTGTGACACTTGTATATCCTGTTTATCCTGGAAGACTTGTGAATGACTGGAGAACTGGTAGGGTAATGACATCACAAGTACCAAGGAAGTGAAACCTGATTGAATTAAAATCAGATCCCCTTTCAATTAGGCTACATAATAATTATTGGCCAAGATTCCCCAAAACACGAGCCTAAAGTTAGGTTAATCCTTAGGCACCTAAGTGACCTGATTTTCAAAGGTGTGAGCACCCAGCTACACCCGCTGAGTCAAATTGAGGATATGTTCATTGGTGTTCGTGCAGCACTCAGATGCTACGGTGGTGCGGTCATCTAAATAAACAGAACAGCAGGAAAAGCACTAGGTGCTGTAAAACAGCTTCTGTCTAAAGTGCAGTGGTAAAAAGCACAGCTTCTCATACACCAACATGCTTATCACACTTGTAACTAAACTTCACACGCTGCTTCCCCAATTCCGGGGCCATGAGTTGTTTAGTTAATTCCCTTTTATGAGGGCGCGAGACTGGAAGTCACTTAGCAGTGGCCATCTGTGTATTACTCAGGACTGCGTGTCAGGCGGCCCGTCACGCAGCGTTCCCTGCATGTCACCCAAGGCGAGGGACGCCTCCATCAAACAAAAAGGAAAAATGCCAGTTCTCTGTGGACCGCAGAGCCAGAGGGAATGGACAGGATCTGGCTGTGAAGAAAGATGCAGAGGGAGGAATACAAATAACAAAAGTCATTATGGGATATTCAGGAAAGAAAGAATCCTGTGATTTGGACCCAAAAGGCTTCCTGTCCATTGGTCAGCCAAATCCCACCATTTAAAAAATGGTGCTACTAAAGGACCTAGCCAGAGATTGATGGCGCGTTATCTGCAAGGAGGCTACATCCCTTTAGGATTTGCCATGCTGCTGCTGCAGAAATAAAGTTACCCTGCACAGGGTTCTTATCCTTCTTCAGTTCATATACAACACTACAGCCCCTTTTGTACTGCAGCAGCTAAGGCCCTGTATCTTGGAAATTCCAAGGCGTTTATATAGCCTTCATCACGAAAGCACTGAGTGGTTCCAAGATCAGGACTAGAGGTACATGGGCAGAGCTATGCAGGGTCCAAAATTGGAGTAGCAGGGGGTGCTGCAGGTGAGGATGTATGTGCATTGGCAGAGTTTGGGGAGTGGATGGGATACTTGCATAGCATCTCCACATAGCACAACTCACTCTAGTCTAGTGTATGCTAGTTCCTTGCTTGCTATCAGGAGAACCAAATGTACCTACTTTTAAAATTAAGCAAGCACATTTGCATTTAAAAAGTAGCCTAAACAAGGCAAGAATCAAAAGGAAGGAAATGTGTGGAATTTAAGAGAAAAACAAGGACCTCTTGTCAACCATAGACAGCAGGACCTGGAAATACAGTACACTACCCTTTCCATTATACACCTCCCTTTGCTGGCCTCAGGAATTTAAATGTCAGCATTTTAAATTGGCTTTTTGGCTGCAAAGTCTACATGGGAGAACTTCCGGTGTTATTTGGGGGTGGGGGGAGTCATTTTGGTCCATTTTCACTTAAGGGGGGGAATTCTGTGCATGACATTTTGGTGGATTTCAGATGCTTTTTAGTTACTATCAGATTCTACCAACATTACTCACATTGAGTAATACCATCTCCTTCAAATAGCCCCAATGAAATTGGCACAGTTAAGCATGGCAGAATTAGACCCTGGATAAACCAGGGCTTCTAGCCCTGTTGGAGAGAGAGGGAATTGGAAATGCCTTTAAATAGCTTTGGGCCAGTAACCTTTTAGTTCTGATCTCCTCAGTAATGATCTCCTCAGTAATAATCTCTCTCCTTCTTTCTCTTTTTATTTATCTCTTTTCTATTTTTATTTATTGTCCTTAAATAACATACAGTAAAATGCTCTGTGCTTGAGATTTTTTCAATCCCTATGGCAGCTCTGGACAACAATTCATGTTAAAATTAATGGGAACTGAATGTCAAATGCCCTTTTGGCCATTTTGAAGATCTCAGCAAAATCGGTAAGAGCTACTTGACTGCTCAGCACTTTTGATAATCGAGCCACTTATTTAGGTGCCTAAATATGGTCTTAGATGGCTTTGATTTAGGTGCCAAACTCCCACTGAATTTCAGTCCCCTGGGCTCCTTTAAAAACTGAGGTTTATGATTTCAAAGTCTTGGCCTATGTGTTTAATTCTTTTTTGTTTCTCTGCTGTTAGAAACATGAGCGTCTGACACCAAACCCCACATGTGTGTGTGCCCCAAGCCTTCTGGACGCATGAGTCAGGCTCTAAACATAGCAGCTGCTGGACCTTGTGTCTCTGATGGGTCAACCCAAAGCCCCAGAGCTAAATGCTCCAGACTTTTGGAAGAACCTGGACCTGAATTTGGCAGCTTGGGTCCATCTTCAGTAAAATCTCTCCTATTAATATCCACTGTACAGAAATAAAGATTAACAGTGATTTATTTTTGAGAATGCTGACTCCCAAAGGACATGACTCCTATTCTTATTCCCAAGGAAGCTTAAGTGGAAAGCTTATGTCACATCCATGTTTCATGGTCTGAAGTTTGGAGAGGAAACCAGATTCACTTCTCCATGATGTGGCACAAAAAGTGCAGCCTACAGACTGCAGAGGAACAGACTGGGTCTGTCAGAGCAAACTGATGATAATATGCAAAATCTCACTGACTCAGAGCGGGACTTTACATATTTATCATTACAATGTCTCTGGACTTAGCATGCATGCCAGATGATGTCAGTGTGTATTGAGATTATGATGCAAAAGATGCCCAAAGCTTAATGGCTCGAATGGCCCATATCACACTCCAAAGAGAGCTACTTCCAGGCCAATGAGGAGAGTTACAAGAAAAATAGTGAGCATTCACTGGTAGCTACACTGGGAGAGAACTATAGATTCAGTACATGGATCATTTGATGGGTACCTGTTCTGTTCATTCCCTCTGAAGCACCTGGCATTGGCCACTGTCGGAAGACAGGATACTGGGCTAGATGGACCTTTGGTCTGACCCAGCATGGCCTTCTTATGTTGTTCTTATTGGGAATTACGTCAGATGCTGTTACAAAATACTGTACCTAAAACCAGGGCCGCCCAGAGGGGGGGCAAGTGGGGCAATTTGCCCCGGGCCCCGCAGGGGCCCCCACGAGAATGTTGGAGGCTCCCCCCCGCCTCCGCCTTCCCCCATCCCCCGGCACCTCAGTGCACCACGTCCAGGAGCAGCCCTGGACAGCGCTGCAGTGTTGTGGCTCCAGCGGGGCCTGAGCTCCTCCCGCTCAGAGCTGCGTGGTAAGGGGGCGGGGCTGCGAGCTCTGGCCAAGCGGCGGGAGCTCAGGGCCGCTCCTGGACGCGGCGCGCTGAGGCTCTGGGAGAGGGGGGAGGCGGGGGTAAGCGGCATGGTAAGGGGGTCGGGGGGGGGGGGGNACAGCCTTCCCTACCCTAAAGCTCATTCAGCAGTTTGAGGCTTGCAGACAGCTATTTAACACAAAGAGCCAAGCTGTTATCTTTTCCCTTAGGGCTACCATCCCTTTCACTTCTCAAATGCCAAATTATAGTCTACATTTAATTTCAGTGCCATAGGGAGATTCATGTCAGGGGAGGGTAGCTTCATTTAAAATTAGCCACTTTAGATTAACAGTGATAGAGCCAAGAGAGCCATGGGGGAGGGATCACATGAGAAGAGCAATATCCTACACCACCTACCTCCTTCCCAACCCTACCAAGGGAGACCCCCCCTCCCCTGCATTCCCCGAGGCTCCAGAGGGGTTAATTCAGTGGTTCTCAAACTTTTGTACTGGTGACCCCTTTCACATAGCAAACCTCTGAGTGCGACTCCCCCTTATAAATTAAAAACACTTTTTTATATATTTAACACTATTATAAATGCTGGAGGCAAAGCAGGGTTTGAGGTGGAGGCTGACAGCTCGTGATCCTCAGTAATAACCTCGTGACCCCCTGAGGGGTCCCGACCCCCAGTTTGAGACCCCCTGGGTTAATTTAATTGTAGCACCCTGTGTCCATTCACATGCATGTGCTATTTTGAGCATTTCAGTTTTCACAACATAGGCTCATCCCAGATTCTGGAACAAGCTCAAATGCTCAGTTCGTGGAGTATGTACATAAGCCAGGGCCGGCTCCAGGCACCAGCGTAGCAAGCAGGTGCCTGGGGCGGCCAATGAAGAGGAGGGCGGCACGTCCGGCCATTCGGCGGCGGGGCCGTCACTCCCTCTCCGAGCGAAGGACTTGCCGCCGTAGAAGGAAGCGGCGGTAGAGCTGCCGCCGATCGCGATCTTTTTTTTTTTTTTTTTTTTTTTTGGTGCTTGGGGTGGCAAAAATGATAGAGCCGGCCCTGACATAAGCTATACTAAAGACAAACCCACAGTAACCGTCTCCAGTTTGTGAGGGACCCCATGGAGCCAGTCTCTAAGAAACAGATAAGTTCATGGAGGTTAAGTCCATTAATGGCTATTAGCCAGGATAGATAAGGAATGGTGTCCCTAGCCTCTGTTTGTCAGAGGGGGGAGATGGATGGCAGGAGAGAGATCACTTGATCATTACCTGTTAGGTTCACTCCCTCTGGGGCACTTGGCATTGGCCACTGTCGATAGACAGGATACTGGGCTGGATGGACCTTTGGTCTGACCGAGTATGGCCGTTCTTATGTTCTAACCTAAATGAACCCAAAGTTATGGAGACAGATATGAGTCAAGGAAGCCAGCAGAGTATCAGAAACCTGGAAAAATCTCTGACTGGATGGGCTCAGGCGTTTGGTCACAAGCTGAGGTGGTTCAAAAGTCTGACCTCATCCATCACACTGGCCAGAGAAATTCACCCAGTGATTCCTACAGTGGAGGTAATTGTTCTGTCCTCTTCTCCATTTTTAACCCTATTATTTCGACTGGATTTCTCTCTCTCCCCTACCCCTCACCTTCCCCCTCTCAGCCTTTGCTCTTTTTAGCCCAGGCTCTATTAAATAGATGTTGAGCCTATTAACTTTTGAACTGCAGTCAAACCCACCAAGCTTAAGTTGGCACAAAATCAGACAAAAATGATTTCTCATAGATTTCATGGAGTTTAAGGCCAGAAGGGACGATAGATCATCCAGTCTGACCTCCTGCATATCACAGGCCACTCAATTTACCTAGTTACCTCTGTGTTGAGCCCAATAACTGGGGTTAGACTAAAGCATTTCAGTCCTCAGGAGCCTGAATTGTTGTCTGCCACACACAGAGAACACAGAGACCAATAGTGTCAGTTATTTAAAGGGGATGACAAAATTCTAATTAGACAGGCCAAAAAAGAATCTGAAGAGCAACTAGGAAAAGACACAAAAAGTAACAGCAATTTTTTTTTTTAAGTACATCAGAAGCAGGAAGACTGCCAGGCAGTCAGTGGGGCCGCTGGACGATTGAGGTGCTAAAGGAGCACTCAAGGAAGGCAAGGCTGTTGAAGAGAAGCTAAATCAATGAATTATTTGTATCAGTCTTCACTGCAGAGGATGTGAGGGAGATTCCCACACCTGAGCCATTCTTTTTAGGTGACAAATCTAAGGTGTCAGTAGAGGAGGTTTTGAAATAAATTGATAAATGAAACAGTAAAATCACCAGGACCAGATGGTGTTCACCAAGAGTTCTGCAGAAACTCAAATATGAAATTGCAAAACTAACTGTGGTATGTAACTTATCGCTTAAATCAGCCTCTATACCATGAGATTAAAAAGACTGGGACTGTTCATCTTAGAAAAGAGAGGACTAAGGGGGAATACGATAGAGGTCGATAAAATCATGAATGGTGTGGAGAAAGTGAATAGGGAAATGTTATTTACCTTTTCTCATAACACAAGAACCAGGGGTCACCCAATGAAATTAATAGGCAGCAGGTTTAAAACAAACATAAGAAAGTACTTCCTCACACAACGCACAGTCAATGCGTGGGACTCATTGCCAGAGGATGTTGTGAAGGCCAACAGTATAACTGGGTTAAAAGAGAATTAGATAAGTTCATGGAGGATAGGTCCATCAATGGCTATTAGCCAGGATGCTCAGGGTTGCAACTCTAAACCTCTGACTGCCAGAAGCTGAGACTGGATAACAAGGGATGGATCTTGATAATTGCCCTGTTCTGTTCATTTCCTCTGAAGCATCTGGCACTGGCTGCTGTTGGAAGACAGGATACTGGGCTAGATGGATCATTGGTCTGATCCAGTATGGCTGGTCTTATGAGATTCCACCAATGCCAGAGGCCCCTGCAGGGGCATGGAAACTGATTAGGTCAGATATGCTCAGATGATTCTAGCAAACCACCTGCTCCCCACGCAATAGAAGAAGGTGAAAAACCCCCAAGATCTCTGTCAATCTGACTTAGAGGAAAATTCCTTCCTGACCCCACATCTGGCAGAATTTTCCCAAACCTAATCCAAACTATTTAAAAATAAATACTAAAACAGAGCATACAGTTGAGCCTGACAGAGCCCAGCCACAAATTCAGAGTAAAATTATGTTCTCCTGCCAGGGGTCTCTGCAGATGAGTGCTGTCACTTGATAGGTCACTGCCGTTAAACTACCCCTGATTTTTAAAGTCAGTAAATAGATTGATATTTAATATACAAGGAATACTTCCAACTCTACAATACTTAGAGTCTGTTTTCATGGTGCTGCAGTCCAACCGTCGCAATGCTACCAAGTTAGGTGAAAGCAAACTGCAAAGAAAGATCACGAGCCAGATCCTTGGTTATGGCCAAAATGCACACAGTGGGTGCTGTGCAAAGCTAGCCTAAACCTCCCCTTGGTCCTGACCCTGGTGCTCTGTGCATGTCATCCCCTGTGTACTGCGATACAGTAGTTCAAGGGATGGACTGGCCTTTAACTGCCACATGGGCCTGAAAACCATGCTCCCCCTTCACAGCAATGCCTCCTTCCGCCACTCTGCGCTGGATGAGCAAAGACATACAAGCCTCTGATTTGGATCTATGCCCTTGCACTGGTGCGATCTTCACTGGGCCAGGCTATGCTGGACTCTGGGAGTGAGTCTATGGATTTCAGTGGGACTGCTTGAGGAGTAAGTAAGGGTGATCGATTTGGGGCCCCGAGAGAGGCAAAGAAGGACACGATGCTGCAACACACGATTGCAGCACCAAAGCACTCGCTGTTCCAGTTTTGTAACGCACATCAGGTTGAATGACAAATCGGACCAAGTGAAATTCCTTCCTTCCCCATTAAAAAAAAAAATTCTACCCGTTATGAGAAATGATGAGACACTAAAATAGCAGCCGAGTAATTGGCCCACTGCTGAGCAATACATTCGGAGTCAAACTTTAGCCTTCCTTAAAGCTGCTGCCGGTGGAGCAGTTTGATGGAGTCCGATTTATTGGGCTTGGAGGCAGAGTAACTTCTGCTGCTAAGGGACGTCCCTGTGCACTAGTGGTTGCCATAACAGTACAAGCAGCTCGGGTCAAACACTGCCCTGGGAAGCTTGTCCTCCAATTTTTAAATAGTCCAAATCTGCCACTTCACTGCTGAGAAACAGGGAAAAGTCACTAACTGCACAGGACCCACAAAAACTGGGATGTGAATTTTTCCTTCCAACTCTGTAAGCAGCAGCTAACAGCTGCCTCTCTCCAGGGGATGGCTTGGGGGTCTAAGAAGCAGGCCTGGAGTATCTAATCTCATCGGGAACTACAGGTTCTGTTCCTGGCAAGAGCAGTTCAGCCCTACATCATTCAGTGATAGAGAAGTTGAGCTCCCTGCAGTTTATTCTGGGTGTAGTTTTCAGATGAGATGCTCAAAAACAGGGGCCCTGCCTGTACATTAAATCCCATGGTCCATTTTGTAAGCATGGGAGTTCGCACCAGTGTCTTTAACCAAAACTTCCACCGTCCCTACTCTCTGCACTGATGAATAGCGTGTAGTTGGCCACTGTCCTCCAAACTAAGAGCCAGAGGCAGATTAGGGGTTTGTGGGGCCCTGGGCCAGAGCAAGTGGGGGTCCCTCCCCACCACTTCCGCCTGCAGTCCCTCTCCCTCCCCCCACCCCGTACTCCTGCCAGGGAGTGGGGTCAGGGCGCGGGGGCTTCCCCTGCTCTCCAGCAGGAGCGCTGGGGGAGCGGGGCAAGCACCTGTGCCCAGACCCCGCTCCGCAGCAGGAGTGCTGGGCGGGTGGGAGGAGCAGGTCGGGGCGCAGGGGCACCCATTTTTCCAGGGGCCCCCCAATTGGCCAGGGCCCCTGGGCATGGGCCCCATTGGCCCAGTGGCTAATCCGCCACTGCTAAGAGCAGCTGTATTTCAGTGGCACTGGCTGTGTACTGAAACTAACTGCTGCTGTGTGTACCACTGGGGTCTACTGGATGGAGTCAGTGCTATTCAACTCTATGGCATCAGCTTTATACTCACTAAGAGCAAATTTCCTTTAGCTCAAGGATTCCTGAAGCAGGAGGATTTGGGTTTTAATTTGTAGCTGTCCGTCGATTTATGACAATGTACTTTGTTACGCACTTCGGGATCCCTTGGGATGAAAGGGGCTACACGAAGATCATGATAGTCCCCAGAGCTACACCAACACCAATGCTGCCAGCCTCAAGAGATCAAAAATCACGAGTCAGACCCCCCCCAAAACACGTTTTTTTTTTTACAAAAAAAGATTATCTTGTGTTTTTTCAGTCTCCCTTTTGATTTTTGAACTCCCTCTGCCAACCCCAGTGTGTGTGACAGTTAGTGTTAACCACTCACCAAAATTATTGGGTAAGGGGGTTTTGACTCTCACTACAGACACTCTCACCCCAATATCTGCCCATCCCCTCCCCAGACATTATCCTGTCCCCCAGTCCTCCCATCAGTTCTATCCCCTGTCCTGCCAGTTCAGTTCCCCATCAACTCTCAGCGCCCCCCGACACACACTCACTTCTGCTCCTCCTGGGGTTCTTTACCTTCCTCTCCCACACCTGGCGGGGGGACTGCAGCGGGGCCCTTCCAGGCCGTGTGCTGCAGGGGGAGGAACAGATGCACCATTCTGTCCCATTGCTCACAGGAGGGGAGGGCCAAGGGGGGAACAGAGCCCAGCTAAGCTGCAGGGCTCTTTGCTGCCTTCTCCCCTGCTCCTCCCCCCCCCCCCCACACACTTCTGTGAGGACAGCGAGTGAAGGGGAGGGACACTGCCAGCTTGCGGCAAAGCTGAACTTCACAAGGGGACTGGAGCTTCTTGCGTTGTCACAAGCTGAGCTCCAGCATCCTCTGAAATCCCGTTACTTGAGAGAAAGTGGCAGGAGTTGGCAATACTGGGACACCAACGATACTGAGGAATAACCAAGGCAGACAAAGAGGCATGTTGACTTCAGCGCCATGAAAAGAAATACAGCATGGAGGGGCAAAGTGGTGTTTCGGACAAAGGAAAGATCAACATCCAGTGTGTGGAGAGCATCATTTATGAGCTTCTACGGGACAGTTACTAAAGGAGAGTCAAACAAATAGTAGAAAAACGCTTTTTAAAATAAGCTATTGCGTCCTTTCTGATCTGTCACTTAACTAAATGGATTTGGTCCCAATTAACGCACTTAACCAAGAGATATAATTAAAGGCCAGTCAGAAAAGGAAGTAGAATTTTTTTTACAAATATGGGGGAGG
Source organism: Platysternon megacephalum (assembly GCA_003942145.1). NCBI lineage: Eukaryota > Metazoa > Chordata > Testudines > Platysternidae > Platysternon > Platysternon megacephalum. The sequence continues at coordinate 7,550,172 of QXTE01000053.1, forward strand.
GGAGGTATATATGAACAGTGCAGAAAAACGATCACAAACAATCAATAAGGCACCTGAACAAAGATAGGAGATTTGATTATTTGAGAACCCAGTCAAATAGTAACAGAAGCAGCCTGAACGGCAGAAGTCTAAACCTACTATACACACAGAGGATTCAAATCTACGTCTGAGTAAAATATTTAACACTGGGGACTAAATATCGGAGTATTTTTTCCAGCATGAGGGTTTGTTTAGTAATACAGGCTCTCCTGGTGGCCTGCAGTAGAAGCCAACATTTTCAAGATTGGGAGCCTAAAATGGGCATCTTCATCCATATTTTAGGCACCAAACTGCAGGGCCCAATTTGCAGAGGTCCCAGTGATATCATGCTCCTGGCCAGATGTCCATGGGAGCTATAAGGCTCAAAGTCAGGCCGTTTATTTATGTGCTTAACTTGAGGCACCTCTATTTGAAAATGAAGGGCTTAGTGAGTTGTCCAAGGCCACAAAGCAAAGCAGCACCAGGCGAAGAACTCAGGAGTTGTTGGGTCTCAGGACTTTGCTAAACTAGAGTATCTAGAGGCATCTTTCCATTTAAGAAACATGATTGTCAACAGTTGTGAAGAGAATATGCATTTGTCATTGCTTTTAAGAGAAATGACTCAGTCTGAGGTACTCAACCACTGCTCTATGGAAGCCTTCCAGATAGCAGGCTTATGAACCACAGATTTAACCCACTGACTACTGGTCCTCCAAGCGGCCATAATTCCATAGAAATCAGTGGAATGCTGGGACATCACTGGCCCATTTGGCCATCTGACAAATGTGTTTCACTGGATAGAATGAGCCCCTGGCACTAGTTAAGTCGTTTAAAGGTACACACTGAGTCTTGCCTCAATTTCTGTGGAAAAGGTCTTAAATGATGCAGGGTCAGCTGCACACATCCATCTGAAGCCAGCATTTAGAGTATTAGAACAGGAACATTTCTCAACACCAAAAGGCCTCTAGGAAGCATATGCAAGAGGCTTATGCAATGTACTCTCAAAGTTCCTGTACGCACAAATCTAACACTGGGCAAAACCAAAGCATGTGAGGCCATATAACAAACTGCTACGTCATGAAGTAACTGACTGTGGCTCTCTAACCCACAAGCATAGTTCTTCAGTCTCACATGCGTAGAAGGTAAAGACCGGGCCTCAGCATGTTTCAAGCTGGGGAATTTGATCCAGTCAAGTCTGGATCCAAACATCAATATTCAGGAGGCATTCAGCTCAATCTCTGATAGACACGGTTTTACACCTGCGGTTCTCAGGCACCTGTAGCTGTACCAGCATGGATTGGGCCTTCAAGATTTTGTAACTAGATTCTATTCTCAGGTCGGCCATTCACTCACTGTGACCTTAGCCAGGTCACTTAATCACTATTAGATTTGCATCTTCTTCACTGGAACAATGGGAACAATAATCCTTTACCTCACACGGGTACATTTGGAGAATTAGAGTTTGTAAAGCAATCCGAGATCTCAGATGGCAGATGTGACGATCCAGATTCACAGCTGGTGAAAATGACCACTCAAGTCAAGGGTGCTACTCAGATTTACATCAGCTAAGAACCTGGCCCTTTAAGAGCAAGGTATTGTTATTAGTCATACAGTTTTAATAACAGGGCCCCAATGGCTTCTTTTAGGGTCAGATTCTTGTACCTTTCAACTCAGCCTAACTGATCCACAGCCCATTGAACTTAGTGGACTACCTCACACTGTTATTAGTCCCATTCATTTTAATGGGGCTAATTGTGCTACTCAGCCTTAGAAAGGGTGGCAGAATCTCACCCTTAGAAAGCAAGTTACTCCATTATCCAATGGTCCTCACTGGTAGGAAGCATTTCTGCTCTCTCATTTACATTTACCTTTCATTCAGCTCAGGTTCCATTGCCCTGGTAATCCCGTCACTGCCATGTGGGAAGGCTGAGCCTGTCTTTTTCAATCCAGCCACCTTCTTGGGCCTAATTTATCCAGTGATGTCACAAGCCAATGGCAGTGACAGCCCCACGGCTACCATGGGAACTAATATTGACCCCCCCTACATGAACACAACTTGGGGACTTCATAGAGTAGCAGAGTTACAGAGGCAGGAGCTTCTCTTTAGACTAAAACCACTTCAATAATCAACAAAGATGCAAAAGGAAATAGATATTTTTAGTAAAATTAGCTGTGGTTTAAAGTTTGCCTGCAAGCAGCTGGTTTAAGCAATGAAGCAAACAAGAAAAAGTGGTGTTTGTTACTATTATTGATTGGTGATGCTGGGCTTTTAGGCAGCACAGTATCTCGAACCAATTGTAAGTCTAGAAACCAGGAACTCCCGAGTTCTAACTCCAGCATCACCTCTGGCTGTGTATGCATAACCTTGGGCAAGTTACTTAAACTCTCTGGGCCTGATTTTCCATTGAACTGGAATGGTGAGATTACACCCGAGGGTGCAACATATTGGCGAAGCAGATGTGTGCCTCAGTTTCCCTATTCATAAAATGGGTGTAATACTTAGCTAATGGAATCACTCCGTTAAAATCAGTGTTTGCACAAAGCTTTGAAATACAAAGCACTATGTAAGTGCTAGTGATTACAAAGCTGCTATGCTGATGGGACTTTAGAACAGTGTGTAATTCTACAATCTACCTATGCACTGAGAATTCCTATCATTTTGAAGGATCAGACTAAACTCTTTATTCCTAGACTTTAAGGCCAGAAGGGACTGTTTTGATCAACTGTTCTGACTTGCATAATGCAAGCCATAGATCTCACCCAGTGATTCCTGCCTGGAGCCCATCACTTCTGATTGAAGTCTGGTTCAGTCTAAACTGAACTGGCTCTCTCCAAGCGATAGTCCCTAACTCTGTAATGGTGACGGCTGCTAGAAATGACAGACTCTTCCAGAACGGCAGAGTGTTCTTAAAGGCAGACTGTCAGAGGGGAAAAACAAGTCCAAATAATCAGAGATCATACACAGCACCTTGTGTCTCTGAATTGGCTCTAACCATCCTNAGGGCTCCGGGCAGGGGGTCGGGGTGTGGCGGGGGGTTCAGGGCAGGGGGTCAGGGTGCAGGAGGAGTGTGGGGGGGCGGGCTCCGGCCCGACCCGTACCGGGGGCAGGGCAGTCTCCCTGCCTGCCTGCCCTGCCGCCGCACCGCACCGGGAAGCGTCTGGAACCTGGGGAAGGAGGGGCGCATGGGTGTGTGTGGCTGTTGCTTCAGGCACTGCCCACAGCAGTTCCCATTGGCCGGGAATGGGGAACTGTGGCCAATGGGAACTGCTGTGGGCGGTGCCTGAAGCAACAGCCACACACACCCCTGCGCCCCTCCTCCCCCAGGTTCCAGCCGACTCCCGGCGCGGGGGCAGGGCAGGGCAGGCAGGCAGCCGCTCTAGGTAAACGTTGGGGGAGGGCGGGGGGGCCGTGAGGAGCTCGCGGGCCGCATGCAATAACCCTGCGGGCCGCATGTGGCCCGCGGGCCGCGTGTTTGAGACCCCTGGCTTAGAGTTACTATTCTCTTTTTTCAGATGGGCAGGTATGAGGCCAACACCCCACCCCCCCGCCCTCCCACAAACACTTTTTACTGGCCATAAGGGCCAATGATGGGGGGGAGGGGGGGAGAGGAGCGAGCAGGGGGCAGAGATTTGGGGGAAGAGGTGGTGCGTGAACGGGACCTTGGGGAAGGGGCAGGGCCTCAGGGAGAAGGGGTGGAGCAGGGGGCAGGGCCACAGTTCAAGCACCTGTGGCCCCCCCCCCCATTTTTAAGGAATTTATGCTGCCCCTGTACAGAGAAGTGAACCAACCTGCCCAAGTCCATAGAGCAAGTGAATATCAGAGCTGGGCATAAAATCCAAGAGTCCTGACTGTCAGAACCGCTTGATCATACTCCCGCTCTCCTTATCAGCTGGCAATGACTTTTGGATACTACTGGCTAGGGCTAGATGGATCAATAAGCTAGAGATGAAAAGCTCCGTATGCCAGTATCTCTCATGCAATTGAGATCCCAACCAACTTCTTTTAGAAGTGGAGATGGGATTGAATCTAGATGCCATTGGATGTTAACATAGCTATGAAGTCTGTTTCCCCCACCAGTGGCTGCTTGAATTTTCCTTAATATAGGGCAAGGATTTAAAGTAATCTAATTTAAACTCCAACTGAACCAGCTGTTTTTAAATTTGTATATTTCATTTAATGAATTTACTCCATTCACTAAGGGGAGAGCTGGCTGGAAAATGGGGAGAAAACTGTACAAAAATAGTCATACAATTTTATTTCCACTTTTCACGTTTTCCAACCCGCCCTAATTAACGTTAACAGGAAATTTCTCTGAAATTATGAGACAAGATAAACAATATTTAGTGCTTTGTGTTAACATATTTTTCCAAAGGCATTTACATTGCCCATCCCACAATGACATACTTAATAGCTATTTGGGAAAAAATCCATTTGGATGTTTACCTACTATGTTCTGGGGTTTATTATGTAACAGTGAGTCAGAACCTTGAGTACCCTACTTTGAAACTTCAGTTGTTGTCAGTATGCTGCACATTATATTATGTGGCATTTCAGAGCAATAGAGGGGATAGAACTCCCGTTCCCTTGCTCCAAAAGCAAAGGCCCCTGTCATTTGAGTTAAAGACACGTCCTTTTTAGAAGATTAGCAGTATCGGGTATATAACATGTAGTTGAGCAGAGCAGATTCCACAACATATATGGCAGTCGTGCATACACATGCTACTCAGTTCATTACAATATTTACTGATATCCTGTTAAGATGGACTGGGAAAATTCACACCATTTTTATTGCTATGGTTCCAGTCTTGCTGACTATAAAACTGACCAAGTAAATCATAGAATCATAGAACTGGAAGGGACCTCGAGAGGTCATCTAGTCCAGTCCCCTGCACTCAAGGCAGGACTAAGTATTACCTAGACCATCCCTGACAGGTGTTTGTCCAAACTGCTCTTAAAAATCCCCAATGATGGAGATTCCACCACCTCCCTAGGCAATTTATTCAAGTGCTTAACCACTCTGACAGTTAGGAAGTTTTTCCTAATGTCCAACCTAAACCGTCCTTGCTGCAATATAAGCCCATTGCTTCTTGTCCTAGCCTCAGAAGTTAAGAAGAACAATTTTTCTCCCTCCTTCATGTAACAACCTTTTATGTACTTGAAAACTGTTATGTCCCCTCTCAATCTTCTCTTCTCCAGACTAAACAAACCCAATTTTTTCAATCTTCCCTCATAGGTCATGTTTTCTAGACCTTTAAACATTTTTGTTGCTCTTCTCTGGACTTTCCCCAATTTGTCCACATCTTTCCTGAAATGTGGCACCCAGAACTGGACACAATACTCCAGTTGAGGCCTAATCAGTGCGGAGTAGAGCGGAATAATTACTTCTCGTGTCTTGCTTACAATACTCCTGCTAATACATCCCAGAATGATGTTTGCTTTTTTTGCAACAGCGTTATACTGTTGCCTCATATTTAGCTTGTGATCCACTATGACAAGGGTTCTCAAACTCGGGGTCAGGACCCCCTCAGGGGGTCACAAGGTTATTACATGGGGGAGGTCGCGAGCTGTCAGCCTCCACCCCAAACCCTGCTTTGCCTCCAGCATTTATAATAGTGTTAAATATATTTTAAAGTGTTTTTAATTTATAAGGGGGGTTGCACTCAGGGGCTTGCTATGTGAAAGGGGTCACCAGTACAAAAATTTGAGAACCACTGCACTATGACCCCCAGATCCCTTTCCGCAGTCATTTCCCATTTTGTATGTGTGCAACTGATTGTTCCTTCCTAAGTGGAGTACTTTGCATTTGTCCTTATTGAATTTCACCCTATTTACTTCAGACCATTTCTCCAGTTCATTTTGAATTTTAATCCTATCTTCCAAAGCACTTGCATTGCTATGTCATGCATTGACATACTGATTGCACCCAGGAAGGCTGAAAGTTTCTCTTCCCCATCCCTCAAAACAAAACCTTAGATTTCAGAGGGTACAGCACAGTCTGCACCTTCATTTCCATGAAAGCTGATGTCACAGTTGCCGTTTACTAGTTTTGGTCTCATGGCTTTGCTCCCATGGATGCCACCGCAAGAGCAACTGTTTCACATTTCAGAGTCCTGCGATTTGCCCGGAACACTTGCTGACTCAAAACAACTGTTACAGAACCGTCTGAGTCAACAGGAGATCTGAAGATCCTTATACAGTGTCCCATTCAGTGTCTGCTGGCAATTCCCTAATAAACAATTCCCAGGGTCAGACCCAGGGCAGGACATTCCTTAGCTTGATCAGTTCTAGGGCAAACAGGCACCTAAGGGACGGGAGTTGGGCATTTAACTTCCACTGAGAGCCAGTGGGAGGTTTGCTGCCTATCTCCTTTAGGCATCTTGGAAGATCTCAGCCCTCTATGCCATAGAGATTTTACTGAGCAAAGCATGGAGCATTTCCTGCTAACATATAGCTAGGACTTTGGCTGAGCTCAGACTTTCTATGCAGAGCTGCACTCTACATGGCAGCAAGGTGGAGGGTGTTGTTCAGATTGACACCTGAGCCACATTGGATGTTCTATGAATTCAGCTTCAGCAGACTTGGCGCTGTGATGTCATCCCAACACCACTGTTCCAACATTACCCTCGAGGGCCCATGCCCAGAGTTTGAGTGGCTAGAGATGGCAGCTTTCCCCCTGCTCTTGCCGCCAGGACTCTGGGGGCGGACTCCTGGAACATGGGCTCGTGTCATGCCACTAACAATGCAGCTCAGGGTGGGTTCATTGAACTTAATGACTACAGCCAGACCCCATTCTCTTCTCTGGGGTCCCCTAGACCCTGTGTGAAAGCTGATCTCAGCAAGGACATTTGTCTTCATATGTGAGAAGGAGAAGCTCACAAATGGTGTAGCCGGACTCTTGCAGGGGCTGTCATACATGCATCTGAGTCACACACATGATGCATACATGCCACAGCGTTTGCAAAAGAAATGGGGTAAGGCTAGCAGAGGCTGAGGTCTCATTTGCCAGGACTCACACATTATAAAGGCTCATGTGCAAATCCTGGGGGAATTCTGTGCCACAGCGCAATGCAGAATTTTGCAGAATTCCCTGTTTCCCTTGCAGAATTTCTGGCTATCAGTAGGGGCCATTGGACTCTGCAGAGCCCAGCTTGCAGTGAGCAGGGCGCCCAGCCTGGCAGGGCTGGAGGCTGCACGCTCTTTGATCCTCATTCTCCCGGAGACGGGACAGGGCCTGGGAGACGGAGCTCTGGCAAAGGGTGAAGACGGGCAGGGCCACACCACACCATGTCCCCCGGTGGGACAGTAAAAAAGTTGGGGGAAGTAAAGACTCGGAAGGGGAGGGACTGGTGTCTGGGCCGGTGGCTGCCCCATGGTTGGGCTCTGTGGGGAGGGGGATGCTGGTGTCTGGAGGGGTGCCCCGCAGCATTGTCCATCCAGCCCTCATGAGGACCCTGCAACAACAAATCAGCATGTGCCTAGGATTCAGGGAGTCGTGGGACTGAAACAGATTTCCGTTTCAATATATCGAACACTCGTGCTAAGGAGCACTGAGTAAACAGTAGTAGTTGTCAAGTATCAGAGGGGTAGCCGTGTTAGTCTGGATCTGTAAAAGCAGCAAAGAATCCTGTGGCACCTTATAGACTAACAGACGTTTTGCAGCATGAGCTTTCGTGGGTGAATACCCACTTCTTCGGATGCAAGAAGTAGTACAGTAGTTGTAAGAATCAAAAATCTCTCTACTGCATCCTCTAAAGCACAGCCAAGATCATGGAAGATTTTCGCTAGCATCAAACCCAAGACTGAAAGGAGGGGCACCTTTAAGGAACACTTTCCCGCCGATGGTATGGCAGTCTTTTCTAAAATGAATTTTGCGCTGGTGCAAAGTGCTGACCTGACATCCTCGACTCATCTCCAGAATTAGACCCGCCCGGCAGCAACAGAGCCAGCTTCCAGCATACTGTCCCCTCTTGATGCATGTCTGACCCCTGCCCCAGTGGGAGCACCTCCAGAGGGGAGAGGATAATCAGCCTCCACAGCCCAAACCAGTCCTTGACTCTAGTGTCATGCTTTGTCTGAGGAACTGGACTGACATTTCACATAGGCCTCTGTGATACAGAATGACCGTCTGTCACTACCCGCACCAGGGCTGGATTCAAACTGGCAACCAAGAGATTAAAACTATTAGTTAAAACTTTTGCTTATACAAGATACAGGAAGTTAGGCAGCCACAGCAGCCTCAGCTATGCAGGATCAGCATGAAAACACCAGGGCTGATAAACTCTTTACTCTCCAAGGTTTTGACTGTGCCCAGCAATAGCTCCAATTCAGCAATCAGCGGTCAGCCATTGGTGCAGCTACACCCATGCTGACAGCTGATTTTAGATACTGTACTTATATGGCCCCCTAGTATCTGACTGTCTCACCATCTTCAATGAATTTGTCCTCACAACACCCCTGAAAGGCAATGCAATGCTGTTATCCCCATTGCCCAGATGGGCAACTGGGGCCCAGAGAAGCTAAGTGACTTGCCCAAGGCCACACAGAAAGTCTGTGACGGAGAAGGGAATTAAACCCAGCTCTCCCGAGTTGCAAGTCAGTGCTCTAACCCCTTGGCAATCTTTCCTCGAAGCACAGAAAATGGCAAGCCAGAGTTTGCACCAACTGAACTAATCAGGCCTTACCCCTGCTTCAAACAGAGGTAAAGCCCTGATGAGCTCAGCCAACGCAAACCCTCACATTGCTGAATGGGGCCTATTTCCAAGCCCTGAAAATGCCATTTTTGGATGTACTGTGCAACACTCGAAGGACAGCAGCAGGTTATCAGAAAATCACTGCCAAAGCCTGGAAGCTTGAAAAATATATGTATGTTTTCTCCCTCCAGTGCTCAGCAAAACATGAATGCACCAGGGAGATCATTCTCCTCTTGTTTACCATCCTCAGCTGTTCCCAAGCTTTCTTGGAAATCAGTTTTCAAGCAGAAGAGGCAGGGAAGCAACAGTAACTGTTCATGCCCCTTTCACATGTCCAGGGAGGAGACTAGCTATTAACAGAGCTGGGGGTGGGAGGGAGATGAGAGCCCAACAGCACTTCCTCCAGTGTTGCGCATGTGAAGAGAGCATGCACAGCCAGTGCTGCGGTTGGAGTGCTCACATGGCCGAGGGGGAGGAGAGCTCCCCAACAGCCCCGGCTGTTTACCTACATACTCCAACTGATTGTGTTTCTCGGGATGCAGATGCAGGGTCCTGCCAGGCGCCAAGCAGAGGAACTTTCCCAGAACTGTGAGGCTTTCACCTGCCTCGCTGCTGCAAAAATCCCCTGTTAAGGGCTCACTCCGGTTCCAGTTTGATAAACAAGTTTACAACAAGCTACCCAGAGCAGTGGGGAGGCACTGAGAAAAGTGTTGACTAAAGGGTGGGTTTCACATTTCAGCTGCGGAATGGCCATTCCAGTGGTATACAGGAACCTCTTAACCCCTTCAGTGCTGCCTCCAGGGCATGCTGCAGCCTGGATACGGCCCTGTACCCAGGGAGCCTGCCCCACGCTCACCTTTAAAAGGCCTGGCTTATGCCAAGGGTCAGAGGTCACCTGAGCAGAACATACACCTCTACCCCGATATAACGCGACCCGATGTAACATGAATTCGGATATAACGCGGTAAAGCAGCGCTCCAGGGGGGCGGAGCAAAGCAAGTTCGATATAACGCGGTTTCACCTATACCGCAGTAAGATTTTTTGGCTTCCGAAGACAGCGTTGTATCAGGGTAGAGGTGTACCTGGCCCTGGTTTCTATCAGAGGTTTGATTTTTGAAGCTCTGCATTGCAGTATTCATTAGTATCGGGACAGGCTGTCTGGGGTTGTAGTTTGGGCAGGGGACTGTGAGCCCCAGGTCTGGGCTCTCCACATGGCTGAGGCGCTGTGGGGCCTTGAGTACGGTGCTTGGTCTGTACATTTCCCATCCCACACAAACAAAAAGTGTTTTTTCTTCCCTCTTTTCTTGACATTAGGGGTATGTCTCCACTGCACTGTAAAGATGGGTCTGTGGGACCCAGGCTTGTGGTCTCAGGCATTTCCAAGGCCGGGCTTGGTCGTCCACACTGCATTGTAAAACCCAGGTTTACAATTGCTGGCCCTGGCCCTCAGAACTGTGCTAACGTCCATACTGCAGTAAGCAGACCTTCTGACACAGGTCTGTGGCATGGCCTGTGTCCACACTGCAACGTGACAGCGCTTGGACCAGATCTAAGCATGACTTGGGCTCTCACCCACCCTCCCAGTTAGGGTGACCAGATGAGAGGAAGAAAATATCGGGACACATGGGGGGGGAGGGTGTTGCCAGCAGAGCAAAAAAAAAAAAAGAAAAAAAGGCGGAGTGCCGCCAGTGGAGGAAAACAAACAAACAAACGGAGTACCGCAAAATATCGGGACAAACATCAGTTGGGACGTGGGACAAACGCCTAAATATCAGGATGGTCCCAATTTTATCGGGACGTCTGGTCACCCTACTCCCAGTAGGGTCCGCAGGCCTGAGTCCAGAGGGGTTCCTGGCCCGAGTCAGACTGATTTCTGTGTGGACAGAAGGGGCTTGGGGCTCAAACCTGAGTCTGAGCTCAGGTTTACAGTGCAGTGTAGACATACCCTAGAAGTTCAGAGTTGCCCATCCCTGGAAGGATCTCATGTAAGAGCAGTGGAATGAGGAAACATCATATGTCAGGGATCGACAACCTTTGGCAGGTGGCCCACCAGGGAAAGCCCCTGGCGGGCCGGGCCAGTTTGTTTACCTGCTGCATCCACAGGTTCAGCCAATCGCAGCTCCCACTGGCCACGGTTCGCCGTCCCAGGCCAATGGGGGCTNCTAGGGATCGACAACCTTTGGCAGGTGGCCCACCAGGGAAAGCCCCTGCTGGGCCGGGCCAGTTTGTTTACCTGCTGCATCCGCAGGTTCAGCCAATCGCAGCTCCCACTGGCCACGGTTCGCCGTCCCAGGCCAATGGGGGCTGCGGGAAGGGCGGCCAGCACATCCCTCGGCCCACGCCGCTTCCCGCAGCCCCCATTGGCCTGGGACGGGGAACCGTGGCCAGTGGGAGCTGCAATCGTCCAAACCTGCGGACGTGGCAAGTAAACAAACTGGCCCGGCCCGCCAGCGGATTTCCCTGACGGGCCGCATGCCAAAGGTTGCCGATCCCTGACATATGCCATGGAAGTGAAATGGCATTCAGTGAGGGGGAGGAGATTTGGAGTCAAACTGCTTAAAATGCTTGGATTCCATTTGCTTGTTTTCACCAGTTCCACTTTCACCTCGACGGAAAGCTCTCCTTGTGAAAGAGTCAGCACGGCCTCTGCAACGAAGGTGGGAGAGAGTTAACAGCGCTCATCCCTGAATCAACCACAAAGGCCTCTGAAAAGCAAGACGCCACACCAAAAAACTGAAGACTTGGCATTTGAGGTTTAAGTGAAGAAACAAGCAGCAAGGGGCAGCAGAGTCTAATGGCCAGGGATGCCAAAGGGGGCCCTGGCTTCTGGTCCTGGCTCTGCCACTGACCTGCTGTGCGACCGTGGGCAAGTCACTTCCTCTCTGTGTCTCTCCGTTTCCCCACCCACCTGTTGCCTGCCTTGGCTATTCAGACTGGAAGCTCATTGAAGCCATCGCTGTGTCTCATTACATGTCTGTACAGCACCCAGCACAATGCCATCCTAATCTCAGGTGGGGCCTCTACAAGCTACCGTCATACCAGTAATAAAACCCCCCTCACAGTCAGGCCTTCTTTATACAACATAAAAGACCTTATAAGCACCTCCTCCCGTACCCCTCAGTGGGCCGCTTTCAACAGCAAAACCTCGAATGCACTTGCTGAGTAACAGGCAGAGCCCAGGTCCCACCTAGTGACTCGGCAGCTCCAGTCTCTCGGGTTTAGAGCCAGTTTCTGGGTTTGTGCCTCCTAAAGAATCAATGGCTCATGGTGAGACAAAGTAATGGGGGATGGAGAGGAAGTTAACATTGATGATGGGACTCAGGGCGTTATCATGAACTCTGCCCCAGTTATGGCCAATCTGCCACAAGCTGGGTTTTATGCTCCCCTCTCTCCCGCTTCCCAAACCTCATCTGCTTCTCAAAAAAACCAGCCGGAAGGTTGTGCAGACGAGACCAGAACCATGTAGAGGCAGTGTGGCCTAGCACTGGGCAGGGACTCAGGTGACCTGGGTGCTATTTGCAGCCTGCTGGGTGACCTTGGGCAAGTCGCATCCCTTCTCTGTCCCTCAGTTTCCCCATTTTACAGATGGGGGGGGGGAGGGGATCATGATACCAGCCTCCTTTATAATGTGTTTTCAGCTCTGCTAATGAAAAGCATGATGTAAGAGCTAGGTATTAATTATTATAGGGATATGGCAGCTCAGCGCACATGGCCAGTCAGTGCAACGCATGGTGCAAAGGAGATGATGCCCAGAAAGCAGCCCCGCTCCCTGACTCAGGCAGGCAACCGTGAACTCCACTGTCCAGCGCGACAGACCTGCCATGGGGAGTTAGGCAGCAGGGGCCTCATGGTGAGGGGAGGTGAGACAAGGCAATGGGAGATGGTGGGGAGCAAGATGGAGCTTCCCAGCGGGCGTGAGCGGAAGGGGGAGTGCCAGGCTGGAGCCTCATGGAGTTATCCGGGAGGGGAGGGACTGAGTGGTGCTGGAAAACCAAGGGACTGAAGTTAACTGGCACCCCCTGCAGGCAATTCACCCACCCCCTCAGCCAGCACTGGGGAAGCAGCCACTGTGTGAATAGCTGGTTTCTCCCTGCCAAGGCCGCAGTGAATTTCCATGCCACCTGTGTGGTTATTTTCTGCCAGATTAAGACACCCAGCGGCCACACTGAACAACAGCATCTTCCAACTGGCTCCCGCTTCCCAGCTGAAGTAAGGCAAGGAGGGGACTCCGGAGCCGACCTGGACGGCATGTGCAGAGGTACTGTACGTCTGCTACAAAAGGACAGCAATCGGCAAGGTAAAGTGAGTCTGACGGGAGAGCGACGTATTGACATGCAGTATCAAATCCCCCTGTTTGTGCCCTGTCTGCACATGGGAGTGCAGTCACCAGGTCTGGAATGTGTGTGGGTCTGCGGGAAGCCTGGATCAGAGGCGTGACAGAGCGATCCCATCCATCAGCGGCTCACTCCATTCCTGTCAGCAGCAGGAAACCCAGCCAGCAAGAGCCACCAACAGCAGCAGCGGGAAATAAACAGAGCAACAGCCAGCAGCACTTGTTGCTGACGGTAGCAGGGAGGGAGAAGCTGCAGAAAACAAGGTACAATTGTGAAGGTGAAAAGAGGGATTGGATGTTTACATGGATAGCCAGAATACCCAGCGTTATAATAGCTATTGCTAACAAAGAGAGGGAGAGAAAACTTAATGCTTTCGGGTTTCTCTGCTAGAGATTAGGATGAGACCTTCAGGGAGGGCAGATTATCCCACATCTGTGGGGTTGCTTGCACCTTCCTCTGAAGCAGCTGGGGTTGGCCACTGTCAGAGACACTGGACTTGATGGACCATAGGTCTGACACACCCATTGGTAGGAACTGCCAGGCTAAGTTTCCACCCAATGGCTTCAGAAGCAGCAGCTGGAGATTCAGGAGAAGAGTGGTAAATCCACAGAGGGACACAAAGGAAAGGAAGCCAAGAGAGGGAGAGGGAATGGACATGAACTGCCCAGAGAAAGAAGAAATCTAAAGGAGGCAGAGAGGGTGACAAAAGAAAGGAGAAGGAAAAGAACTCAAAGATGTGGTGAAGGGAGAAAGGGAAACCACCACTAAAGGGAGACAATCACTAGAGGGGGCCCCAATGCAGCTCCACGGGGAGAGACATCCATCCATCTCTCTGCCACAGAAAGATAACACCACGGCCCCCTTCTTGGCAGTCTCAGAGAAGTTCAAGGACAATGGGCCCCAATGGTTGGGCTGCAGGAAGTAGTGTGGGGAGTTTATCTGCGCTGCCCCATCTGAGCATAAACAGAAGTTTCAGAGTCCAGGGTGTCACATCTAAATTCTCATGGGAAAAACCAAAGGAAAGTGAGAAAAGAAGATAATTTAAAAAACCCTTCAGGGTCAGAAAGGAGAAGAGGTTTATTGCTCCCAAGTGAGCAGCGCTGGGAAGGCCAGAATAGCATTTGCATCTTCATGATCCATCTTAGGCCCAACAACACTGAAATAAAACCCATCCCAACAGTTAAGATCCATCTCTTCAGTGCCAGCAATTTCTGAAATACAGACGCCAGACCTATCAGATGGCACACACTGAACATAACAGGATAGACAGAGAAAAAAAGGCAACAGAATTTAGTAACTGTGGTCTAGTGGTTAAAATAGAGGGCTGGGAGCCAGGAATTCCCGAGTCCTGATCCTGGATGTTACTGACTTCTGTGGCCTTGGACAAGTCACTTAAACTCTCTGTGCAGCACACACTGGAGTCAGTGTCACCTTTACTGATTATTAGCAGTACGGCTAGGGCAGCTAGACACTCCAGCCAGGATTGAGGTCCCATTGTGCTAGGGGCTGTACACACACATTGTTAGTGACAGTCCTGCCCTGGCAAGCTTACAGTCTAGACAGACAAGCCAAACAACCAAAGGGTGGGAGGAGAAAGTGAGGCCTGGAGGGGGAAGGGACATGCCTAAGGTTACATGGCACAGCCATGAACAGAATCCAGGGTCTCTGGGTCCCAATCCAGTGCTCCACCCACTACACCACACTGCCTTTCTACTTAAGCCACCCGCAGGTGTCCCATGGCAGATAGCACACTCAGTGAGGCTAGCAGGGATTAGACAAGGGAACAAACTATTCTGATTCAGTGGGGTGGGTCAAGCTCAGGGCTCTCAAGATGGCACTGTTTAAATGAGCGAGATTAAACCAGAGGCTTTCTGACCTCCCTTTTGTGAGGCACGCTGGGGTTGGAAGGCGTAGGCCAGCAGAGCAGGACCAGCCCAGGAAAGGTGCTTCACCCACACAGCAGGCTGGCTTAGGGGAGGCCCTGGCTCAGCACTGCTCATCACCACTGTTCCAGTCTGTGCTGCCCCCTAGTGACTGCTGCCAACAGCAGCTGAGGTCTGGCCTCCCTCCTTTGGGAGGGCAGAGTGCTGCTGGGCCTGAATCCTAGCACTCCAGGGGTTCCCCCGGACTCTCCAGCCCTCTTCTTGCTTTGGTGGGATGGGGAGGAAGCAGCTCCCTGAGTCGCCTTCTTCCTGTAGCTCACCTGAGCCAGGCAGACCAGAGTTTTACCCCAAATATCTCAATGAAGCCCAGTTGCAAAGTCCTTCCATAGAACCCCCAAATAAACCCCAAATGAGGGAGCAAAATGTGGCCGGTCTGAGAACCTCCAAGGCGTGAAGGGGGATCTGAATGTCAAGGGAGCGTGCGTCACCCGAATGTGATACAGCAGGGGCACCAGCCACATGATCAAGCACTGACAGCTGCTATCTTTGAAATCCTCCCCCATACTCCCTCTAAAATCATGTGCTCCTTTTCTTTTATGCTAATCCACCTCTGGAGGCATGCTGCAGGTGAAGAGGCGTGGGAGCCTTCCCTTTGTCAGGCTCCTTTAAAGGCTGGCTGCATATCTGCATATCTGCTCATGAGGCAAGGATGAATCAGAGCCCAAATGTTTACATGACAACCATCTGCCTTTAGGGACTTGTGCCCGATTTCCAGCCCCCTCTCTGCCGCAGCAGCAAATGCTAAGGGAGAAGCCTCTTATCTCTGGACCTGCTGTGTGGTTTGATATAGGTTAAAAAACAGATATTTCAACAGATCCATCTTCCAAATGAATTCATGCAAGTAAATCACCATCCAGCTATCAAGCCACAAAGCCTACGTCTACCCTGTAATCACAGGGTAATTGCAGCTCGGGTAGGCATCCCTCAGCTTGCTTTCACCTCGCTGGCTCTGGTTCTGGAGCGGTGAAGCCATGACAGCATTCATGACAGCTTCAGCACGAGCTGTACAAACCCGCCCAGAACCTGGGATAATTACTCACAGGGCTAGCCCCCCTCACTGCTCCTTACCAGAGCTAGCTAGAGTAAAGCTACCTTGGGGCTAGTAGCTACTGAGCTGTAGCATGCCCTCCACGTTTACTGGGGGACTCTTTCAGACAGGCTGCTCACAACTGCACAGGACTCCCCCACAGGGGCCAGGCTAGGAAAAAACAAGCATGTCTTGTAAACGCTCAGCTCACCTTTCCCTTCAGTGATGACCAGATTCCAAGACAGCACAAAGCACAGCTAAGAAACATCAGATTTTAATGGTCCATAAAGTTCGGCAGAGGGTAGGGAGGGCAGGGGCAGGCATGGGACATACAACTGCTTTGGCCACACTTTATGTTAAAGGTTAATTTGTGAATAGCTTCTAAGCGGTTAATTAATAGTTAGAAATATTATATGTGTTATACATGGTTATGGAAGGTGCTATAGAAGATGGATAGAAGCAACCTATTGCTCTGTGAGAGTCTATTAAAACATCCTAATAATTCACTTACCCTTTATAACCACCCTTGATATAAAGGGTGACTGCTACTTTTAATTCTTTTTTTTTTTTTAAACAGACTTGCTTACCATTTGATGGTGTCCCTTTAGCTCACGGTGTCTTCCCAACGACCTTCTACACACAGCAATCGCTTCAGCAGTTACTGAAATGCAGCCACGTCTGTGATGGAACACAGTAGCACCGCACGACAATCTGCAAGGGCCTGCTAACGGCCACTGCCTTCAGTACTGCCTTTGGACAAGCGACCTAAAGGACCAGTGTCGTGCTACCAAGACCCTGAGTAATCCAGCGCCTTCCCCATGTTTCCTTAACATCTCATGGCTCATGACACTGCTGAATGTAACCAGCGTAGGCTGAGTCCCCTCTTACTACAGCAAGGCAGGAAGCCTATGGAAGTTAGCAGCGCTCAGCACATTGAGGTCAGGCCCTGGATAACTGGTGCCCTACCTTACTCCAGAGCTGGTCCAACACAGACTTAACCCCACAGCAGCACTCTCACAGAAAGAGGCTGCAGAGGGCTGTGAGTGTGGGGAGAAGGCGGTGGATGGGAGGGAAAGGAATCCTCCTCCCTGGACTGCCCACTTAGTCATGCTTCCACACTGGGAAAGATAAGGCCTCCCCTGAAAGGGCTGAGGGTAGGCAGGGTGTTACTCGCTCCCTGTCACCAAGCAAACAGCTGCAAGGAAGTAAGGGGTACAATTGGGGTGGGAGGAAAAGGGACTTTCCAGCCTGTGATCACTGAGTTCGGTGGATAATCTTTCAGGATACGTATTTATTGAAGGCAAGATGATGCTGGGGTGAAGCCCCAGGCCTGTGACTTAGGAGAGCTGCGATCCATGTCTGGCTTTGCCATGGGTTTCCTGCATCCTGTGGGATGCTCAGCAGTCACCCCCCATCCCGCTCCTGGGAGGGTGCCACTCATGGCACGGTCACATCCCAGGATCCTGCCCTTATGGGACTCAGTTTCCCCATCTGTAAGACACTGACCTCCCAGGGGTGTTGGGAGCTTAATTCATTCGCTTTCGTACACCCCTTTGAGCTCCCTCGATGGCAAATGCAAAATATTATTAAAACCTGACATCCGAAGCAAAGGATATTTAACACAATGGCATATGAATCTGTTGGGGTTACAGGCAACAAATCTACACAGGGTTGTGTCTCACGGAGCTTTACAACCAAACAAAACATCAAACTGGAATATCGCCAAAGACACATCTGGCCATTGTAGTAGTGAAGATCTAAAGAAGGGCAAATTCTACCCTCAGATTTCATCACCCTGCTACAATACACAGTTTCCCAACAGGGGTGCTATAGCACAATTCTGTCTAAGAACTTGGAGAGTACGTAGCTTGATGAGAGAGGACAGCGTAGGTGGAGGAAGGACCTGAGTGTTGCATTGGCCTGTCCCTGTCCCTTTATCAGCCTTGCCAACCTCAACACATTGGCTCAAGATGGGATGTTTTCCTGAAAAAACCTGCTCTAGGAATTTGGAGCAGTTCTCTGGCCCGTGTTACACAGGAGGTGAGACTCGATTACCACAATGGCTCCTTCTGGCCTTGGACTCTATGAAGAGATCAAAAGCCAGGAGTCAGGCCCCCAAAATCATGAGGTTTTTTTGTTTTTTTTACAAAGCCAATAATGTGTTTCTTTGGTCTGTCAGTTGATTTGGGCCTATCACCACGGTGGGTGCCGCCCACTCTCCCACTTGTATGGGGTAAGGGGATATTGGCCCCCGCTGCAGGAGCTCTCGCCCCAACACCCGTCCCTCCCCTCCCCAGCTATTAATTTTGCCCCCACCCATTCAAATCCTGCCAACTGGTTTTGCCCCCCCCCCCCCCCCCCCCCCCCCCCCCCCCCGCCATTTATTTTCCCCCCCCCCCTTCTCAGCCCCCCGCTCGGTTTTTCCCCCCCCCCCCCCCCAGTCCCCATCCTCACAATTCATCCCCCCTAGTCTCACCTCTGCTCCTCCTGGGGCTCTTCACCCCACTCTCCAGGCCTGGGGGGGCTACAGTGGGGCCCCCTCTCTGCCTTCCAGGCTGGGGGGGCAGCTCCAAAGCCTCTTCACCCCTCCCCTCGCCCTTCCTGGGGGGGGGGGGGCGGGGAGCAGAGGCACTGTCCTGTCCCTGTTGCTCGGAAGGGGGACGAGGGGCCAGAGCCACCCTGCTCTGGTGGGCTCTTTAGCTCCCTGCTCCCCTCCTGTAAGGACGGCTTCAGGTTGCCATGGGGTGAGGGCGAGCGAGAGCCCGCTCTGCCAGCGGCAGCTCTGATTGGTTGTTCTGCCCCAGGAGGTGGGCAAAGGGGGTGGGCAGCCAATCAGAGGGCTCCAAATCACTTGGGGCCTGGGGCGTCTCACGTTCCATCCCCATTGGCCACGCTGCTTCACGCTCACCCACAGCACCCCCCACACTCCCACAGCCGGGGGCACACGTGCATTTCGGAGAGCAGAATTTGGGCTAACGAGCATTCGGCTCTCTGAGACCACAGGGCAAGACGTTCTAGCAACAGGAGCATTGTTGTAAAGGCAAATCCATCTTCCTGCCCTTCCCCGCAAACACCTTTAAATCGGGGCCTGAACCACCCCAGAAATCACCCCTGCAAGATTACGCACTATTCCCTAGACATTTTGGGAGGGTACCTGTGGGGGGCAGGGAAGGGGAGAACCTCTAAGAGAACAAAGGTTTGGTCCAATTTATCAGAAGCAGCTTTTTGTTAACACACAGGCAGCTTTTTGGGAGATGCTTCCCTGAGGGCAACCCTCTGGTAGCAAAGCAGCAGCACCTGAGGCAGAGTGGAGGGAGGGAGCCAGGGAAATTTTGGTTTGCAAAGTGGCTTATCAGCTCATATTGTTGAGCTCTAATAGTTGTGTGTGCCTCTATCTAGGATTTTCTCTTCTGCTCATCTCTGTAGTACCTGAGCACCTATTACACCTTCCGTGCAAAGATCTCAAAACGATTTGCAAACTAATGAATCAATCCTTACAGCACCCCCAGAAGGTAGATATTATCACTGCCTTTGACATGGGAAAACCAAGTCTGGGACTTTCAATGGCCTTAAGGGAGTTAGGACCCCCTTGTCTTTCAGTGGGAGTTGGATACCTGGCTTCTTTAGGCTCCTGAAAATACCAACCTAAGTGACTTATCCGAGGATACACATCAACTCACTAGCAGAGCTGGGAACAGAACCCAGCCCTCCTGATTCCCTGTCCTGTGCTTTAGCCACTAGACAGTAAAGAAGTGCCACAGAAATTGAAACCATTCCATTTGTCATCCTAAGGAAACACACTTTGCCGCTCGGTAAAAGCTTGCTTGGCTCCCTGTGCGGAACTGTGATGACATACAGTGGTCGTTCGGTGTAGCACAGCATGCACTGACTGGTGGGCATCCCAGAAAATGTACAAGCAACAATGAGATTGTATGTGCATTTAGCATCTTTCATCGGATGAGACAGACCCCTACATGCTTGAGCAGTAGCTAAAGGCATCACCTTGTCCAGCACTAAAAAGGAGCCATCTTAACAGTGAAAACATGGCATCGGTTTTGCACCTGCCTCATTACACAGGAGAGGGGCTAAAAATAACTTCTCCAGTTTAAACGGCAAGGGGAATTACCCTAGGCTTCAAGGCCGGAAGGGATCATTACAATCATCTAGTATGACCTTCTGCACAACACAGGCCAGAAAAATCTCACTCAGGGACTCCTGCATCAAGCCCATAACTTCTCTGTTAGACACCCAGCCAGTCTTGAAAGACTTCAAGTGATGGACAAACCTTAGATCAGCTCAAATGAGTAATTAGAGGCTCAGATACTATGGTGGTGAGCACAGCTAATATAATGCCTGAACAGAGGGGGGAAATAGCCTTAGTATCCTGGCTACACTCTATCCCCACTCACTACTCTCTGGTTTTGTTTGCTTGTATTTTGTTTTCAACTGTTCAGGTCTTTCCATCCCATGGAAATGATGTACACCAGCCAAACTGGACAATCCCTACGTAAAAGGATAAATGGACACAAGTCAGATATTAGGAATGGCAATATACAAAAACTTGTAGGAGAACACTTCAACCTCCCTGGACACACAATAGCAGATTTAAAGGTAGCCATCCTGCAGCAAAAAAACTTCAGGACCAGACTTCAAAGAGAAACTGCTGAACTTCAGTTCATCTGCAAATTTGACACCATCAGCTCAGGATTAAACAAAGACTGTGAATGGCTAGCCAACGACAAAAGCAGTTTCTCCTCCTTTGGTGTTCACACCTCAACTGCTAGAAGAGGGCCTCATCCTCCCTGATTGAACTAACCTCGTTATCTCTAGACTGATTCTTGCCTGCATATTTATACCTGCCTCTGGAAATTTCCACTACATGCGTCTGATGAAGTGGGTATTCACCCACGAAAGCTTATGCTCCAATACGTTATGTTAGTCTATAAGGTGCCACAGGACTCTTTGTCGCTTTTCATGGAAATGATGTTACCTTCAGTAGCACAGTGTCCCCAAGCACTGTGCTGGGGTGCTGGCTCAGAAGTAACTCAGAGAAGAGATCCAAACAGCGTATCATTTTTGGGAGTACTTTGGGTTTTCCTTTTAGACCTGAACAATATTCAGGCCCAACCCTGTTTCAGCTGCCGGGTCAGAGCCCAAAGCAAAGTGATGTCCTATTGAAATACTTCAGCAGCTTCCATTCCACAGAGGTCACTAGAATGTTAACTCAACAAGCGCATAGAGCTCAGACCTGGATGGGCCAGATCGATTCCAATTCAATGTTTTTAAAGGGCCAGGTTCTGACCTGTCACCCACATGTAATTCTGGAGTAGCTCCACTGAAGTCAGTCTGGACTTACTGAGATCAGGAGACGTTTAGGGACAATTCCTAACATGTAAGTAGAAAGGGATCTCATTCACAGCCTATTCCTCTGGCAGCCAGAAGGTCTGCATGCTGAAGAACCTGGTCAGCTCGCATTCCGGACTTTGACTGGTACAGGTTTCCCTCCTGTAGGACCTGATCCAACTCCTACTGAGTTCAACAGGAGACGTTCCATTGACCACAATGGGAATTGGCTAGGGCTCTTAAAAAGAATGCAGCCAACTGGATCCCCCGCAATGGCTCACCCAATACCCCTTCTGCTCAATGCCAGAAGCTGAGACGGGAGGCGTAATCCCAATTATGACCCAAGGCTCATACTCCCATTTGCCTCAGACATGGGTGGAAGGAGGAAATTTCATAAGCTTCCAGAGCTGCCTCAAAAATCTCCAGATTTTCGTGGTGCCAGAGCTGTGGGTGCTGTAGGTATATCTGATCTCATATGGATATGGCACATAAGCATGGATAGGTATCACCACCATAGATAGACAGGCTGGGGTGTGGGGAGGAGGAGGGAGGGACCACACCTGCTACAAAGCAGACAACTTGAACCTCACTACTGTGTAGGAGTGTGTCTGGTGGGGGAAGGAAAATGACATTATTTTTGTACGCATTTTATTGGATGCCAGTATTTTTCTCTGATGGCAAAAGGAAACCTGGGGTAAGACCTCTGGCTGGTCCATATCCCCTGCAGGCAGCTCTCTGCACCCATGCTGAAAACTACATCAACATCTTGCCAGAAAACCCATGTCTAAAAAGGCTGGGCAGGCACTCTGCTGCCAGGGGAGGATACTGGAGCCAGCTTCCCTGCCCTGTCGCTGAAGGAAGAAAGGGCTTATTGCTCAGCTCCAAGCTTGCAGGTATCACCGCCTTCCTCTTGTTGGAACTTCCTTACCGGAGCAGACATGCATCCTGCAACCCACAGTGACTAGTGCCTTCGTAATGGAGGATTGTGTTATAACATGGCCACAGGGGAAACATCGTACTAACCCAGGGCACTTAGCAGCTGGCTTATGTCCTGACTCTTAAAAGTTGATCTACCTTAGAGATACATCCTCGCAGCTAGGAGGCCATGTTACAAAGCTCTAGCCCTCTTCTTAAGAGAGCGGTTGTGACTTTCCTCCTATCTCCCTCTGCAACAAAAAGAAAAAAAGGCAGGAAGGCTCCTACTGGTCCCTAAACACTGCAGAGATGATCACGGAGCCCTGTGCCACTGATCATCATTATCCTGCAAAACCAGAATATAATCCCCCGCTTCCCGCAGGAGACAGTGTTGATATTCCACTGCTGTGACACCCAAGCGTGGCTTGGCACATAAAATTTGCAAAAAGTCCAATTAAACCCAGTCAAGGTGAGAGACAAAAAGTCAGCAATGTTGTGCCATGCTTTCTTTTAACTGTACTCCGGCAAAGCTCTGCAACTTCAGAGGGTGGTGGAGGGCACAGATCAGCATTCATGTCCTGCTCCCCAGCAGTACCCAGCCCGGCCCAGGGAAGCTAATGATCCAACCAGTGGACCAAATTTGGTGATGAATCCTGGCAAAGCTGGCGCCCTAGGCGGCGGAAGGTCCCGCCCCCAAAATCCCACCCCCAACAGCGGCGGCGGAAGGTCCCGCCCCCAAATTTCTACGGACGGCCGGGGCGCCGGCGCCCCTCAAATGTTCGCGCCCTAGGCGACTGCCTAGGTCGCCTAATGGGTTGCGCTGGCCCTGAATCCTGGTCACGTGCCATCCGAGGCACATGCTAAGTGTCAGGGGTTGACACTTAAATTGCACGTATGCTAAGAGGAAGAAGGGGTTGGTTGGGAGGAGTTTTGGTGTTTTTCTGCAGTGACGCAACCAACCTGCAGCAGTTTCTCCCTCACAGGGAGGATTCATCACCGAATTTGGTCCTCACAGGGTTGGGTTTGTCGAGGACTGTGCATGCCAGGCTTAAATATGTACGTGGAAGTAGGTTTCTTATAAAACACAATCAAGGTTTGTACCCTTTCCCAGTTCCAATACAGGAGATTGCAAGACTGGCTGATCCTTGGGCCAAGGTCCCTTTGTACAGCAGCCTCTCTCTGATCAAAGGGCCCCCCCACCAGCGACCTGATTGTCATAGAGTTCAGCCCCCATTTAGGCACCTGAACGAAAAGCCCAGATTAACACAAGTGCTCAAGCCCCCTCATTCTCCATGGGAGCCGCTGGGTGCTGAGCACTTTTGAATGTCCGGCCTCCAGTCTCTGACCCGTTGGTCTTTCCTCCCCGCAGGCTCATGTGTTTCTCATATGTCTGTTACAAATGGTTCCGTCCTTCACCTGACAATACATATACAAATCTGAAATTGGCTGCCCAATCCAGCCGCAAAGATATAAACCAGGACAGGCTGCTCCGAGTCTCAGAAAGGAACAGAAGTACATTCCTAGGCTGGGATCACGTTCTGTATAAACAAGCCTGCAAACAAGCCTGTACACACCCTGACACTTAGAACCAGTTCTCTTCTCCCCACGTTTCCCATTCCCACTGGATCACCCTCATCTTTCCTCAGGCCTCCCCTGGTCTTCCCCACACATGTTCGGTCTCAGTATTTTACTGCAGTTTTCCAGGCCTCTCCTCTCCTGCCAGCAGTTGTCCTGCCCTGTCTCACTCTTACCACACTATGTCATCATCTCTGTTCAATGCATCTCCTGTCAAACAGCCCAGCTGTGCTGAGCTGGTGGAGTGAGAAAGAGACCAGCTGCTTAGAAGGTGGGGGAGGAGAGAGATCACAGCAGAATAGGATGGAGGCTCATAAACTTTAAATCCTATGCCCCAGCCCTGCTGCCTTTTCACACCCTAGATCACCTACTGGATTTAAAGGAAGTGTGCGAGCCAGCAAAGTGACAGGATTCTCATGCCCACATTCCCAGACAAGAGAAGGAGAACTACAGAGAGCTTCTCAGCTGGGGCAGTCCTTTACTCCATCCGCTTTCTTGATAAGATTCGGACGATCCATGCCTGCCGATAGCGGGGGGCAGAGTGAGGGCAGCCGGCTTCAGCAGTGTTACTGAGCATGCTCAGTTCCAGCCACACAGCAAATCTGGGGGGGCACATGACCCCACATGCCCTCCCCACACGTCGCCCCTGGAGCCAGAGCTGGCATATTGTTCACCGCAGAATCTAGAGCAGGGAAAAGACCTACGAGATCATCCAGTCTATCCTCCCACCCAAACAGCTTGTTCCACACAGTCCATTTTATGGTGCTTTGTCCAACCTAATTTTAAATGTCCAAAGCTGTGAGAGTGACCCCAACTTTCACTGGGAGGCTGTTTCACATTCTAACAGATCTGTCTTACTTTCAGGAAGTCCCATCTCTCCATCCCACCCAGAATCATAGAATATCAGGGTTGGAAGGGACCTCAGAAGGTCATCTAGTCCGACCCACTGCTCAAAGCAAGACCAATCCCCAGACAGTTTTTTACCCCAGTTCCCTAAATAGCCCCCTCAAGGATTGAACTNCCCCACCCACCCACCAAGAATCATAGAATATCAGGGTTGGAAGGGACCTCAGAAGGTCATCTAGTCCAACCCACTGCTCAAAGCAGGACCAATCCCCAGACAGTTTTTTACCCCACTTCCCTAAATAGCCCCCTCAAGGCTTGAACTCACAACCCTAGGTTTAGCAGGCCAATGCGCGCGCACACACTCTCTCTCTCTCTCTCTCTCTCTCTCCCTCTCCCTCTCCCTCCCTCTCCCTCTCCAGCCTGAAACTCCCCTCTCTCAATTTCATCCCTTAATTCCTACTTACACCACCTTAAACAGCTGCAGGGACTATTTCCCCCGTGGCTATCACTCAACCAAACTTTATGTATTCAACTCAACCTTTCCTTATCAGTCAACCCCTCCAGCCCCCTCGATCATTTTGGGTGAACTCTGCACACCGATCTAACCAGCACGCTGTTTTGGCCCAGCAGGGATACCAGAAAAGAGCCCTCTCCTCCCAGAGAAGCTTATGCCACAAGTNTTAGATACTACACATGCTTGAAGGGACTATTTCCCCCGTGGCTATCACTCAACCAAACCTTATGTATTCAACTCAACCTTTCCTTATCAGTCCAGCCCCCTCGATCATTTTGGGTGAACTCTGCACGCCGATCTAACCAGCACGCTGTTTTGGCCCAGCAGGGATACCAGAAAAGAGCCCTCTCCTCCCAGAGAAGCTTATGCCACAAGTGTTTTGATGTACTAATCCTTTAAATGAGCATGTGCATTATTCATAGCCACAGGCTAATCCTACTTCCTTGAAACAGCGAGCCCAGTTCTCCTCTCACACCAGTTTCACACCACTCACTTCACTGGCATTACTCCTGACGTACACCAGTTTAAGTGAAAGGAGAATGTGGCCCTTTATTTTTAAAAGGTGACCGGTAACTGGAAAGATGAAGCCATTGTGGGGTTATATGCGACGCTGCGTCTGCTCAGAGAGGGGCAGTACACAATGTTCATTTGAAATGTACTGGGGTTTTCTTCCTTTTGGTTTCCCACAGCTGTCCTGTCCGATTCCCATTCTGCATCCCGGCACGCACCATGCTGGGATGTCACAGCTGTCCCAGAGCCTTGCTGGCACACAGAGCCAACATGTGGGTACATGGGAAGGGAATTACTAACAATAATATCTAGCTTTTATATAACCCTCTTCATTGCTAGATCTCAAAGCACTTTGCAAAGGAGGTCAGTAGTCATTATTCCCGTTTTATGATGGGGAAACTGAGGCACGGGGCAGTGAAGTGACTTGCCCACGGTCACTCAGCAGGCCACTGGCAGAGCCAGAAATGGAACGCAGTCTCCAGCGTCCCAGTCTGCTTCCCTTAAAGTAAAGGCACTGCATCGCAGCAGCCCGAGGAGGATGAGAATCTACTCCCTCTGCAGCACTCACCACTCCTACACTTATCTGCGGGTGGCTCACAAGACAGCTAGTAGGTGCCTTTGTCCCCTGTAAGCTGTGTGCGTTGCCCTGTAGCACTTTCACCCCACGCTGGCCTGTGGCGCTTTGGGCCAAGCGGACGGGACTGACCTCAGTCAATCACTGAAGTGGAACCTCACAGAAATGAGAGATGGATTCAACCCTGTAATAAATCCATGACCACCTAGGAATTCCAGGATGCCACTTTATGACAATTTCACTGGGGCTTCTGGGATAGAACTCAGCTCCTCCGGCTCCAAAAGCCCAATCCCCTACATCTGCAGTTAGAAGAGAATCTCTGTTAGCAGTCTAGGTCCTATGACACACAGTTGAGCAGTTCCGATTCTATCCAGCAGAAAGCAACGACAACACACACTCAGCCTAAGTGGCCCAAGTCCGTCCCACAACAACGCAGGACTGGTCCCTGCTGTATATTTTCCCATTGCTTTGTCCAGTCTGTACCATTTTCAAATGACTCCCTCACCCATTTCAGTGGGAGATGTACTTCAACTGTACAACAGCAGTTATGTTAATCAAGGCGACCAATGCAGTAAAAAAAAGTGCCTTTCAAATAAGCGAAACAAAAATACCCCAGATCCTTGTTCTAATCTAAGTCAATTAAAACCATGATCGGTTTATGTAGCTATTATTAGCTGACGGTGTGTGTGTGTGTGTGTGTGACTAACACACCCCGCACCTACACGCAGCATAGCCCAGGGCAAGGAGAGCAGTCAGATCCGAGCCCAAGCAAACAGGAAGCCAACCAGCTTTTCAAACGCCCCAATGATCATCAACCACCCTCTAAGCACAACGCGGAAACCACCAGCCACCCGGTGCGGCGGCAGCAGACCGGCCCTGGCCCCCAGATCAGCGGCCCCCACTGTTCCCGCAGCCCCGGCCTTGAGCTGGGAATGGGAAGGGGGCGGGGTGGGGGCATCCCAAAACCCACCGTCCTCCTCTTTGCCATTCAACCCTCCTGCTGCAGCCCAGCCGCTGCCCCCGGGCCCGGGGCAAGGGAGGATGGGACCGGGGCAGCCACGCCTCGCCTGCCGACCCACCCCGGGGGCAGCAGCACGCCCGCAGGGGGGCAGCAGCGCCCTTACCTTTTCGGAAGGGCATGATGCGCCGCGCGGCAGCAGGGCTCGCTTGGAGCCGGACGCCTGGGTTCCGCAGCCTCCCCCTGCCGGCGAGGCGAGGCTTGTCTGTCTCTGTCTGTCTGTCTCAGAAGGAAACCGACATACTGGGTCAATTCCCGGCACACGGTGGCGTCACTCGAGCGAGGCAGGAACTGTGACAAAGGAGGAAGTTAAGAGTTTCGAGCCTTAACCCGTCTCTCCCCGCAGCCCGCAGCCGCCGGGGGTGCTCGGGCTGCGGGGATCCGGAGGGCAGGGAGGGGGGTTGGCAGGTGCTGAGATAGCTGCAGCAGTGGGGACAATTGCAGGGGGGGGNCCCTCTTCATTGCTAGATCTCAAAGCACTTTGCAAAGGAGGTCAGTAGTCATTATTCCCGTTTTATGATGGGGAAACTGAGGCACGGGGCAGTGAAGTGACTTGCCCAAGGTCACTCAGCAGGCCACTGGCAGAGCCAGAAATGGAACGCAGTCTCCAGCGTCCCAGTCTGCCTCCCTTAAAGTAAAGGCACTGCATCGCAGCAGCCCGAGGAGGATGAGAATCTACTCCCTCTGCAGCACTCACCACTCCTACACTTATCTGCGGGTGGCTCACAAGACAGCTAGTAGGTGCCTTTGTCCCCTGTAAGCTGTGTGCGTTGCCCTGTAGCACTTTCACCCCACGCTGGCCTGTGGCGCTTTGGGCCAAGCGGACGGGACTGACCTCAGTCAATCACTGAAGTGGAACCTCACAGAAATGAGAGATGGATTCAACCCTGTAATAAATCCATGACCACCTAGGAATTCCAGGATGCCACTTTATGACAATTTCACTGGGGCTTCTGGGATAGAACTCAGCTCCTCCGGCTCCAAAAGCCCAATCCCCTACATCTGCAGTTAGAAGAGAATCTCTGTTAGCAGTCTAGGTCCTATGACACACAGTTGAGCAGTTCCGATTCTATCCAGCAGAAAGCAACGACAACACACACTCAGCCTAAGTGGCCCAAGTCCGTCCCACAACAACGCAGGACTGGTCCCTGCTGTATATTTTCCCATTGCTTTGTCCAGTCTGTACCATTTTCAAATGACTCCCTCACCCATTTCAGTGGGAGATGTACTTCAACTGTACAACAGCAGTTATGTTAATCAAGGCGACCAATGCAGTAAAAAAAAGTGCCTTTCAAATAAGCGAAACAAAAATACCCCAGATCCTTGTTCTAATCTAAGTCAATTAAAACCATGATCGGTTTATGTAGCTATTATTAGCTGACGGTGTGTGTGTGTGTGTGTGTGACTAACACACCCCGCACCTACACGCAGCATAGCCCAGGGCAAGGAGAGCAGTCAGATCCGAGCCCAAGCAAACAGGAAGCCAACCAGCTTTTCAAACGCCCCAATGATCATCAACCACCCTCTAAGCACAACGCGGAAACCACCAGCCACCCGGTGCGGCGGCAGCAGACCGGCCCTGGCCCCCAGATCAGCGGCCCCCACTGTTCCCGCAGCCCCGGCCTTGAGCTGGGAATGGGAAGGGGGCGGGGTGGGGGCATCCCAAAACCCACCGTCCTCCTCTTTGCCATTCAACCCTCCTGCTGCAGCCCAGCCGCTGCCCCCGGGCCCGGGGCAAGGGAGGATGGGACCGGGGCAGCCACGCCTCGCCTGCCGACCCACCCCGGGGGCAGCAGCACGCCCGCAGGGGGGCAGCAGCGCCCTTACCTTTTCGGAAGGGCATGATGCGCCGCGCGGCAGCAGGGCTCGCTTGGAGCCGGACGCCTGGGTTCCGCAGCCTCCCCCTGCCGGCGAGGCGAGGCTTGTCTGTCTCTGTCTGTCTGTCTCAGAAGGAAACCGACATACTGGGTCAATTCCCGGCACACGGTGGCGTCACTCGAGCGAGGCAGGAACTGTGACAAAGGAGGAAGTTAAGAGTTTCGAGCCTTAACCCGTCTCTCCCCGCAGCCCGCAGCCGCCGGGGGTGCTCGGGCTGCGGGGATCCGGAGGGCAGGGAGGGGGGTTGGCAGGTGCTGAGATAGCTGCAGCAGTGGGGACAATTGCAGGGGGGGGCATCTTTCCAAGGCGGTGCTGGGGCAGGCGATATTTACAGTGAAGCAGGCGGGGGAGCACAAACTGAGGCTGTGGAAAGAGAGGGGGGACAGTCTCCTTATTAGTTAATATTTGCCTGGCTTCGGCACCGAGGCAGAGGTGGGGTTCGCTTGATTTATTTGCCCTGGGCACAGAGAAGATTTGGGCCCCCTGCTCCCCAGGGGCCCAAGAACTGGGGAAGTCAGGAGCCATGCTCCCCACTTTTCAAGGAGGGAGGGCCATGCCTGCTGCCCACTTTTTAACATGGGCGTAGTAGCCTTAGGCAGGCGCAAAGCCCCTGCTAGGGGCTCCAGCCTCTTCCCAGTGGGGGCCTTAGCCTCTCACCACAAGGCCCCACCACCTGCTTCTCCTCAACCTCTTCCCCCCAAGGCCCCACCCGCTGGCCAGGCCGTAGTAAGAGCCACCCAGCCTGGTCCCTGTGGGAGCCCTGGACACTCCACCTGCCCTGGGTGATGCGCCCTGGGGGAAGGGGACATGGTCCAGGGGCTGCAGAGCTAAGGCAGGCTAGTCCCTACCTGTTCCGACACTGTGCTGCGCCCCAGAAGTGGCCAGCAGGTCCGGCTCCTAGGTGGGGCACGGGCTCTGTGCGCTGCCCGTGCCCCGAGCACTGGCTCCGCAGTCCCATTGGCCAGGAGCTGGGGGCGGTGCCTGCAGGCGAGAGCCGCGTGGAGCCACTTGCATGCCTCCGCCTAGGAGCTGGACCTGCTGCTGGACACTTCCAGGGTGCAGCGCAGTCCGTGGTGCCTGGACAGGCAGGAAGCCTGCCTCTGCACCCCGGCTGCACCGCTGACCAGGAGCTGCCAGAGGTAAGCCCATGCCCCAATCCCCTGCCCTAGTCCCGAGCCCCCCCCCAAACCTGGAGCCCCTCCCTGCACCCCAAACCCTTCATCCCCGGCCTCACCCCAGAGCCTGCACTCCCAGCCCAGAGCTCTGACCCCCTCCCACACCCCAACCCCCTTCCCCAGCCCAGAGCCCCCTCCCACACCCTGAACCCCTCATTCCCAGCCCCACCCTGCAGCCCTCACCCCCGCACCCTAACCCTCTGCCCCAGCTCTGAGCCCCTCCCACACCCGAAATCCCTCATCCCCAGCTCTGTTGGGTCACGGGCATCAACAATTTTCTTCAACTGGGTTGCCAGAAAAAAAGTTTGAAAACCACTGATATCATAACACATAATGGGAGCCAGGAACTCTAGATTCTAATCCTGACTTGCTGTGGGGCACTGCAGTGGATGGGGCTCAGCACAGATGCCAGGGTGGGTCTGCCTGGGTGGTGCTCATTACAAGATCAGGGCCCAAGTCAGTAATGAGCCAATAACTGAGCATGGTGCTAGGAAGCAGTATGTTGTTACAAGTGTCACGGCAGTTTTGGAGAGGGTGTGTCAACCCCCGTCCTCAAATTCCCTATCTGAACGCTTACATCCTGTCTAAATTTCCTCTGTGGGTTCAGTTGGTTACATGTTGCTTACCTTCCGGCCCTAAACCTTGCAACATTTCTGCATGCTGTGAAGACAGCAACCCCAGCACAACTCAAAGAGGAAGAGTTGCAAAGCATTTGGGGATGCTTTGGGATGAAGATTATTTATTTGACCTAGACTAGGGTTTTCCATGAGCTAGGCGCCTGAGTCACTTTCTCCATAACTGGACCCAGAGGGGACAGGATGTTATTCATGGCTATAGACCTGCATCTCTATTTTAAATTCCCTTTATCAGGGATTTTCATCATACACCATCCATTGGAAGATTAGGAGTAGTTTTATTGTTCTCCTCCCCTCCCCAACATCTTCACGTGTTTAATTCACTCTGGGCCAGATTCTGAGTAGCACCTTATTCCACAATTAGCCCAGTTTACATCAGGGAGGCCACTCATGAAATAAGGTGCTACTCAGTGGGATGAAGGGTATCTAAATCCAGCTTTCTGTGTATACATCGAAACAGGTCCATGCACCAGGAAGGGTGAATATGAGCAATTAATTTCTCACAGCATATTCTCATCATAGGCCAACAGAACTTAATAGGGACCTCTCCAGGCCAACTGGCAAGGGGGATACAAGAATATCCTGATGCAGGTATGTACATTCTGGCTCACCAAAGAACTTCATGCGAGGTCTTAAATGAAAGTCAAGGACACACTGGTCATTAATATCATTGTGAAATGTACATACAGATAATATATAAGGAGTTATTTATCTATATTGAAAATACTTTCTTAGATTCTCTATCACCGCAGAGGTGGAGAATTATAAGTGTAGGATTGGAAGGGACCTCGATAGGTCACATAGTCCAGTCCCTTGCACTGAAGTGGGAATAAGTATTAGCTTCTAGACCATCCCTGACAGATGGTTGTCTCATCTGCTCTTAAAAACCTCCAGTGATGGTGATTCCACAACCTTCCTAGGTAATTTGTTTAACTGCTTAATTACCCTGAAAGGAAGTTTTCCCCAATGTTTTAGCTAAATCTCCCTTGCTGCAATTTAAGCCCATTACTTCTTGTCCTATCCTCAGTGGATAAGGAAAACACCTCCTCTTTTTAACAACCTTTTATGTACTTGAAGAATTATGTCCCACCTCTCTTCTCTTCTCCAGACTAAACAAACCCAGTGTTTTCAATCTTTCCTCACAGGTCATATTTTCTAGATCCTCGATCATTTTTGTTCCTCTCCTCTGAACCTTCTCCAATTTATCCATGTCTTTCCTGAAGTATGGTGCCCAGAACCGACCACAATACTCCAGTTGAGGCCTTATAAGTGTTGAGTAGAATGGAAGAATTATTTCTCATGTCTTGCTCACAACACTGGCTAATACATCCCAGAATGATGTTTGGGTTTTTTTGCAACGCTATTGCAGTGTTCAGGGCCGGCTCCAGGCACCAGCTTAACAAGCAGGGGCTTGGGGCGGCCACTCGGGAGAGGGGCGGCACGTCCAGGTATTCGGCAGCAATTTGGCGGAGGGTCCCTCACTCTCACTAGGATCGCGGCTTTTTTTTTTTTTTTTTTTGGCTGCCTGGGGCGGCAAAAACCCTGGAGCCGGCGCTGGCAGTGTTGATGTATTTAGTTTGTGATCCACTATAATCCCTAGATCCTTTTCTGCAGTACTCCTTTCTAGGCAGTAATTTCATTTCCCATTTTGTATTTGTGCAATTGATTATTCCTTCCTAAGTGGAGTACTTTGCATTTGTCTTTACTGAATTTCATTCTATTTATTTCAGACCATTTTTCCTGTTTTTCAAGATCATTTTGAATTCCAATCCTTTCCTCCAAAATGCTTGCAACCCCTCCCAGTTTGCTGTCTTCTGCAAATTTTATAATTGTAGTCTCTGTGATGCCAGCAGACAAGTGCCAGCTCATGCCAAAGTCCCCATGTGTCAACTGAACACTGACAAATACGTAGCTGGAATCAGTCTAGTTTACCTGTGTGTTAGTATTGTTACAATGGTATTAGAATTATAAGAATGTGTTTAGACTTTATTGAATGCTTGTGAGTTGCTGGATGCATTAATCTCACTTATAACATCTGTATCCCATATTGCAAGGTAATGTTTGAGTGGTTGTATTTCAGCCTAAGGGACTGTGTAAATCGCCAGACAGGAGAGTGGCATTAAACAGCATGAAGTGCTGATCTCCAGCAGCACCAGGAAAGGTCCATTGACACACACTGGACTATTGTGGGATGTTAAAGAGGACAAAAGACGTTGGTTGTTCTGCCCTCTGCCCCCATAAAGACGAGTCATGGAAAGTGGATTCCTCTCATCAGCTGAGTTTGCAGCTCAGAGCACATAGCAGGAGGGGGATAAAAACCCCAAATAGAAGAAACAGGATCTTTATGCTGCTTGCACTCTGGGGAGGGGGGCAAGGTTTACTAGGCATAAGCATGAGATTCCCAACTGCTTAGCCTGGGTTAGCCCTAAAGAGCATATGAACTTGCTTGTTAGAGAAGTTCCTATTACCTTTTGAAAACTAAGATTGTACCTCATTTGTGTGTATATGTTTACCTGCTTTAACTCGGTAAATAACTCTCATTTCCTTTTCCTATTTAATAAATCTTTAGATACTTTATTGTAGGCTTGGCTACAAGCATTGCCTTTGTGTGAGATCTAAGGTGCAATTGTAAATCAAAGTCTGAAACTTCCTTCCCTCTTTAGCCCACCAGAGCCCAGATTTGTTAATCTTCCAGGCAGACTGTAAAACCCACCTTTCCTCCAGGCATTGAGCAGGTTGATGTGCTGGAGCAGAGTCATTACATTCTGATCACTTAGCTGGCTTGGGGAATAGACACATCTTCATTTTTTATATATTGAATACTGTTGTTTTAATCCATGGAAAGTACCTAGGGTGTAAGATGGGTACTAAAAAGTTTAAATAGGTAAATAAAAGAGTTGGGGAAAGCTGACCCATAGCTTTGGATTTCTTGATCATTGTGCTTTGAAAATCTCACCCCCCCGTAAAGCTACAACACTGAGGAGCACAGAAAGCAGATGTGTTTGTACTGAAGAAAATAATACTGGTCATCAGTCAATCTCAAACGGCTCTACAACGGAGGTCAGAATCATTAGCCCCATTTTACAGATGGGGAAAATGAGGAACAGGGGAAGGGAAGTGACTTGACCAAGCCCACCCAGAAGGCCAGTAGCAGAGCCAGGATTAGAACACAGAGCTCCTGAGTCACAGCCCAGTGTGCTGTCCACTAGGCTATACTGCATCATGAGTGAAAGAATGGCCATGCCGGGTCAGACCAATGGCCCTTCTAGCCCAGTATCCTGTCTTCTAACCATGACTGGTGCCAGATGTTTCAGAGGGAATGAACAGAAGAGGGCAATTATCAAGTGATCCATCCCATCATCCAGGTCCAGCTTCTGGCAGTCAGAGGTTTAGGAACTCCGAAAACATGGGATTGTAACCCTGACCATCTTAGCTAATAGCCATTGATACACCTATCCTCCATTAATTTATCCTGGTATCACACCCTCCAATTAACAGTATTCTTTGGTTCCTTTGGCTTTCACCCTCTCTAAGTTTCTATTTCAGTCGTCCAATCTTTGTACCCATTATTTGTTCTCCTTATCCACATAAAACCTTGCTCACTGGCTTAGAAGGGCTGTTAGCATTTTAGCTCCTGCATGCTAAAAGATGCAAGAGTTGAACTCCTCTGAGCATCACCCACATTCTAATTGCGAGACACTCCTACCTGACGTGGAGTCGGTAAGAAAATAAGATCCGGATTATCTTAGGTATGCTAATACACATGACTCACCCCAGTAAGCTGTCTGCAGCACTGACTGGCACGATCAAGTTTGTTATAAGCGCTTGCCACTGTGAGCCGGGAGAATCCATAAAGGCTGTTTCTATGGAGAGCGAAGGCTGCAATCAGGTATATCTGTGGAGAGCTGAGAGCTGTCAGATTCACCCGCATTTTTTAATAGAGCAAAAAGCCCTGCCCAACATTCATGAATTTCTCCCACATTATCTTACTCACAGAGCTGTGATTATAGTGACTCAAAGACTCGATAAATGGTGTATAAAATCATCTCATTAAAATGAATAATAAAGGCAAAAACATGTTATCTAGTCCAGCAGGAAGGGGGGGACTGGGGAAAGAGGAAGGTGACCTTACGAGAGTTAGTTTTTGATTAGAGAGAATTTCAGAGTTCATGGAGACGTTGGTGGGGGGGAAAAGAGGGGAGGTAGAATTAATCTTTAGGATAAAAACATTTTCCTGACTACCTGATAAATAAATAGATGTGTGTGTGTGTGTGTACACAAAAGTCTCCAAAAGGGCTAAAATTTTCAGCACCACTGCAGTAGATTGTTATAACAAACTATTATAATTACACACAATTTGCCCATCTCTACCATCGTTCATCTAAGAAACACAAACTCCTTTGAGGTCAATGTTTATTATTAAGCTCATTTTACAGATGCATAAATGGAGCTTCAGAGAAGTAAAAAGATTTCCCAGAGATTATGTGCTCACAGCAAGTCAGTAACAGAGCCAGGAATAGAACCCAGGAGTCCTACCTCCCTAACCACAGCTCTAAGCACGGAACCCCACACTCCCTCCCCATGTTAGGAGATGCCCCCCAGCCATCCAGTTGTCCCTTGCAAAATAATGCACCAGCTCTTCCCAGGCCAACATCAGAAAACTGGGAAAGCAAATGTATTTATCAAATAAATTGCTTTGCAAGTGCGAGGAACAGGAAACAACCACTCCTTGAAGACATTCAATAGTCCAAAGGTGAAATTCACCCTTCTGCTGAGGGGCAGGATAGGGGTGGATTTCCTCCAGTATCTGTGCAACCTTTTGATAGAAACTACAACGTGACTTAAGTTGGTTTAATGCTGGATTCTCTGTTATTCAATGGCTATATTGTCTTTCAAAGTAATTGATTACCAAAGTCTCTGTTGTTGAGAGCTTTGGGGGCAGGGACTGTCTTTTTGTTGTGTGTTTGTACAGCACCTAGTACAATGGGGGGCTGGTCCATGACTCCTAGATGCTACTGCATACAAATAATAAATATTTACACTGGAAAGCAATGAGCCAAGATTTGTGGGCCAAACGGAGCATGGATTTAGTGCACTAACTTTCCATAATACTGTAGTTACAGAATGTTCACGGTGAATTCAGTACTGGTGCCAGCCTTGCAGATTAAGTCCTCTCTCCACAGACCAGATACAGCTCAGGAAGCTTAGTACAAGCTTCCCTGTTACTGCCACCAAACTGATCTGGAGTGACCACCTCTAGGCATAATGATGAAGTGGATTCTCCATATTCCTTCAGTCCTGGGCCTCTCCTCTGAGATTTCTAGCCAGGGTGTCAATGGAGATGTAGTTTCCGTGACACAGATACAGCGACCAAAGACCTGAACTGAAACCAATGTCATTTCACATAAGCCACAAAGCTGATCAGACGGTAAAGGATTCTGAACATACCATTTCTGACTCTGGTTTTGAACCATTCATGAGTAGGTGACTAGAATCGTATCTTTAGCATCACTGATCAACACGGTGGCTAGTGTTATTTTCAGGATTGTTCTATCACAGCCACAACCACCAAAGCTGTTTCTTTAAACAAGGAGTAAATTTATCACAAGCTCTTGGCTCCATGAATCAGCAAAAAGAGGGGTTTACTATTCTCCATCCCAGCTGTGGGGAATCCATCTCTTGTACAGGCTCATCTAATGTCCTGCCAGCATCAGGCAAAACCAAGTCCCTTTTCCAGAAGATGTAACATGGGTAATTAAAGTGTTTAGAAAATAGAAGGCATTTGCTTTGGCACAGTGGAAAACCCCTAATTTTGATGCTGACAGCTGCCAAGCAGGAAAATGGAGATTGGCTGTATCAAAAGACAACCCCGGTCACTCAGCTGATCTGTGGCACTGCCTGCCTGGCCTGCAGAAGACTGCACTTTTATGTGAAATTGCAGACAGCTGGTTTATAAATCGAAACATTGCATGACAAACTGCAGGAATTTTCAAAGCAAAAATAGTACATCAATAAAACCCTCAAGTCAGAAATAGGCCATATGTACAGGCCTTGGACGACGTCAAATTAACATCATGAGTATATACCAGGGGTCGGCAACCTTTCAGAAGTGGTGTGCCGAGTCTTCATTTATTCACGCTAATTTTAGGTTTCGCGTGCCAGTCATACATTTTAACGTTTTTAGAAGGGCTCTTTCTATAAGTCTTTAATATATAACTAAACTATTGTTGTATGTAAAGTAAATAAGGTTTTTAAAAGGTTTAAGAAGCTTCATTTAAAATTAAATTAAAATGCAGAGCCCCCCCGGACCGGTGGCCAGGACCCAGGCAGTGTGAGTGCCACTGAAAATCAGCTCACGTGCCGCCTTCGGCACACTTGCCATAGGTTGCCTACCCCTGGTATATACTCTACTAGTGTCAGTCTGCAAGGCTCATGTAGAAAAACCCAAAGGCACGGCATCACGAGAGAAACAGACTTTCTTGTAAGAATCCAATCCACTAATGCACTCTGATAAGCATCTGCACTGACATTTATTAGTATTTATATTTCACTTTCTTCCAATATATTATCAAACCTCTTATTCATTTGTTTGTAATGTTTATGTGAATTAAGTGTACGAGAAAAGTGCTGGTTTGACAGCAAGTCCTCTATTAAGTAGAGCATGGACAGTGTATACTTTCCCACGCTGCCCCACAACCCTGACCTGGAGGAAGCTGACTCTAGGGCGAAGAAGCCAGTTTGGCCTCCATGGTCCACTCAACCCTCAGCCTTCCAATAAGGGAGCCAATTGTGAGGCTATTTTAAGTGATGTGGATTATGAAGGTCAGCCCAATATATTAGTAGATCTTCACGGGCAACAGTAGGCCTTTAGGTCCACTGTACAAATGGGGAAAGAGGCAGCAAAACTATTCCCTCTCCCCCACCTTCTATATATACTTGGTGCAAAGAGCCACTCATCCATTCCCACAGATCGCTGAATCATATGATCAAAATAGCATGAACTCTGAGCATTCGTACAGCAGCAGGAGCATTATTAATGGCATGAACTTTGTCTCAAGTTGGAAGCCAGGGGCTAGATCCCAGGGAGCCCTAAAATACAGATTCCAGTCCTAACTGCCAAGATTTTATGGGCATGTCACTTAACTTCTCTGCCTGTTGTCCCCATTGTAAAATCAGCTCCTACACACACACCCCTCCTGAGTAAAGGAGGAAGGCTCTACAGAAGTACAAAGTGTTACTTTGATGAACTAAAAAAAGGAAATAAAAAAGGGATTAATTAGAAATAGGACTTTTTTTATTTCCCTCTCAGTGGGTTTTAGAGTTGCAGCATCATCTTGTTTTACTGCTCCTAATTTACCATCTGGCAGCATCCAGAGGCCTCTAGCAGGACCAAGATTTCAAATGCGCTAGCTGCTGAACAAACACAGAAAGAAAGAAACCCCTTGTGGTTCTCTTGCTTGGGAGAATTCATTCGATTCCAAAACCACATTCAACACTAAAGCATTGATTTCATTTCCATAAAGCTTTTGAAAGAAAGAGAACATGGAAGCCTTCATGAAGGTGCACATTAGCCTTATGGAAACATGGATTTTCTTTTAATGGCACATTCTCTATTGTACCCTCTTCTGGTAAATTGGCCTGGGCACTCACACCCAGAGCAAACATAGAATCATAGATCATAGAATATCAGGGTTGGAAGGGACCTCAGGAGGTCATCTAGTACAACCCCCTGCTCAAAGCAGGACCAATCCCCAACTAAATCATCCCACCCAAGGCTTCATGAAGCCTGACCTTAAAAACCTCTAAGGAAGTAGATTCCACCACCTCCCTAGGTAACCCATTCCAGTGCTTCACCCCCCTCCTAGTGAACAAGTTTTTCCTAATATCCAACCTCGTCCTCCCCCACTGCAACTTGAGACCATTACTCCTTTGTCTGTCATATGCCACCTCTGAGAACAGTCTAGATCCATCCTCTTTGGAACCCCCTTTCAGGTAGTTGAAAGCAGCTATCAAATCCCCCCTCATTCTTCTCTTCTGCAGACTAAACAATCCCAGTTCCGTCAGCCTCTCCTCATAAGTCATGTGGTGCAGCCCCCTAATCATTTTTGTTGCCCTCCGCTGGACTCTTTCCAATTTTACCACATCCTTCTTGTAGTGTGGGGCCCAAAACTGGACACAGTACTCCAGATGCCGCCTCACCAATGTCGAATAGAGGGGAATGATCACGTCCCTCGATCTGCTAGCAATGCCCCTACTTATATAACCCAAAATGCCGTTAGCCTTCTTGGCAACAAGGGCACACTGTTGACTCATATCCAGCTCCTCGTCCACTGTAACCCCTAGGTCCTTTTCTGCAGAACTGCTGCCTAGCCATTCGATTCCTAGTCTGTAGCAGTGCATGGGATTCTTCCGTCCTAAGTGCAGGACTCTGTTCTTGTCCTTGTTGAACCTCATCAGATTTCTTTTGGCCCAATCCTCTAATTTGTCTAGGTCCCTCTGTATCCTATCCCTACCCTCCAACATATCTACCACTCCTCCCAGTTTAGTGTCATCTGCAAACTTGCTGAGAGTGCAGTCCACGCCATCCTCCAGATCATTAATGAAGATATTGAACAAAACCGCCCTTGGGGCACTCCACTTGAAACCGGCTGCTAACTAGACATGGAGCCATTGATCACTACCTGTTGAGCCCGACGATCTAGCCAGCTTTCTATCCACCTTATAGTCCATTCATCCAGCCCATACTTCTTTAACTTGCCGGCAAGAATACTGTGGGAGACCGTATCAAAAGCTTTGCTAAAGTCAAGGAATAACACATCCACTGCTTTCCCCTCATCCACAGACCCAGTTATCTCCTCATAGAAGGCAATTAGGTTAGTCAGGCATGACTTGCCCTTGGTGAATCCATGCTGACTGTTCCTGATCACTTTCCTCTCCTCTAAGTGCTTCAGAATTGATTCCTTGAGGACCTGCTCCATGATTTTTCCAGGGACTGAGGTGAGGCTGACTGGCCTGTAGTTCCCCGGATCCTCCTTCTTCCCTTTTTTAAAGATGGGCACTACATTAGCCTTTTTCCAGTCATCCGGGACCTCCCCCGATCGCCATGAGTTTTCAAAGATAATGGCCAATGGCTCTGCAATCACATCCGCCAACTCCTTTAGCACCCTCGGATGCAGCGCATCCGGCCCCATGGACTTGTGCTCGTCCAGTTTTTCTAAATAGTCCCGAACCACTTCTTTCTCCACAGAGGGCTGGT
This sequence comes from Platysternon megacephalum, assembly GCA_003942145.1. Lineage (NCBI taxonomy): Eukaryota > Metazoa > Chordata > Testudines > Platysternidae > Platysternon > Platysternon megacephalum. Next base: position 7,590,424 of record QXTE01000053.1, read on the forward strand.
CACCTTCTCCCCATACTGTGCTGCCCAGTGCAGCAGTCTGGGAGCTGACCTTGTTCGTGAAGACAGAGGCAAAAAAAGCATTGAGTACATTAGCTTTTTCCACATCCTCGGTCACTAGGTTGCCTCCCTCATTCAGTAAGGGGCCCACACTTTCCTTGACTTTCTTCTTGTTGCTAACATACCTGAAGAAACCCTTCTTGTTACTCTTAACATCTCTTGCTAGCTGCAACTCCAAGTGTGATTTGGCCTTCCTGATTTCACTCCTGCATGCCTGAGCAATATTTTTATACTCCTCCCTGGTCATTTGTCCAATCTTCCACTTCTTGTAAGCTTCTTTTTTGCGTTTAAGATCAGCAAGGATTTCACTGTTTAGCCAAGCTGGTCGCCTGCCATATTTACTATTCTTTCTACACATCGGGATGGTTTTTTCCTGCAACCTCAATAAGGATTCTTTAAAATACAGCCAGCTCTCCTGGACTCCTTTCCCCCTCATGTTATTCTCCCAGGGGATCCTGCCCATCAGTTCCCTGAGGGAGTCAAAGTCTGCTTTTCTGAAGTCCAGGGTCCGTATTCTGCTGCTCTCCTTTCTTCCTTGTGTCAGGATCCTGAACTCGACCATCTCATGGTCACTGCCTCCCAGGTTCCCATCCACTTTTGCTTCCCCTACTAATTCTTCCCGGTTTGTGAGCAACAGGTCTAGAAGAGCTCTGCCCCTGGTTGGTTCCTCCAGCACTTGCACCAGGAAATTGTCCCCTACACTTTCCAAAAACTTCCTGGATTGTCTGTATTGCTCTCCCAGCAGATATCAGGGTGATTAAAGTCTCCCATGAGAACCAGGACCTGCGATCTAGTAACATAGGAGTTTGATTTCAAGTTATAAGTGAGTCAGGCACGGCTAGCGTTCATGCAGAGCGCAGCACAAAAATCGCACCCACCTCTTTCTTATTTTAGAAGATTATGCAGAGAATCTGACATTTTTGGCAGTTATTAAAAAACAAAAACTCTCCCAGCAGTGTGTTCTTTTGTTTCTATTGAATTTCAACGCTTTTACCCCAGGGCACTGGGTTACAATCCCAGCTCTGCCACTGGTCTGTTTGGAGACTTTAGGCAATTTACTTCCTGTCTCTGTACCTCTCTGTCTGTTATGCTTATTTAGATTCAGTTCTTTGAGGTGGTGACTGTTTCTTCCTATTTGTACAATGCCTCGCAGAATGGTGGCCTAAGCAGTTTGGGCCTCTGGGTTATATCAATACAAATAATGCAAAATACACCTCTACCCCAATATAACGCGACCCGATATAACACGAATTCGGATATAACGCGGTAAAGCAGCGCTCCGGGGGGCGGGGGGGGTTGCGCACTCCGGTGGATCAAAGCAAGTTCGATATAACGCGGTAAGATTTTTTTGGCTCCCGAGGACAGCGTTATATCGGGGTAGAGGTGTATTTTTGCTTGCCTGTTTGGTCTGGATGTTGGTTTGCAAGGTTGATATTGAGCCTGGAGTATTTTTCTTTTCCTGCCTGGCTACCACATCACAGCCATGCATATCTTAGCCTGACTTTAAACTATCTCCAACCATGTCTTGCTAAAGTGAAGCATCAAAGCCCCGTTCCCAGAGGTACCAAACAGCTGAAGCTTCTACTGACTGACGGGAGCTACAACTGTCCAGCACCTCTGAAAATCAGGCCCCTTAAATATAGAGTTAAATGCCTAACTTTGGGCAGCCAAGATTGAAAATGCAGGCCTTAACACTTCATGCTGTAAAACCTAGACTCTTCCTTGGCAAGTGGATACATAATATAAACATGTTCATTTTCTTCTTAATTAATGCTACTTTCCTCTCTGGTTTTAATGGTTGCCCATTTAAGGCATCAGGAGTGTTAAAGAAACAAAGTAACACATTCAAGCCCCACGCTAATCAGATTATTTAAGAGACACAGAGATGTGTGTGTGTGGAATGTGTCACTCACTTGTCACTGTTTACTTGAAGATAAGTAAAACTTTTAAAAAAGAGCGAGGGAGGATTGGATCCTGTGGGCGATGTGCATTTGCAGAAGGTGATGAACGGCTGAGAGAATAAATGATAGATTTGAGAGAGTAGCGGTTTAAGGTGTAGGTGTGGAAAGTAATGTCAGGAGTTAATGGGAACATAGGCAGGCACTCGCAATAAGAGCTTTTAATGTTGGAGGGGGAAAAAATACAGATAATCAAAGTGAGGTGGTTGCACAAATTACTTGGGGGGCGGGATCCACCAAGGGACTTAGGCTTTGCAACACTGAGCATTGAAGCACCTAACTTTAGACACCTAGAAAATCTAGGAAAGCTGGAATCCACAAAGTTAGGTGCCCAGGCTTCCTGTACAATGAATGGGGAGAGAGAGAGGCGCTTAAGAATGCGATCCACAAAAGCCACCACCCTAGGCGGAGAGCCACCTAAGCTAGCCAGTGGGAGATGCTAAGGAGTGGTGTGTGCACTAACCCATGCGCCTCTCAGAAATAAGGGCCTAGGTCCAGGCTGCAGGGAGGTGCCTGTCTTTGCTAAGTAATCCATGAATGGGCACCTGCTACCTGGAGCCAGGTGGCTCCACCACCCAAGGCATTTTTTGCAGCAACGAATTAATCGCCTGTCTCACTCCACACAAAACAGGAGAACGAGGTGGTGGTGCCAGTGTCCACCTTATAACTTTTAGCCCAGTGGTTAGAGCACTCACCTGGGATGTGGGAGACCCAGGTTCAATTCCCCCAAAGGATTTGGACAAAGACTACCCACCCCTCAGGATTGTGCTCTAACCACTGAGCTGTGGGATAGTCTGATGTGGCGCTCCCTTGCTTTCTCCTGTTGAACCTGTTCCACTGTGGATCAATAATGAGTGACTGGAGCAGGGGGGACCGCAGCTGGGGTCTTCCATTTCCCGGGTGGGTGCCCTGACCAGTGGACAGTCGTTCTGACACTCACGGGAAGAGTAATTTTAAAGTTTTGTTTCTTGGACACCAATAGCTGGTCACAAACACAGGCCGCACCCCTTCACTCAGGAAATGCTCAAAGGCAGTAAATTAGGGCATCCCTATTTGATGAAGCAAGTGCCATTAATAAGTGACACAGCTTAAAGGACATTTTAGGGCAGGCTTGAGTAGATTGGGATGTTCAAGTCAGGGTATTTCAACAGTGCCTTCGTTCGAATGATCCGACTTTTACAAACAAGTTAAGCCTCATCCTTATTACAGGCATTTCCTCATCTTAAACATGGGAAACCTAAAACCCAAAGAGGTTGTTCTAGGCCACAAAGCAAATCGATCGCAGAGCTGAAAATAGAACCTGGATCCCGTGCCCCCAATCCTGTGCTTTATCCATAGGCCATGCTGCTGCTCATTCAGGAATAACTCCTTCATGTCTGTAGTCAAGGGTTTGTAAGAGCAGATCCCAACCATCGCCACCAAGAGACTGTGTGCTTAACAGTCCAAAACACAATGTGCAGGTGACTGATTTGGAGGTTATGTCCTGAAGGACAGAAAAAGCTGCATTTAAAACAGCGAAGAAGCAGACACACTAGGTAGAATACAAGGTGTTGTGTTTTTTTTAAAAAAAGCTTGTAAATCAGGACACAAAGGTTCATACAGAGATTGCTGGAAAGTAAATAAACAAAAATATCATAAGCAAAAAAAACTCCAGCAAGATCAAGGTGTTTGTTTTTTAAGGGATCAACTGATAAAAATGCAGTGACATAAGATGTTCACAGCACTGATCAACTACTGGCCTACACCCATAAAAATACATTTATACATGGAGAAAAGACATCCAAGTATCTCACCATCCAGCAAGCTAAAAGGCTCTTGTGAGGCTGGTATCCATTTTAAACCTTTGTATGATTCCTGTCGCACTTTTACTGTGATCCAGGTTGGATGAGAGATCCAGGTTGGGTGAGAGATCCAGGCCCCCCCTCCACACGAAAAGTGCGCCAAGCCCAAGGCATTAGTTATTTCACAAAACATTGGAGTAAGCTGTTATGTACAAGTCAATGTGAGACAGAACAGTTTTACTGTTCTTTGTATCCAACTCTTCACAGTCTTTTGGATTCTTATACATGGATTCTTTTCAACATACTGGTACAGCTCACACAATATTTCAAGATGAGTTCAAATGCTCGGCCCTTAAAAAATGTTGACTAGATCTAATGAGACTTAAACAGAGCTACAAGTGCCATAACCACGCCACTTTAAAAAAAAACAATTAGTGGACAGATTTGGTGTTCAGCAGAAGTGAAAACACAGATGACTGGCTAGAACCAAGCATGAAGAAGACAGCTCCCCCCAGCTTTACATGCCCTTCAGTACTGACCTGTAACTCTCCTAATATATCAGTCCTGGACCTTTCAAGCAAAGACAGCCAACAATACCTGACAGCATGGTGGTTTGATGAAGTGTCCACTTGGAGACCTTCAAACCAAATGTAAACTGGGGTTTATACATAGGTCTCCAGCTCTGGATGGCTAGTTGCATAAAGTTCTCTCCCCTGGTTCTCATAGGTTTAATTTATGTGTTTTGTCTAGGGGGAGGAATAAGAATTTCAAATTCTTTTCTTGGCACTTCTCTGCATTCTGGTACGCAAAGGATTTCCCCTAAAACAAGTCCTTAATGAGTCAGAAGAGAACAGAGAAGCTGCTGCCTGTCCAGAGTCCCCAAATTACTTTGGATTGGGGAAACGGGAGGTTTATGAGCTGAGTAGAGATTCTGCCACGCAGCACCAGAAAAGAAAAATATTGCAGCCCACAGTTCTTTTCCAAAGCTTGCTGCTCACAGCAGATGTCGCATGATGCGCTCCATACTACAGCCCTAGAACAAGGAAACCAGAAAAAGAAAACAGCTCCGTAGCGGTGGGTTTCAAGAGAGTGCAATTAATTGAAAGCCACAAAAAACAGGATTCCAGACCAGTAAACAGAACTTGTGCAATCAAAACACACAGATGTGAATCTGTCAAAGGATTTATACTTAAAAAACAAAACAAAATAAGCGTCAGTCACAATGAATGTGAAAAATCCATTCAAGGGGGCTTGTTTCCAGTTTGCTAGGAAGGCTGCCATCTCCTCTCTACTCCCAGCCTCCAGCTGAAAACACAATCACTGGCATGGTGACAACTTGACCTAGGTCCTTAAATCAGACTAGCTCTGCCAGATCCAGTACTCTGAACTTATCCAGGTTGTAGAAGCAAGCCTTCACCACTCGTCCACCAAAGTATCTTCCATTCAGATCCACCACAGCTGGAATCCAAGCCAAAAACAGGTCATTAAACACCGAGTAAGGTAAGCAATTCTCAAGCTAAACATGGTTTTGCTTAAAAAAAGTATTTTTAAAAATCAACTTTTGGAAATTAACAGGGAATTATAGTGCAATCTCTGACCTTTAATTGCTGATTCAACCCTCTCAAACTCTAAAAATATTCTCACTGCTTCATCATCAGGGGCACCAGGAATCTGACAAAAGAGACAGTTGATCAGAATGGTCAAAATACAGCTATGAACTGTTGGGCTTTATAGGAAAAGCAGGTAGGATTAAAAACATACAGCCACCACGTGTGGTCCCATCGAGTTGCCAGTGTGGTGCTCAGTGCTACCAAGGCTGAGTCCCACTTCTCTATGGGGAAAGGCTGTTCATTGGAACAGGTCTATAGCCATACACTGCTAGATGCCAAACTTTACAATAACTTGATGTACAAGGCGTGGCTATCGCAGCAAGAACCAAACAGTCCCGAGCACTCCCAGCTCAGAGTTTTTGCCTACTTCCTGATCTGAAAAATTACGCATTTATAGATGTGGTGGAGAAAGAGGTAAATTAATTCCTACCTCAAAGATGACACATTTCCCAACCTTGCCATATTTTTCACATTCTTCCTTGGTTTCACCTTCTAGATCTTCATCAACCTCTCCAGCACCTACCATGTTCTGCAAGTAAAAGGAGGAAAACCAATTCAACAGATGGATGCTAAACAAAGGGTGCATCCTGCCACCAGGGGGAGCATTATATTGAAACTATGAATGAGTTATAAGTGTCAGTTCATCAAATCATAGGCCACCCATTCTGGCATCATATGGTGCCAGTCAACTCCCTGGCACTAATACGCTATCCTTGAGTTATTGTTTCCTTTGTATGGCCCAAAGTCATGTTAACTGGTTAATACAGCACAGAGCAGCTGTGTCATCACAAGTTACTTAACAAAACTTTGTACTTTCAATGTACTGTGAAACGGCAAAAAAACAAAACTTCTCTTCAGTCCCCTCGCTAGACACATCAAGACTAATAATCACAGGTATTATGGCAACTGTCAGGTGTTTTCCAACAACACAGCAGGACAAGAATGAGACCAGTGCACCATGGGGGGGAAAAAGAAGTTTGCATCTCATGGAGCTTTTATAACAGGAGAAAGGAGTTTGAGCACTAAAACTGAAACACACAGTATATATTACAAGATGTGAAGTTAAATGTCCTCCTGACTCACCCTTAGTAAGACCACTTTCGTTGGGCACTTTAGTATCTCTGTTAATGGATTCGAATCGGATTTCTTGGATGCATCGACTATAAAGAGAGTAAGTCATGGTACATGTTAAAAATTTTTAAAACATGTTCATTGTGGGGCCTACACTGAACTGTTCCAATAGCCGCATTCAGTTACAAACCACTAAATGTAGTCTCTCAGTAACAGCCTTTCACTGAACCAAGTCACTTCATGGCTACTTGTAATTACTAGAACAATTGGCTCTGTTTTAACAGGCTGTTCAGATCACTATGACAGCATGAATACCAAGCTGAAATACAGGCAATATATTTGCCAATAATCCTCAGTCAATTTTAACAGATACCAGATCTTCTAAGGTTCACCAGACTTCAGATCAGGGGACTCTGCTCGGAAAGCATGATTTCAACCATGACTATAAAGCAGAGGTGGGCAAACTACCGCTCGCGGACCACATCCGGCCCGGTCCTTGAGCTCCCGGCCGAGGAGGCTAGCCCCCAGCCCCTCCCCCGCAGCCTCAGCTCGCCGTGCCGCCAGCACTCTGGGCAGTGGGGCTGCAAGCTCCTGCTGAGCAGCGTGGCCGGCTCTAGCCAGGCAGTGCGGCTGCCAGTCCTGCTGCTCTGAGCGGCATGGTAAGGAGGCAGGGAGTGGGGGGGTTGGATAAGGGGCAGGGGGTCCCAGGTGACAGGGGGCAGTTGGATGGGGCGGAGCGGGGGGGGGGCGGTCAGGGGATGGGGAACATAGGTGGGGGTTGGATAGGCGTGGGAGTCCCAGGGGGCCTGTCAGGGGGCAGAGGTGTGGCATGGGGTTGGGGCAGTCAGGGGACAGGGAGCAGGGGGGGTTGGATAGAGGGTGGGGTCCCGGGGGGGGGAGCGTGGGGTCCCTGGAGGGGGCGGTCACAGGACAAGGAACGAGGGGGGTTGGATAGGGGGTGGAGTCCCAAGTGGGCAGTTAGATGCGGGGGATCCCAGGAGGGGGCGGTCAGGGGACCAGGAGCAGGGGGGGGTTGGATGGGTCAGGGGTTCTGAGGGGACAGGAAGTGGGAGGGGGCAGGAAGTGGGAGGGGGCTAGGCTGTTTGGGGAGGCACAGCCTTCCCTACCCGGCCCTCCATACAGTTTCGGAACCCCGATGTGGCCCTCAGGCCAAAAAGCTTGCCCACCCCTGCTATAAAGTGTTACCAGGAAACAACGGAAGGAGAAGGAAATCAGAATAAAAAGCAGCATTTACAAATGTGCAGTAGCTTTTGCACATTACATTTACCTCTGAATTTCCCAGTGGTGATAACCTGGAAGATGGCTGGTTTGAAGGGCCATTAAGTGAGGGTGTTACTGTAGAGAGGAGGATGACTTTTACATGAATTGTGTCCCAACTCACTCCACCCCTGGCACCCCTCCTCCATGCTTGGGCTGTGTTCACAGGGAGCTCCCCTCTTGACCTGAGCTTTGGGCTGGAAAGCAGCAGCGGAAAAGAGGGCTGCATCAAAGGTGCCTGCTGAGAAGGAAACCTGCTTCTGCAGGGAGCACATTTTAACAGGGAGATGAGATGGGGGAAGGGGAGGTGCCTGACTCCACCCACGAAAGGCACAGGATGGAGCTGGAGATGGTGGTGGGGAAGAGGATGAAGAGCTGAAAATTTAAAGCAGTAGGGCCCAGCGCAATTGTTAACACTTAAATTCTTCAACGTCCACAAAGAAAACTGTCACCAGTCATCAATGTTTCACAACTAGTCGACATTGTGTACAAAGATATAGGGTAAACAAAACAAGAAAAGCCACCACTGAGCTGGATCCCTAACTCAACTCCTGTTCCCTTCTCAGAAACCGTCAAGGTGAACAGCTTCCCACTTCCAATGGAATGGAATCAAGTTACCTTTATCTGCAGCATCACCAACAATGATCTTTCCACCTCTCTTGCTTGTTTTCTCTACTGACAGTGCCGTGCTTAGCCCTTGTTCGTGCTTCCCCAGCCCTTGGCCCTCTCGGAAACCATACTTCTGCATGATTTTATGAGCTACGGTGCCTCTGTTGAGAGAAAAAGGACTGGCTGTCAACCACTCATTTCATTTCTCAACTCACTGTCAACACATTTCATCTTAGTGCTCAAGGAACTCAGCATAGGCCCTCGCGATAAGCAAGTTCCAGATACCGCCCTGCAATACCAACTGTTGTGTGCAGATGGTATCACAGCTGCTCTGCCAAGGAGCTTACAACCCATGTCTTAGTTTAGTGTTGCCATAATATTTAAGAGAACATAGAAAATAGTTTAACTCCTAAAATCTTATTACATGCAGATCGACTATAAGAGCTTATAACACCTACAAATTTACAGCACTTTACAAAGCTGACTAACTATTATCATCCCCGTATTACAGATAGGGACACAGACACTTCAATCATTGAATAAAGCTGCTGGCATTTGTTAGGTATAGCATGATTTTCATTAGCAACGAACATCAGTGTCACAGATTCCACAGGACCACAAGAACTGCCAGAATGGATCAGACTCAAGGTCCAGCTACTTCAGTATCTTGTCTCTGACAGTGCCCAGCATGAGACGCTTCAGAGTAAAACATAAGAACTCTGCAGTAGCAGATGTGGGGCAATCTGTCCCCCCTATTAGGTCACAGATAGGCTTAGGTCCTGAAGCTCAATATCCCTTTCACAAAACTATTATCATTATGACAACTCAGGATATTCTCAATACCCATTAATGTCCAACCCCTTTCTGAATCTTGTTCTTTGTCTTAATGACATCCAGTGGCAATGAGTTCCCCTGTTTAATTACATGTTGTATGAAAAAGTATTTCCTTGTATTTGGTCTTGATTTTTCCACCTTTTAATTTTCCATGAAAGAAATTGTGAGTCAACAGTTCACTACACAACCAAACAAGTATGGGCCTTTTCAAAACACAACTTGTGTTATGTCTTTAAAACATTTCATTTGCAGATCATGAATGGATGGGTCAAGATGTGACAGGCCTTACAAGACTACAGAAGTTTATACTGCACCACAGTGTAAAGATCCCACTCTCTGAAAATATTTTTTTTTACTTGATAGGAATGAAAGATTATAAAGAGAAATGAAAGATCAGTGACCATTTAGCTATTTCTCAAATACACAATACAGTCAAATACAAATATAGTACATTAAAAGTATTTGATAGCTCTGGATCACTGATTCAAGATAAGGTCTCTAGACAATCCTAACCAGATAAAATAACTAGGTCTGACTCAATAGATTGGGGGAAATCCTTTTTCAGATGGAATAAAAAAACCTTATTAGAAAAACTGCATGAGAAACAAAGTATATAAATATAGAAAAAGTGAGCTATTATTGTGGCACCTTAGAGACTAACAAATTTATTTGGGCATAAGCTTTCGTGGGCTAAAACCCCAAGGACTCCTCTTTGTTTTTGCTGATATAGACTAACACTCTGAAACCTATAAAATACTTGTACACTTTCTTGGCTGTGACTCTTGTGAGTGCTAGTACTGTAATTATCCTGCAGTTACATAAAAATTAACATGTGTAGAGTTTAATATAACCATAGTTATCACAAATAAATATTACACCTTTCAGTCGAGGTCTCCAACCGCTTTATAAACATTAATTAAACCTTGCTATATTCCCCTAGGTGGAATTATAAGCATTTTTACAGAAGAGTAAACGGAGGCATAGAGTGGGTAAGGGTGTGGCACCCACAGCCGCCACTAACTTCAAACAGAGTTGAGATGCTCAATGCCTCTGAAAACAAATCAGTGATTTGCTCAAGGTTACACACAAAACACCTCTGACAAATGCAGGAAAAAGCACTTAGGGTCTTGAACTAGCCACACGTACTTACAAATTGGCCACACCAACTTGGCATGGGCAAGCCATAAACCTTTATACGGGAGAGGGCTCCAGAACTCACTAAAAACTGGCCATTCCTCCTCAAACTCATTGGCCCAATTCACACAAAACCATTGTGTACTCCACTTCCTGCTGGGTGGGCATGTATGCATTCAGATTAAGTTATTACAGTGAAAAATATACATGCAAGGACTGTGTGTTCTTCTCCATACCGACAACTTTTTTAACTTTCATCCTCTCCTCCCGTGAGGCACTTCTCATGAAATGTTAACTTGTCAATAATATTTACCCCATGTTAGCAAGGAAAGAATTACTAGGCCCGGTTGGGGACCGTGGTCTTTCTGGCTCATCATATACTGGGGGAGGAATAGCTGCTTTGGCAGATGGTGCACGAGGTCTTGACTCCTCTTCAAATGGAAAAGATGGTACAGCTGGAAGAAACATGAGACAATTACTGGTTGGTCAAAATATATTTGATGAACTATATAGGTCATCACCTCCCACCATTTTCAAATCTCATCTAACAGCATCATGGGCCTCTCTCTCATTTACACTGAGGCCTCTTAACAGGCAAATTATATTTACACTACCTTTAAGGTCCTTTATACTGCCAGAGTAAGACAACACGGTCTTAGTGTAAATGAGAATCAGGCCGTTTGTTTTCCTTGCTCATATAACTTACTATATCTCCTCTCCACTATTAATTCTCTCTGTAACTAGGTTTAACCTCTGAAGTGTTTGGGGATATATTTGTATGGCATCTTACACTGATTTTTTTGTTTCTACACGTAATAAGGGCTCTATCATCTCTACTTAACTGCCCTTTGTTAATTTGTTTCAATTCTCCACTGCATCTTAAGGCCATTTGTCTCAACAGTAAATTCTCTGGAAAGAGGGAACCCAAACTTAAATGTTCTTTAAACACGAACTGAATTATGGAAAGACTGGGTTATGCACAATTTGGTAACAAGAGGCTTAAAAGGAGTGCTCTGTACTCTTATGCATAGGAAGAATTACTCCTTAAGACAGAACTGATGCAACTTTAAAACTGTGTGTTGAAAGGCTACTTTTCTGTTAATAGCTTTGGAATAACAGATTCCCAAGTGAGATGAGCAGATCAGTCTCACAAGTCAGGTCAAACTGGGGTGGTGCTAAGGAAAGTGGCAGACAAGTGTGAATTTGAGAGTTTGTTTGCATATTTAATACTACGATTTCATTTCAGAGGGATTACTTCTGTTAATTACTAATTGTACACCCAAACAAAAAGTTAGACTTCAGTTCGGGGAAATCATAGAAGCTGAGACAGAAGAGACCTCACTCAGGTAATCCAGTCCATCTACTGTCCAAATGCAAGACCGTTCCCTGTAGTAATTTTTTTTTTAGTGTTTGTCCAGTCTAGATATAAGTGTCTCAGGAAATAAGGCTTACATTGATTCCCTTATGACAGGGGTAGGCAACCTATGGCACGGGTGCCAAAGGCGGCACGCGAGCTGATTTTCAGTGGCACTCACACTGCCTGGGTCCTGGCCACTGGTCTGGGGGGCTCTGCATTTTAATTTAATTTTAAATGAAGCTTCTTAAACATTTTAAAAACCTTATTTACTTTACATACAACAATAGTTTAGTTATATATTACAGACTTATAGAAAGAGACCTTCTAAAAACGTTAAAATGTATTACTGGCACGCAAAACCTTAAATTAGAGTGAATAAATGAAGACTCGGCACAACACTTCTGAAAGGTTGCCGACCCCTGCCTTATGAGATCATTTCACACTTTAAGAGATCACACCCTTAGGTTATTTTTTTTTTGAGTTCCAGCCTATATTTAACTTTCCTGGACTGCATCCAATTGCTCTTAACTATACTCCCCTAAACAATTCTTTTGTCTTTGGTGTTTACAACCTTAAAATATTTGCAGACAGTTATGTCCCCACTTAGTCTTAGGGCTTGTCTACACTACCGCGTGGGGTCGACCTAAGATACGCAACTTCAGCTACTTGAATAGCCTAGCTGAAGTCGACATACTTAGATCTACTTACCGCGGTGTCTTCACTGCGGTAAGTCGACAGCTGACGCTCTCCCGTCGACTCCGCCTGCGCCTCTCGCCCTGGTGGAGTACTGGAGTCAACAGGAGCGCACTCAGCAGTCGATTTATCACGTCTATACTAGATGCGATAAATGGACCCCTGCTGGATCGATCACTGCCTGCCGATCCAGCGGGCAGTGTAGACAAGCCCTCAGTTTAGTCAACCTTTACATCTCAATTCCCCCCCCCTCCACCACCACCTTATTCTGATAAATCATTTCAGGACTCCCAAGGGAAAGAGTTCTTTATGTATAAAATATTCACAAATAAACATATTTATACTTGTGCATGCATAATGAGATGTTAATGATTTTAAATTAAAAGCTAAAACTATAAAAACAAATGTCAAAAAAGTTTGAGTGTGCCTTTTATGTTATTTAAATTATAAGTTTTCCTTTTTAAAAATAAACCTGTTTGAAATAAAATCTGAATTTAATACAAAATATGTTAAGGCCTAAACTTATCAGAATCTCTTAAAACATTTAAATAAAAATGAATATGCTGAATCCATAAACTTCTATAAAAAAATTCTGAGTTAAAGGCTGCTTTTCTATATAAAGAAAAATGTTTTTCCCTTGATTCTAACCTGTGAGGTCAAGCTTTATAAATATGGCACAAAAGATCATGTACCATATTTAGGACTTGTATTGTTTAACACAAGTAAATTTTATATGCTATTTTGTGTGTTTAATTAAATTCTAGTTACCATCCTAATGCAGCTTGATGTAAATCATGAGCAAAGAGTTAATTATCTAGTAAACAAGAAATGTATCATTCACTATTTTCTAACACAATAAAAATATACAATTAATAAGAATCAGAAAATATTAAGCTATATAATTGCTTAAATAAAGATATATAGTTATAATGCACCTTCCCAGGTAGCAAAAAGTAATGCAAAGGCTCTATTTAATTGTAAAGCAACATACTTTAATGGTTATATCAGCCAATGAAAATGCATCTTTCTTTAGAAAGTAATTGAAATAAAGATGGAAAAGTTGATTGATGATTTAAACTGAGGCTTTCCACTTAGTGATTTAAATCGCCTTGATTTAAATGCCCTGATACGCACATTACAATCTTTTCTTTAAAACTAATCTCACTGAAAAACTGAGAACCACCCAGCCCTCGCCTCCCAAGGGATAAACTCCCATCCCTACACACAAACCCTTGAAACAGAACATGTACAAGAGTACCCAGGGGTGTGGGAAGGGTGGAGAAATCCTCCCCTGCTCACCAATATGGAGCGAAACAGCTCTGCAGCTGCATGGCTGGTCTACCTGCTGCACTTCCTCCTTTATCTAGCATGTGAATGGCTGACACAATCCATGCCATCATGGATCAGAGAGTTATACCACTCCTCACAGAAGAAACCCCTGTGAACTGCAGCTCTGAAGCATGCAGGTGGTGCAAATCCCCTGCTCCAGTTCCTAGCATCCTGTCCCCCTACCCTCTGGAGCGGTTCCACTGCAGCCAGGGACCGCCATGCCTGTGCAGGATCTGTCCCTCGCTGAGCAGAAAGTTGATGTAGGGACTTAAACTGTTTTGCCAGGCTTAGAGAACGTAAAGGTCAAACCACTGAGTTTGGTATACATACGCTCTTTGTCCTTCTCAACAAGAGACGTCGGTGGTGCGATGGCAGCACCTCCCATGCCTGTGAATGAAATTATAAATCACATGATTGAAATGTAAGACATTCATGCAGATGAAGTGTTTTGTCATTTGAGATAACAAAACTCTTCCGGACACATTAATCCAAGGCAGCCACGGAAGTGCAAACATACATCCCCAGGACTTCTACAAGAAATCATGGTGCTCGCTGAAAGCCTTTGCATCCACATTTTTATATTGCTTGCTGCCAATAACAAGCATCAAAGGGGTGGAAAAAGCATCTGACTCTGGAAATCTTAGTGATGATAGTTAATAAACTGTTGCAAACTTAAGATTTTTAATATATCAAAGGATACCATATCATACCAAGCTGATGTGCTACAGGGATGTGAACAATACAAATGATGCAATACAATTGCCTTAAAATCAATACTCGTGATTTTGGAAGACTGTAGCAGGGAAGACCGCAGCAGTTAAGACTGCATGAAAATGGAGCTTCAACTCAAAGACTGTTTGCTCATCAAGCCAACTAAAAAATTATATTGTACTCAAGGACAATTACATTAACACAAGAGTGCGAAACAGAGGGCCTTTTCCAGTCAGGGAATTGTGAATGGCATAGTAGTTCTAAACATACATTACAGAACATACGCATTTTATTAAACATAACCCTGTTTCAAAAATGAAGGTCTAAAGAAGTGGGTCTGTATTACCAACGGTGAATCTGCTACTGAAAATCAGAGCAGATTTTTAATTTCTCTGAACTGAGAGAGATATCCATCCACCCAGAGCCACATTTTATTATTTGGCTTCAAGGGCTTTCAAATAAGGAAAGGTGCAGTGATTGCACACATTAAAAGCAGTCAAAGCTCAAACTTTTAAAATCAAACCACAAGAATGAGCTTATGCATCTCCGTTCACTGGAGCCTACATCATTCAGAAATCTCTAATGCATGTATCTAAAAACTAATGTTAAAAGGGAATTTCACAGGCAAAAAAGGGGTCTCTTTTACCCCTAAAAAAGAATGCGTTTTCCTACAACAGCTACTCCATAATAAAGTGACAAATGTATTATAGGAGGCCAATGGACACTAGATTCTTGGGGTGAGAAGGGAGGAATAGTTTACGGCAAAACAGAAAGAACCTGACTGCAGAATATTTGATTTGCCCAAGGACATAAAGTTAGACAATTCTCCTCTTACTTCTTTTCCTCCTTTCTCTCTCATAATCTTCATCTTCATCAGAATCTGGATCTGGTCTTCTTGAAAACCCGCTGGCTTCATGCCGGTCTTTACGTCTCCTAATAATTAGAATAAGAATTATGGTAAGAAACTATGAAGTGAAAAAAGAACTAACATTTCAGAGAAATGTTTGCAGTGTGAATTACATTACTAGCTCTTAATCTGCATTTCATATGATTCTTTATCAGCTAAGATGTCTCCTGTAAGCACACTGCCTTTCATTTGTTTTGATTGATTCTTTCCAGTTTTCACATTTTCTGCTTTCATCCTTTATAGAAAAATCATTTTTTAAACACTAGATGTGGTCCAATCCTCCAACAGATATTCACACTTACTTTCACACTGAAATCTAGTCATTTAGTACAGAAATGAAGATCCGCACAGGTGGATCTGTTTGCAGACCAAACCCCAAATTTAGATGGTTGCAATGGAAGAAATGCAGGATGTAATTACCAGGAAGGTAACAGAAGACCATAGCTGACTGTCTTGCTTTGAACAGTATGCCTACAGCATTACTGGCTTTCTGCTACAAAGATTAAGAACGTCAAAGATTAAGATGGTTCAATGAGCCAAAACATCCACCATGTATAAATCTCAAATTGTTGAAAAAGTAGATTAATAAAATAAAAATATTTGTTTTGACCTTAGGGCCATTTTTTAAGTCATGTAATATCTGCATGTACTTTAATACAATCTTAAATGGTGATCATGACAGCCATGATTGTGTCTTTTAAGAAAGAAAAAAAGAAGGTATTTGTAAGACATTACAAGCCTCAAACACAAAGGGGAAAAAAGTCCCATCCCCAGCACTAGCCATGAAAGTTGTGCTAACAGAGGTTAGTTAAGAATAGGGTCCCACAGTTAGGTATCATTGAGGCACCCGACAAACAATACTCTCAAGAGACTCACTGTATTAAAAAGCAAATATCCCCAAATATATTTGCTAGAGACTGCACCATACAAATATTTGTGTTGCCGCAACAATGCATACATGCTTAGTGCAGATTTGGTTATTGAAACACGTTACAGAGTAATCTCATGTTCAAATCTCATGACATAAAATCATTTTTTGAAGATGGTTTGTTTCCTGAGGTTGTAGAGCTGTGGTGGGCAACCTGCAGCCCACCAGCTGCACATGGCCCGCCAGCAGATTAACCTGACGGGCCGCGTGCGGCCCCTGAGACAGTGTTTACATTGACTGTCCGCAGGCACGGCCGCCCGCAGCGCCCAGTGGCTGCGGTTCGCCGTTCCTGGCCAATGGGAGCTGCGGGAAGCGGCGGCCAGCACGTCCCCGCGGCCCGCGCCGCTTCCCACAGCTCCCATTGGCCGGGAACAGCGAACCGCAGCCATGGGGAGCTGCAGGCAGCCGTGCCTGCAGGCGGTCAATGTAAACACTGTCTCATGGTCCGCCAGCGGATTACCCTGACAGGCTGCGTGTGGCCCGCAGGTTGCCCACCACTGTTGTAGAGCCATCAACATTCATTATGTATTTTTTCCCTCTCTTTTGTTGGGTTTACAGAAAAATAAAAAGGAGCCCTGGCAATCAATGGTGAAGCTGTAGGTAAGGGGACATCTAACCTTGCAGCTGGAGATGTAATTTCCGGCTTGGGTAGATGAACAAGTGCTAGCTTTGATCAAGATAGTATCTAAAAATAGCAGTATAACCATGGCAGCACAGGCAGGGGCAGCCAGTTACCCTGAGTACAAACCTGCCCAGGACCCTCAGTACTTACTCTGATAGCTAACCTGTCCAGCCACACCTGCTTTTAGCATGCTAGCTCTCTCAAAGCTAGTGTGTGCACATCGAACCAAGCTGGAAACTACCCTTCCAGCCTGCGTGTAGAGTTACCTTAAGGTTAATTCAGATTCCAGTGACCCTTTGTGCCAAATAAGGAACAGCATGAAAGGGCCTCAGGGAGAGTCCCAGGTAGTCCTCTTTCACTGGAAGGATGGTGATCATGACTAAAAGAAGAGGAGCAGTCTACTTGACCAGAAAGGCGGAGGGAATTGGCAGAAGTAGGACCTAGGTTATCCCTCTTGTAACTTCATTGACTACAGAGGACACACATCATGGAGGAATTTGGCCCATTAATCCTACTAATAAAGCTGGACATGTTTTCAATATTGTATTGAAATAGCAGGGGAAACACCTGCCAGCTATCCAATAAGATTAATCAGCTACTAATTTAAAATACACTATCATACAGGAACCAAAGAGCTGTAGAGTAAATTTTTTTTTAATTACACCAATGCTTTTACCTGGATTGAGGAATGTTTTCTCTCATGCTTTGAGAAGCCATGAATAACAATATGCAATTAACTTCTTTTAACTGAATGCTGAATAAAAAAGTGTCCCATTGCAGAAACCCAAACTAAAGTCTTACTTTTCTCTTTCTTCAATCTCTTTTTGCCTCTCCAGCTCACGCTGTCTTTGTCGTTCCTCCCTCTGGCGTTTTACTACTTTCTCATAGTCATTGGGAAACATAGGATCATATTCATCAGCCAAAGGAATCAGCACATCTCCTGCAGAAAACCCACTAGGTACGGGATCCTTACACAGAAAAAGCATAAATATCAATGTGATCAGACACCTGAGAGCAGCAGTTGGAATAAGCCAGCTGTTTTAACACTACCAACAAATACGTTTAATATCTTTAGACCGCTTAGATAGAAGGTGAAATCCTAGTACGATTGAAGTCAATGGGAGTTTTGCCATTGACTTCAATGGGGCCCAGATTTTACCCTATGTCACTTTCCTCTCAAATTTTTGTGTGCAGAAAACAACTATCCCACCCCCTCCCTTCCAAACACAAAGAGATGCCAAACAAGCATAGCTAAGGTCACATTAATACCCAATAAGTTCTCTATCCGAAACTATAACCTGCATGCATAGGGCTGTGAGGGATGCTTGGGTGCAAGCTCACAGGTTTCTTTCATCTGTCTGCTACTATATTATGGACTGACATCCTCAACCATTCTTATTCCATCTGGAAGGAATATCTGCTTTGCAGCAGGTAACTTTCAAAAAAGCTTCATTAAGAAAGTTTGTCTTGACCCATCACCAAGCACTTAATAGTCTTTCTTACTTAATGGTCAAACATTAGATTTCTTCTGTTTGTTATAAAAGACCACTTCCAAGCATGGTAGGGTCACAATTAAAAAAAAAATTTTTTTCAACCTACCTACCTCACAGGGTTGCTTGCAAAGTGCCCTGAGCTCCTCAGAAGAAAGGTGCTATGTAAACACATACTTTTTAGTTCAATTAAGAACACTAACGGCTTGTTTACACGGTGAGGTAATGCGCTCTATAGGGCTATGATTTCTAAAGCGCACTGATGAGCTGCACATTAATTGGCCTGTGTATACTCTCCTGGTGCACACTAAAGGTTCCTTACTGTGGTTTAACATTATACTGTTTCAAATAGTACTATGTTAAAGTATCAGAGGGGTAGCCGCATTAGTTTGGATCTGTAAAAAGCGACAAAGAGTCCTGTGGCACCTTATAGACTAACAGATGTATTGGAGCATAAGCTTTCGTGGGTGAATACCCACTTCGTCAGACACATGTGGTCAAACATACGTCTGACGAAGTGGATATTCACCCACGAAAGCTTATGCTCCAATACATCTGTTAGTCTATAAGGTGCCACAGGACTCTTTGTCGCTTTTTACTATGTTAAAGCACACCAACAGGATTTACATGGGCCAGTTGATGTGCAACATATCAGTGAACTTTAGAAATCACATCCCTGTAGAGCACATACACCCACCCCCATGTAGACAAGCCCTCAGTAATCTATAGATTTACAGACTGTAGCACCGGGAGAAGTTTGCATACATTTGGAATTTTCGTGAGTGAAAATAAGTCTGAACAGAAAAGAGGCTAAAAGCAAGGAGAACAGCTTAGACCAGTAGGACAAGTAAAATGCAGACTACTATAGAAAGCAGAGAAAGAAAACGAGAATTCAGAATCAGATGTAATCTGCTGTGTTTTCAAGCTGATCTAGCCTTACCTTTAAGCCAGCAGCTACATGAGGTGGTGTGTCTACAATCTGTCTGTCATCAGAAGAGCTCCCTCGCTTCAGGTCAATCACTGGAGCAAGGACTGTCGTTTGTTTTGTCCTCTGACTCTGAAACCATCAAAATACAAAAAAAGCAGAAGACAATACGTTCATTTTTTTAAAAAGGGGTATTTACTTCATATTCCTAAACTAGATGTTTCTTGATTTCAAGAAAGCTTAAAAATGGATGAATCCTGCCTCTCTGCCCCATGCAAAACTCACCATACCACTTGCATTTTCATTTTACCAACATATAGTTCTTCCTCAGCATTTCTAACAGTGCTTGATGTTGTGACTGTTCATTTCATATGGTATTTATACACCAGCACCACGGGTAACAATACAGCTTTATGGCTAGAGTTTATTGACTACCGCTGTAAAGCTTATACAGGAACACAGATCCTACATAAACCATGACTATTCTTAAAGGGCTTGATCCTACCCCACTGAAGTCAATGGGAGTTTTGCCATTAACTTCAATGGGAGCAGGATCAGACCGGAAGTGTGTTTGGTTTTCTAAGTCTAGAACTGAAAATATACTTTTCAAATTGAGAGGATCTCCTTAGTGGAGAGTTTTGTTTGAATAAGAGCAGCAGAATAGATTTTTTTCTTACACTAAAGTCCTGTTGCTTTTCACATTTCATCATGAGGAAAATAGAACTTTTTAAAAACAGGATTAATACATTATTATATATATAGCTGGATGGGTATCCAAGGAAAGACAGACTGAGATTGCTGCATCTTGTCTCAGAACCACACAGAAGGGGGTGCTTTAAAAGAACACATCTATCAGTTGTAGACTTATTTCAGGTTTCATTTGTACAGAACTCATTGTAAATTAAGGACCAAATTCTGCTCTCAATTACAGCAGCATAAATCTGGAGTAATTGCATTGATTTCCACAAGGATAACTGAAAACAGGATTTAGCCCCAAGAAAGGATTTTACTATTTAAAAGTTTAACTATAATTTTCCTTCTTCTAATTGATCTTCTTTGCACCAGAAACTATGGAGACTTTGACAGCAGCAGCCTGTGACTGAAGCAGACGAAAAATACATTCATTCATCATCAACAAAAGAAATAGGACAATGATGATGTCATGTTGCAATATATTAAGAGAGAAGACAGCTCGGTACAAACTTGCTTCTTAGTTTTCCCTGAAGGAATTAGTTTATACCTTCTCTGCCTTCCTTTCAACCTTCTAAGTGGACTGGAAATATTCTCAGCAGCAATTTCTGAACTGACTGGCAATACCGGGAATCACACCACAGCCTCTGGAGGCTTTTAAAATGATAAGCAAGAAATGATGCAAATTGGTCAACAGCAACAGATACCAAATAACAAGAAACACAAAATATTGAACATCTCCAATTTCCCATCACAGGCTGAAGCAGTCTTGCCTATTCACTTATTTTTAAAATACTTAAGTGCCTAATTTAATGTCTTCAGGGTTAAATTTGGGCTCCACGTCAACACTTAACTCCATTATTTATTTAAGAAATGAGAGCAGCTCCCACAGTCATGCTGTGCATATACTGATTATGCTATACTTTACATGAAGGGTCTCAGAGAACTTAAACCTCTTTGTTCTTGCTTCTATTGTGTACTCCTGGGGGAATTCCGTGTCACTGCATGCACGCAGAATTCATGGTCCCTGCAGATTTCTTTGCTTCCCCGCAGAAAAATGACTTCTGACGGGGAAGCAAAGGGAAGCCACANCAAACATACGTCTGACGAAGTGGATATTCACCCACGAAAGCTTATGCTCCAATACATCTGTTAGTCTATAAGGTGCCACAGGACTCTTTGTCGCTTTTTACTATGTTAAAGCACACCAACAGGATTTACATGGGCCAGTTGATGTGCAACATATCAGTGAACTTTAGAAATCACATCCCTGTAGAGCACATACACCCACCCCCATGTAGACAAGCCCTCAGTAATCTATAGATTTACAGACTGTAGCACCGGGAGAAGTTTGCATACATTTGGAATTTTCGTGAGTGAAAATAAGTCTGAACAGAAAAGAGGCTAAAAGCAAGGAGAACAGCTTAGACCAGTAGGACAAGTAAAATGCAGACTACTATAGAAAGCAGAGAAAGAAAACGAGAATTCAGAATCAGATGTAATCTGCTGTGTTTTCAAGCTGATCTAGCCTTACCTTTAAGCCAGCAGCTACATGAGGTGGTGTGTCTACAATCTGTCTGTCATCAGAAGAGCTCCCTCGCTTCAGGTCAATCACTGGAGCAAGGACTGTCGTTTGTTTTGTCCTCTGACTCTGAAACCATCAAAATACAAAAAAAGCAGAAGACAATACGTTCATTTTTTTAAAAAGGGGTATTTACTTCATATTCCTAAACTAGATGTTTCTTGATTTCAAGAAAGCTTAAAAATGGATGAATCCTGCCTCTCTGCCCCATGCAAAACTCACCATACCACTTGCATTTTCATTTTACCAACATATAGTTCTTCCTCAGCATTTCTAACAGTGCTTGATGTTGTGACTGTTCATTTCATATGGTATTTATACACCAGCACCACGGGTAACAATACAGCTTTATGGCTAGAGTTTATTGACTACCGCTGTAAAGCTTATACAGGAACACAGATCCTACATAAACCATGACTATTCTTAAAGGGCTTGATCCTACCCCACTGAAGTCAATGGGAGTTTTGCCATTAACTTCAATGGGAGCAGGATCAGACCGGAAGTGTGTTTGGTTTTCTAAGTCTAGAACTGAAAATATACTTTTCAAATTGAGAGGATCTCCTTAGTGGAGAGTTTTGTTTGAATAAGAGCAGCAGAATAGATTTTTTTCTTACACTAAAGTCCTGTTGCTTTTCACATTTCATCATGAGGAAAATAGAACTTTTTAAAAACAGGATTAATACATTATTATATATATAGCTGGATGGGTATCCAAGGAAAGACAGACTGAGATTGCTGCATCTTGTCTCAGAACCACACAGAAGGGGGTGCTTTAAAAGAACACATCTATCAGTTGTAGACTTATTTCAGGTTTCATTTGTACAGAACTCATTGTAAATTAAGGACCAAATTCTGCTCTCAATTACAGCAGCATAAATCTGGAGTAATTGCATTGATTTCCACAAGGATAACTGAAAACAGGATTTAGCCCCAAGAAAGGATTTTACTATTTAAAAGTTTAACTATAATTTTCCTTCTTCTAATTGATCTTCTTTGCACCAGAAACTATGGAGACTTTGACAGCAGCAGCCTGTGACTGAAGCAGACGAAAAATACATTCATTCATCATCAACAAAAGAAATAGGACAATGATGATGTCATGTTGCAATATATTAAGAGAGAAGACAGCTCGGTACAAACTTGCTTCTTAGTTTTCCCTGAAGGAATTAGTTTATACCTTCTCTGCCTTCCTTTCAACCTTCTAAGTGGACTGGAAATATTCTCAGCAGCAATTTCTGAACTGACTGGCAATACCGGGAATCACACCACAGCCTCTGGAGGCTTTTAAAATGATAAGCAAGAAATGATGCAAATTGGTCAACAGCAACAGATACCAAATAACAAGAAACACAAAATATTGAACATCTCCAATTTCCCATCACAGGCTGAAGCAGTCTTGCCTATTCACTTATTTTTAAAATACTTAAGTGCCTAATTTAATGTCTTCAGGGTTAAATTTGGGCTCCACGTCAACACTTAACTCCATTATTTATTTAAGAAATGAGAGCAGCTCCCACAGTCATGCTGTGCATATACTGATTATGCTATACTTTACATGAAGGGTCTCAGAGAACTTAAACCTCTTTGTTCTTGCTTCTATTGTGTACTCCTGGGGGAATTCCGTGTCACTGCATGCACGCAGAATTCATGGTCCCTGCAGATTTCTTTGCTTCCCCGCAGAAAAATGACTTCTGACGGGGAAGCAAAGGGAAGCCACAAGAGCAGTCATGCACCTGCTCCCCAGCAGTGCAGGCAGGTCAGTTTGGGCACCCATAGTAGCAGGTAGAGATGTAAATCACTGCGGGGGGGAGTGGGCAGTTGTGCGTGAAAGAGAGAGAGAGACACTGTCCCTCTCACTCGCTATTGCGACATGCTCGGCGTGGAGGGGCAGGGGTTTGGGGTGTTTTCGAAGAGGCAGGTGCGGGGCAGGCTCTGTTCCCTCAGGCAGAGCAGAACATAGCAGCCTGCCTGCTTAGTGAATTGTTCCCATTGTTCTTAGTGAATTCCCCCAGGAGTATAAAAATCTGAAGGCTCCTTTACGTTGCCAGAGTGGTGTAAAGGAGTCTTATTGTAAAGGACAGTATGGCCTTATAAATACTTATGGTGCTTTAGTGGTTAGAACTAGTCTAAATTTTTGGACTGAAAAAATTTCCTATCAAAATGTGCTCCATGAATTGTTTGCTACTGACCTTTTTGGAGATGGTCAGTAGCCAGTATAAATTATGAGTTTGAGTCCTCAGTTCTCATTTGCTCCTCAGTTGCCGATGATGTAACACTGAGCATATAGCTGCATATATTTGTTGACTAATAACTAAAAGTAAAGGGTCAATACTAGCTACATTACTATTAGGCAGAAGGGGTTTGGTGATTTCCTCCAATGCTCCCCACTCCCATTCTCCATCCATTGTATTGCAGTTTAAATAAATTACCAAAATATTTGAAGCCAGCTTGATTATATTGTGGTATTTTGACAAAAAATATGCGGAATTTTAAAATATTGGGCGCAGAATTTTTAATTTTTTGGCGCAGAATTCCCCCAAGAGTATTCTATTAGTGCCGCCCACTACCAGCTGAAGGACAAAGCCTGACAATGCATCCAAAAGTCTGTACAGCTGGGGAAACGTACACTCTGCAGTGTGCTCAGTACAAAGGAAATCCTACTGAGACCAGCATTTCAGGCCAAAAATTGAAAAAGACAGCATTCCCAATGGCCAGCAACCTTGAGCCATCAGGAGCAGCAATATCTGTACCTTTGCTTGAGTGAGAGCCGCCTTCTTCACCTGCAACTGAGACTGCAGTAATTTGAAATTTTTGGACCAGCCTTCTGTTTTCGAATCACTGGTTTCCACTCCCAGGTCATCATAAAGTGACATTTTCCCCTTCTGTTTAAAACTAAAAGACAAAAGAAAAGTTAGGCTGAATTAATAACTATTTATGTCTAACATTTATTAAAATTAACTAAATATTATTTTGGACACATTTGGACTCCAAGGTGTTGGGGGAGGGTTTTTTGTTTTGTTTTTTAAGAAATATCAAAGATCATCAACAGACCTACAGTCAATTTCCTTTCCAAAACAAGGGCAAATTCTGAAGAAATAGCAACATATTAGTCCCTATTTTTTTTTCTCAGACAGTGGTACTTGTGTCTGTCTGTCTCTCTCACTCTCTCATAAAGGCCATAGGGCAATAAAACAAGTTACCATTCAAAAAGCTGTGCAGTGCTTCCATAAACGTCACCCAGGCATCAAGTGATACTAGATATTTTCTAATATTACGTATGTTGTGTCAGATGCGGTGGATTCACCGTCACTCAAAACTTTTAAGTCGAGACTAGCTGTATTTTTAAAATGTACGCCACAGCTGAAAGCGAAGCTATGGGGTTAATGCTGAAACTACTGGGTGAGTTCCCGGGGCATCATGCAGGTCACACTAGATGATCATAATGTCTTAAAATCTATGCATATATGTAGATTTTTAAATTTAACTCTTCCTGCTACACCTGAGAACTTTTTTGTATCATCCTTCTACACTAATTATGTTTGCCAAAATATCACCTGACGTTTCCATAACACACAAAGGCCCCCCAAATGCTTTTCAAATTATAAACAATAAAACTGCATAACATTAACAGCATAGGGGAAAAAAACACTCTCCATGTGATGTTACACCTGAATTTGAAAAGGATTCAGGCAAAAGTCATCACCCCCAGGCCTGCAGCCAATCCACCCAGCTGCATTAAGAGATCTCAGCCTACTATCATCAGTTACAGCTTCTGGTCATGGGCCTCTCACTATTAAGGCCTTGATCCTGCAATCAGATCCACACAGTGGAACCCTAATGACACAGGAGCAAGGATTTTCCTGTGTGGAACCAACTGCAGGATTGAAGCCAAAGAGACATTTATGCCATGTGATGACTGACGGTAGGAGGAGGGCCCAGAGCAGTACTGTAAAGGAAAAGAAAACAGCTATATTGCCTCAAGATATGTTACACCTATTGAAGTCCCCCAAAAAGCCAGGGGAACGCGTGAATGCAGTCCCCCACTACTACAAATTATAAAGTCGAGTTTCCCCTATTTGGGGAAATCGCAGAGGTCAGCAGACCTGCCGTTCAATGGATGAGCCTCACCCTGAGAAAACCACTTTCATGATTATGGTATCTCCTCTGCCAGGTAAGTATGTGAGCAAAAACTTTATTAACTTCACTGAACAATGGTCAGGACTGACCATCATCCAACATTATTCAGCGTCATGTTAATTTTGATGCATTGTTCCTAGCAATCTGATCATTCAAATACATTGGGACTCTGAGCCATGATGGTATTGTTATACAACTCACTGTAAGCATAATTTATGTTTAACGCTGTGCTCTTAGAGGCGGTGCATGAACACTTTGAAATATATAACAAATATCCCAGTGATTATACAGTAAATCTAAGATCATGTAACAAAGTTCACTGCACATAGAAAACGGATTTCATCTTGCACTGGGACGGAAATAAGATGGTCAACTGGGGTAGAGCACACTGCATAGAAACAGATGTGAATTTTCGCCGGGGCTATTGTTATTGTTTGTACTGCAGTAGCCCCCTCCCCCAAAAAAGCCAGTATCAGGATCACTTGGCACATGTAAACACACAACCAGGGGTGACCCCTGCCTGAGGAGTCTATAACACTTAACACCAGTAGTGAGAGAATGACAAACCCCAGTTCTGATGGGAATAGGGTGACCAGATGTTCTCTGTATGTATAAATATCTTCTTACTGTATGTTCCATTCTATGCATCCGAAGAAGTGGGCTGTAGCCCACGAAAGCTTATGCTCAAATAAATTTGTTAGTCTCACAAGTACTCCTGTTCATTTTGCTGATACAGACTAACACGGCTGCTACTCTGAAACCTGATTTTATAGAGATAGTCCTGATATTTGGGGATTTTTCTTATATGCCTATTACCCCCCACACTCTGTCCTGATTTTTTCATACTTGCTATCTGGTCACCATAGATGGGAAGGGCCATAGGCACTAGCCCCTGAACAGAGCTGAGAATGTCTCAGTCACTGAAGTCTTATATAAAAGGCCCTCACAGCATAAGATGCATGAGGGGTGAAGGGCTGGGTCGATGCCTGAGTCTGTGGCGTGAGCTTATAGTGCAGGGGTCGGCAACCTTTCAGAAGTGGTGTGCCGAGTCTTCATTTATTCACTCTCATTTAAGGTTTCGCGTGCCATTTTAACGTTTTTAGAAGGTCTCTTTCTATAAGTCTATAATATATCACTAAACTATTGTTGTATGTAAAGTTAATAAGGTTTTTAAAATGTTTAAGAAGCTTCATTTAAAATTAAATTAAAATGCAGAGACCCCCGGACAGGTGGCCAGGACCGGGGCAGTGTGAGTGCCACTGAAAATCAGCTCGCGTGCCGCCTTTGGCACGGGTGCCATAGGTTGCCTACCCCTGTTTTAGTGACTCTGCCATTCAGTTCCATTCCCCCAGCTGTCACCCAAATCATCACCCCCCAGGCCTACAGCCAACCACCCCAGCTGCCTGGATCTGGCCACCCCCTTGGTCCCCAGAACAGCCTGGCCCTGGGAGCTGCTGACAGAGCAGCTCTTCAAGACTGACAGCCCCGGCCCCCTTCCAAGCCTCCTATGTAGCCCCCAGCCGGCTGGGCCCGGTGCCCCCCATCTATAGACCAGCCCCACATAACCCCGCCCGATCTACCCCCAACAACCCGCACGCTGGCCTGCCATGAACCCCCTAAACTACCCCATAACCCCTGAATTATCCCCCGCCCCCATGAACCTCCCACCCTACCCCCGACAGCCCCTGGGCTGGCCCAGTCCCCCCCCCATGCACCCCCGATCTGCCCACAAGCTGCCACCCATGAACCCCCTAAACTGCCCCATAACCCCTGAATTATCCCCCCCCCCC
>QXTE01000053.1:7629125-7656183 GCA_003942145.1 Platysternon megacephalum
GCCCCCCGCCACCCCAAATTGGCCGCCCCTTACAAGGTGCCGCCCCAAGCACGTGCTTGGTCGGCTGGTGCCTGGAGCCGGCCCTGACTGCTAGGCCAGACTGCCTATGCCCACTCCCTTACAGCTACATCAGAGTGCTCTGCAATTCACATCTCCATAGACCGGCCTGTGGTGCTATGTAGACAAGCCCTATATCTGATAACAGAAAGCATTTGTGTGGAGTAGAATATTGAAAACACAAAGCAGAACAAGATGCTTTTTGTGAGTTGCAGAAAGATTCTATGTTAACATATGTGACGACTGGGAATGCTGTTAATACTGGAGAAGTGGAGGAAATTGGTGAAATTGTGCTTCCTGTCTCAATTGCCAACAAGTTGCACTGAACGGTTGGCACTTGCATCCTTACTTCCCCTACCTTTAGCAGATACATCTTTTGAAAGGGTACAGATTGGTATTGTGGGCCTCTTAGAGAAAAGCATCAGGGGACACCAGCATATATGGGTAGTGGTCCATTATGCCACACAGTATCCAGTATGCATTCAGTGATGGCTCAAACAGTAGCGAGGGAGTTCTTCTCTCCAGGGGCTTACCCACAGAGGTTCTTATGGATCAAGGAATAAACTTTATGTCCTGTTTATTGCAAGAGCTATGGGGCTCCTGAAGGTTAAACCCTTTAAAATGTTTGTATACCATCCACAGACAGACAGTTTAGTAGAAAGGTTTAACCAAACCCTACAGTGTTTTTACAAACCTTTTAAACCTAGACCTCCAAAACTTGAACCACTTGCTGCTACTACTACTACTCCGAGGAGCTGTGGAACAAGGGATTTGGGCTACATGAGAACTTGGGATCAACAAAGAATCCAGAAGTCCTTGGTGCAGTCCAATTGTGCTAGTGCCTAAACTGGCTGGCTGATTCTTTGTGGAAATTCAAGGGCTGAATGCAATTTCACAGTTTGACATCTACCCCGTGTCCCAAGTCGACAAGCTTCTGGACTGACTTGGGAAAGCTAAATACATTACAATGTTAGACTTGACAAAAGGGTATTGGCAAATAACTCCTACGCCAGATTCGAGAGGAAAAAACAGCATTCACCACCTCGCCAGGGCTGTTCCAGTTTACACAGGGTGACCAGATGTCCCGATTTTATAGGGACAGTCCCAATTTTTGGGTCTTTTTCTTATATAGGCTCCTATTACCCCCCACCCNTAGGGCTGTTCCAGTTTTTACAGCTCTGCCCTTCAGGTTGCATGGGCCTCCGGCCACCTTTCAATGCCTCATGGACCACATACTTCATCACCACTGACAGTTAGCAGGAGCCTATCTTGATGACTGTGTGATCTTCAGCCCAGATTGGCAATCACATCTTGTCCACATAACATCAGTACTACAGTCACTGGGAGAAGCCAGGTTCATGGCAAATCGTAAGAAATGCAAATTTCTTGCAAAACTATTGGTCGTATCGCAGTTTTGCATCTGTACTTGCTACTGCTAGAGAATTGGCAGATTTGCTTGGCGTACAAGAAAGTTTGTGGAAGTGACCCAAGTCCAAAGCCAAAGAAAAAAGACTCCCTTTGATTATGAGGCTTGTGATGGACCAATTGTCAACCCTATCAGAGCTTGAGTGGGAATTTATTTTATCAAGTAGTTGATACTGCCATACAGGCAGTCAGGGAACAATTTTCTCAACTTTAAGAACACAGCAAATCTTTCAGTGTTTTGTATAATATACCAGAACTGTCATCAAGCAGTCATGAGGCATTATTTTAACAATAATCTCCAATTCACCCTGACAGATGGCAATTCAAAGCATATAGATGCTTCAAAGGCTACGTCTATGCTGGTGCACATACTTGGGTACTTACCCATGTTTATGCCTGTGGAAGTACCTTATACTCACACTGAGTGTCCACTTATGCTATGCTGGACATGGATATATGTGTGTATACATCATGTACCTATGTCCACACTGGCACTATTTTGTATGCACATTTGGCGTTAGCATTTCCGGGGTGGTATCCCAGGGTTCTGTGCATCACGGAAGACACTCTAGGAACCAGCTTACAGTGTGATGTTGGTACTCTCTGCCACCTTCATATATTTATCAATGGCAGTTCCCTCTATCAACTCTCTCCTGCCCAACTTGATGGAAGACCTGGAGCCAGTGACCAATGACGTGTTTCTGCTCCTGCTCCTTCTTGCAGGACAAATGTCTGTGAATTGCGGTATGCGATCAGCGAGAATCTTGGGTGAATGGACTCAACTTTGTCACAAGCTGAAGACAGATGACCGGGAGGGTGACTGATCCACTGTCACCCCACGACACAGAGATATAGGAGACTGCCAGTGTTGCAACTGTATGTTCCTAGTTGGGCCTCTGCTTCTGGACCACAAGAAACAGTACAGTGTGGCGGGATCACACTTTCTTGGAAACTTGGGATAACAGCCAGTGGCAGCAGAGCGTCAGAATGAGGAAGTAGAAGTTCCTGGAGTTCTGTGAGAAAACACTCATATCTGTAGACCCATACCAATGCAGAAGAGGGTGGCTATTGCCCTCTAGAAGCTGGCAAAGTTGGACAGCTTCCCGTCAGTCACAAATCACATTGGGGTGGAGAAGGGCACCGTCAGGCTCGTGGTGGTGCAGGTTTGTGACACTATCAACTCTCTCATCTACCCAAGGATGGTTGACATTACTAAAGTTCTGGAAATTGTCACTGAGTTCCAGAGAATGAGGTTTCTGAACTGCGCATGGGCCATCGATGGCACCCACATCCCCATACTTTGCCCACTGAAAGGAGTGAGTCGAAAGGGTTACTATTCATGCATTCTTCCAGGCTTGGTGGATCACAAAAGCATGTTCACGAACACTAACTTTGGACACACAGGGAAGGTTCATGATGCTAGGTTGATGAGGAGATCGGTACCGTACTTGTAGGAGGAGGAAGGGACTTTATTCCCCAGAAATGATGTGGTTCTGTATGGTGACCCTGCATACCTGCTCCTACCCTGGCTAATGAAACCTTACCCTGACATCAACAACCCTGAAAAATGAGAATTCAGCCTCAAACTAAGCAGCTGTAGGATGGTAGTGCAGTGTGCCTTTGATATCTGAAGGCTTGTTGACAATGTCTACATAGGCATCCTGCTGGGTATGTGGCCAACGCCATCCACATTCTTGTGGCGTGCTGAGAGACTAAAGTGAGTACTTTAGGATAGACTGGGCACAGGACAGGGCTGGCTCGCAAAGCCTTTGCAGACAGCCCAACCCAGGCGGAGGGTGTCCTTTCACTGCATTAGGGCATAAGTATTAGAAGGGTGGGTGCAAGGATGTTTCGCACCCTAGCCGAAACTTCCACTTTGCCCCCCCCCGAGCCCTGTGGCAGCTCTCTGCCCCCCCCTCCGCCCTGAGGCGCCCCCCCGTGGCAGCTCCCCCCCTCCGCCCTAAGGTGCCCCCCCCGCGGCAGCTCCCCTCCTCTGCCCTGAGGCCCCCCCCCCCGTGGCAACTCCCCCCGGCCCGGGGAGCCGTGCGGCAGGTCCCTGCCCCAGCTCACCTCTGCTCCGCCTCCTCCCCAATCACGCCATCGCCGCTCCACTTCTCCCAGGCTTGCGGCGCCAATCAGCTGTTTGGTGCCGCAAGCCTGGGAGGGAGAGAAGCAGAGCGGGGCAGCGTGCTCAGGGGAGGAGGAGGAGCAGAGGTGAGCTGGGGCGGGGAGCGGTTCCCCTGCGTGCCACCCCCGCCCCCTTACTTGCTGCAGGCGGCCCCCCCCCCGTGCCCTCCTGCCCCAGCTCCCTCCGCCTAAATGCCGACGATGACCGGGGCGGCCGAAGATCCAGCCGCCGCGGTTGCCGCCGAAGGACCCGAAATGCTGCCCCCCCAAATGCTAGTGCCCTAGGCGACCGCCTAGGTCGCCTAATGGGTTGCACCGGCCCTGAGTATTAGGGCTTACAGCAAAGACATTTCAACCAGCAGACGGCAAGAAAATACATGCACACTAGCCATTAAGTTCTATGGCATTGCAATTAAGCCTGGCACTATTCAATTTTTATTATTTTAAATAATTTGGATGAATATTATCAATTGTTGAAGCATTTTTTCCTATTTTTATCCATTCAAATTTTCAGTTACAGGAAACTATGGGGACAGACAATTATTTAATGACAGTAGATTTGAGATTCAAAAAATTAAAGCTTTATAACTGTTAACACACAAATTGTCAACATTTCATGTCAAAGTATACAAAGTAAATATCCTTAGATCAAACTCTAATAAGTTCTCAAATAGCATTTTTCTTACTTTGCCTATCTGTAAATTTTTATTATTATCTATGGAAAAATGTTTTAATCAATACGTGTATGTAGAGTGAAAGTGATATTTGCCAATAAAAATCTAATCCTTCTGTGGCGGGCCGTGTACCCCAGCGCCTCCTTGTGGCAGGGGTAGGATGGGGTGCCGGCGCCTCGCCACTCTCGAGTCCTAACGTCCGCCCCTCTGCGGGCGTTCAGTGACGGACTCTTAGCCTCTCTCCCTACTATCACCCCTATCTGGTGTGGTAGCGCTCCCTAGGGGTCGGAGTCCATATACACCCCCTTACGAGCGGGGTAGCACGACCTAGCGGCCAGAGTCCATATACACCCCCTGACGAGCGGGGTAGCACGGCCTAGCGGCCAAAGTCCATATCAACCCCCTTACGAGCGGGGTAGCACGACCTAGCGGCCAGAGTCCATATACACCCCCTGACGAGCGGGGTAGCACGGCCTAGCGGCCAGAGACCATATACACCCCCTTACGAGCGGGGTACCACGGCCTAGCGGCCAGAGTCCATATACCCCCCCTTACGAGCGGGGTAGCACGGCCGAGCGGCCAGAGACCATATACACCCCCTTACGCGCGGGGTAGCACGGCCTAGCGGCCAAAGTCCATATCAACCCCCTTACGAGCGGGGTAGCACGGCCTCGCGGCCGGAGCCCATATACACCCCCTTACGCGCGGGGTAGCACGGCCTAGCGGCCAGAGTCCATATACACCCCCTTACGAGCGGGGTTTAAGGGTGGGGGTAGGGGGACTCGGGCCCGCCCTCTCCACCGAGCCCCGACCCAGGGCCCTGGTAGTGACAAGCTCTCCTTGCCACTCACTCGGCGGGGATCCGCCCGCAACACGCCGAGCGGCAATACAGCTCTAACGCTGTCAGTCTCTAAAGTTCCCCTGGGTCACTTCCTACCGTGAATAACAGATCGTCTGCGATGGGGGGTGGGGGGGGTGTCCTCCAGTCGGTTCCTCCCCAGTGACGTCCTCTGTCGGGGTCTCAGGTAGTGCCTCTGCTCGGCTGACGCCTCAAGCCTGGTGCACAGGCTCTCCCTCTTCAGGAGCTGGCGGTGTGCGTCCTTCTCCTCCGGTGGTCAGCCCAGACTGAGCAGGGCTGCAGGCCTTTATACCTGTCTTCCAGTTGGAGCATGCCCAGCAGTGCTTCCGGGGTGTGGCTTCCTCTGCTAGGAAGAAAGGGTTAACCCCTGCTGTGCCAGTGCGGGGCAGTTCCGCCCCGTCACACCTTCCAAAAAGAATTACAATGCACATTAGTATTACCCTTTGAAGTCTATGATAGATTATCTATTGGCGGGTGAGCCAACTGTAAAAATCTTGGGCATCCAGCTAAGCAACTCTTTGTCTTACTGAACTACTGATCATGAATGAAATGATTGAATTAGCTCATTTAAAGTCCTCTTAATTAATGCAGTTTACCTAAAAAGGTGGGACTTTCCCCCAAGAATCTGACAATACAGTCACGGTGAAAGAAAAACTGAATAATGTTCTAGAAGTAACTACTCACTCGGAGGAAAGAAAGGGGCGTGCTACTCATCCCACTTAAACAGGCATTTGAGGTTTCCCAGATAGTTAGTCAGACAACCTTAACACCAGCTCCCTATTACTTTTATTCCCACCAGAATTAATTTTTGCTTATGGACAACCGTATTATTAAAATAAATTAAAGGCTATTGGAATTGTATCGAAGATCACTGCATCATATGAGCCTGAAGTGGGTCATGTAGTCTATCTCCCTCTATAGTGGCTGGATTCACTTCATTATAACTAAAGTATCTCTAAGAGATGGGTATCCAGTCCAGCCAGGAATTTAATCAGTAAGGGCAATTTCACAGCTTCCATAGCTTGTTCTAGCTTGCCCAGAGTAACCTCTCTCTTGCAGCTCAAGTCCATTACTGCATCTTACTTATGGGAAGAATTGATCACCTTTTTGTTTTCAATATCCAGGTATGTCCTGCACTTCTAGACATATAGGCAAATGAGGTGAGCTTTCTCAGAATTCAGGCCACTCGCAGACAAATAGTGCAGTGAAAAAACAGTGTGTTAAGCTTTGAAATTAACACACTAGTGTTTTTATTATTTTCTTCCTGAGTTGATGCAGCATCACCCCTCCAGCAAATGCTCCCCGGGTAGTCCTCAAGACTGTTACTACAGAGTCTTCCACCTAATTCATACCCGCGTTAACCTGCTTTTCCTGTTCAGCTTAATCAAAACCTCTGAAGCCTATGGGTATGTCTACACTGCAATTAGACACTCGCAGCTGGCCCATGCCAGCTGACTCGGGCTCACGGGATCAGGCTGCAGGGCTGTTTAGTTGCGAGGTGGAAGTTCCAGCTCGGGCTGTAGCCCGAGCACTCGGACCCTCCTACCTCACAGGGTTGTAGAGCCTGGGCTCCAGCTCAAGCCCAGAAGTCTACACTGCAGTTAAACAGCCCCGCAAGCTGTGCTGTCCCTAGTTATATATTTACTTAGACATGGGGTTCTCAAACTGGGGGTCGGGACCCCTCAGGGGGTCACGAGGTTATAACATGGGGGGCTGCGAGCTGTCAGCCTCCACCCCAAACCCCGCTTTGCCTCCAGCATTTATAATGGTATTAAATATATAAAAAAGTGTTTTTAATTTATAAGGGGGGGTCGCACTCAGAGGCTTGGTATGTGAAAGGGGTCACCAGTACAAAAGCTTGAGAACCACTGATTTAGACTGTGAGCTCTTTGAGGAACATACCATCTTTTTGTTAATGTGTTAGTACAACATCTAGTACAAAGGGGTCCTGTCCATGACTGTGGCTCCTACTTGCTACCACAATTCAAATCAATAAGAATATATCATGCCACAGCTTCTGGGAGATACCTGCTACACCCAATTTTGCACAATCTGCAATTTTTGGTCAAAATTCTCGAAGTATCATGGACTATCATAGGCTTATGAGGATTTTGCTTCATTCAGACATTTTACAAATCTCCTGGCCTGCTGCTAAGTTCCAGAAGGCTGCAGAAACCCCACAGTAATTCTTGTGTGATTTTTAGCTGCCATCTATGAAAAACTGGGCATCTGCTAGCAGGATTCTTTCTCTCTGCTTCCTCTCTCTGTTCCTCCCATGTCCCTCTCACCCCTATTCTCAGATGCCATGCTGCTGTGGTTCACAGCACACGTGTAAGCCCCACTTTTTTGCTGAGAGGCAAAGGGAATTCTCTAATGCTATTGCAGAGAGAACTATCCAAAGCACAAACCAGTACCTGTTTGAACATTTAAAGCAGTAAAGTACCTAGTTGTCTATTACAGAGGAACATAAGGGTAGTGAAACTGTGAAAATCGAGGCTGGTCCAGCTATTACCCAAAGGGGTGGAGGGGAGAAGGAAAGAGGCTGACTGGCTGCCTGTCTGACCTGAAATGGTTTCAACATATTCCTTTTTCCTTAGTGCTTGACAACTGACTAATGGAAGAAAGCACCTGGGGTGAGTTGGCTGCCAGCAAAGCAAGCTCTCCTACCTCAGTAGATGGCACTGTCGCCTTGGTCTCAAGGTACCGTGAACTGTTACCTCCTGCTAGTCACATGATTTCCTTCCTCCACCTTAAACACTAGTTTTGCAAAATGTCTCCCCACCCCTGGAGGAAAGCTGGTCCCAATCATTAGGGCGGTGATATAAAAGCAGATATGAATATAAACACTGCACTCTTCCCATCACTTTATTGCTTGTTTCTGAGGAGTTCCTTAATGGCATAAGACTAGGTGTCTCTACCGTAACAATAGCAATGACAGCTGGTTCAACATAATACACACTTTGCTCTTTTGTGCTGTTTGCAAGGAGACTTGTGAACCTTCCTCTATCAACAACGCTTCTTTGTTTCTTGCCCTCCAAGGGAGACATTGGCAGAAATTCCCATAGAGAGAGGAGACATGTAAAATCGAGGTATATGGGTTGCTAGTGTTTGTAAAATGGGTGATAGACTTTCAATAAGAAACAGAGCCTATATTAGTACAGCGATTAGTCTAGCCATTAGATGATGGTCTTTCTGAATCCGAGTCTAACTCCCCCTGCCTTTTTGGACAGGAATTGCAGCAATAAAATGCACCCAAAAACTCTCCTCCGTGCTGCTGCCTGTTGAGTGTTGTGACAATCTGAGCAAGTCCCTGCTGCGGCGTGTGTGCGCCCCCACAGCACAAGAGGTGACACAGCAAAGTGAGCAGCAGCTCCCACAGCTCTCAAAATGTGGTGGTTAAAGGACGATATTAAGGAGTGGGGCTGGATCAAGCAGGTTATAACCCTGGTCCTTTTATCCTACCCCCACACCTTGTTTGCTGACATAATTCACTGATATTTGTCACTGGATTTTCTCAAGAGTAGCCTGCAGAAGCTATGGTCCACTGTTCTGTACTTTATCATAATGCTGCTGTGCAGTGCTTGGCTAGTTGACAGGGTGTTCTCCAATGACATGGATCATGGAGACCAGCCAGAGGTGGTAATGAAGGGACACTGTTCTGGTCAGTGTCTCCAAAAGGAAACTAGCTCCCCCTAAAGAACACCTTGCACTTGCATAACCAATATTTGCTGGGTGCAATATTTGTTGCTGCTTTTATAAAGGTGCATGCAATGATCCCTCACCGTCTCACATACTCTCTCATGGCACTGCCGTCGCTCCCTGGCTAGGAGCCCCCACTCCCCTTGCAGCATTGTCATCCATCTCAAGGCATAAGAGTACCTGGCCCTCCCGCTAGGTCCCTCTGCAGACTACCCCTTCTGGATCATTACAGTCCTTCACCAATATCAACCCCCAGATAGCAAACCCCAAAGTCTTACTTCTTCTTAGTCTCTTCCCAGAGGGGTACCAAACAAGCACTACCACTGCTCACTCCCAGCCCTTCAAGTTTGAGACCTCACTCTTCCTCCATTCTCCCACCAGGTCAATGACCTGAACAGTCCATTTGCCCTCAGGTCCTTGCCCCGTAGCCTTTTATTTTATTTGAAGTTAATTTTATTAGTTATATTACATGATTGAGGGGTCAGCTCTGGTGGCTACTGTCTTAAGTTTAACAGAGTTATCTCTGCTTGTTTTAGATTGGGAGCTCATAGGTACACATGAAACCATAGGCAAGTAACACATACAATTACAAGAACAAGGTTCACCATCTTTTATTAAAGTTGCCAACAAAGTTATGAATGTCACAGCATATACTCCTAAATATATTTATGCACCAGTTATAACTACAGACATACTCGCATCCTCCTAGATAGTCTTAGAGTCTGATGGCTCTCTCATGGATTGATCATTAATACAGGGATGGTTCCAACTGGAGTTATCCCATAGGAATCTCAATTTTCCCATTCTGGGCACCCCCTTTTTTATAATGTGATGCTGTCTATATCTACGTTCTGCACATGTACATGAAAGTGTCAACCCTCTTTTCCTTATTGGTCTGTGTTGCCTAGAAACATAAGGGAGCCCAAATTCTATAGGCCGTGTAGGTTCTCTTTATTCTTATTAGCACTGAACTCCTCATTTCTGGCCCCGCTCCAGAGCCCATACCCCCAGGCAGAGCCCTCACCCCCTCCCACACCCCAGCCCCCTGAGCCAGCCCGGTGAAAATGAGCAAGTGAGTGAGGGTGGGGAGAGCGAGCGACAGAGGGAGGGGCGACGGAGTGAGCGAGGGGTGGGGCCTCGGAGAAGGGGCGGGGCATCAGAGGAGGGGTGCGGGGCGGGGCAAGGGTGTTCGGAGTAGAAAGTTGGCAACCCTACAGGGGGCAGGGACTCGGGGGGGGGAAGAGGAGGAGCAAGGGGCAGGGCCACAGGTCTGGCAGCAATGCCCCCCCACTTTTCCCCAGGTTCCAGTGCTTCTGCAGGGACCCCCAAATTGGCCACAGCCCGTGCGCTAATTCGCTACTGGGGCTGAGCTGATGTTCTCTTGGTTCCAGCATAGCTGTGGAAGGTCATTTCATATTCTTACTTCTCCCACTGGTGCAAATACTTTCGAAGACTTTCATGTAGTGGAACCTGAAGCACTGAATTGAATTTTCTTCAGGGGGAAGAAGGCAGCTGGCTCAATGTGAATTCGCTGAGTCAGCCAGCAGGTCCCAGACATGGGGGCGGGGGGGCCCAGCCCCTCCCCCTCTGCCCAAGGCCCCACTCCTCCCCTTCCATCCCCCCTCCCCCACCAGAGTCCAGAGCACATCTCCTCCCCCATGGCCGCCGGCCCCCCGCACACCCCTAGCTCCAGCCCCGGAGCACTGGGTGGGCGGCGCAGTGGGAGCGCCCCCCAGCCCCAGAGCACCGGGTGAGCGGCGCAGCATGGCCTCAGCCCCAGCGCCCACCCCCAGCCTTTTGAGCACCGTCCCCATCCTGCCTGCCCGAGCCTCTCCGCCACGGAAAAGCAGGAAGGGAACTGGAATCAGGCAGGAGGGGACCTGAGGGCAGAGCATGGGTGGGGCCATGCCAGGCTGTTTGGGGAGGCTGAGCCTTCCCCGGCCTATGCTACCTGCCGCCCATGGTCCCAGAATCATAAGGAGAAGATCAACACATCTTTTCCCGCTTAGGGGGAGGCAGCCTGAAGCCTGGGCCACCGGGCAGAGAAGCATCTCCTTTTCTGATGGAGACAGACAAGCTACAAAGGGAATGAGCCACCCTACACCCAAGGGAGCGAGAGCTAAGTGTCCAGAGGGAGCAGGAAGGACTCACAGGGCCCAACACAGCAGGGGGAGACCAGGACTAAGTGAGTCTGGTACATCTTTGACAGAGACACTGAGCACCCAATACTTCCTCACTGTCACTAAAGGAACAGGCTGCTCTTGGTTTGAAATCATTCTCACAGCCTCCTCAATGACAGAGATTGGTGCTCCCTGGTCCACTGGGTTCAGTTCAGGCCACTGCTCCAGGAGCAGAGAATCAGCTTCCCAACAGGACAAATCCAGACAGCTCACACATCTCTTGCAGATGAGCCTCTGGCCCTTGCTTCAGAGGCGGTACTTGCCATGAAGAGCATCTTGGGGTAGCTTAATGTATATTGTATCCTACATAGTCTGTCACCAAGTCATTGCACTCCTGACCCTCATCCTACACCCCATAGGACAAGGTTGGTCCCACATGGCACAGCCCCTCACTGTACATTGATCCCCTATGATTCAGACCTCCCAGATAGGGAGACTGATCCTACATGATCCAGCCCCTTGGGGCACAATGCTTCCTTATGATTCAGACCAGCTACATGCTAATCCTGTGAAAATCCAGGCTCCTCCATGGGATGTTTTTCCCAGATTGTGATGTTCTAGAAGAAATGGGAATTTTCCTTCCTGGTTGTTTGAATGCATGGGTCGGCCTGCAGCATTATAAGCATCTCCCCCAGCAAGCAGAAGGGACTGACAACCCTTAAACAGACAGAGGTTGGATTCCTCAATTAAACAGTCTCTTCATGCTGGCACAGCTTTCACTTGCCATCTAGTCTTTATGCTTTCCTGTGTGGAAAAGGTGCAGGCTCTTCAGGTGTGCCCAGCTGGGTACCAGCAACATCCTGGGTAGGTTCCTGCCCTTTTTTTAGAGTTGAGACCATGCTAAGCAGAGTGATGAATTTACAAGCTACATTTTGATCATGTTGAATGAGTGACCATGGATTGTTGATTTTTGCTTTGGAGCAGGGAATGCTGCTGGATCTGGGATTTCCCTCTAGTGATTCCTGACATACCTACGAGGCAGAGTCCAACTGGTTGTGATGGACAATTGTGTGTCACCACCAAGGAGTCCCTCAAGGATGGATCCTACATCCCAAGTGGCTCAGTGTCTCTAGAAAGCATCCTGGAGAGGGAGGGTTAGAGAATCATCAGAAGGCTGACACATCACTGTACAATTCCTGCCCCTAAACTCTGACAACTTCACCTCTGCTATGGAGGAGGCCTGAATGATGCTGCTGGCTGGGTTTACTAGAACTCTTTCATCCTCAGCACTGGGAATAGAGGAAAGGTGGTCTTGTCAGACAGAGTGTGTTCTAGGACTCCGGACATCAGAGTTCATCCTGTGTGATCTTCAGCAAGTTACATATTCTCTCTGCCCATCTGTAAAATGGGGATAATTGTAATTCCTCACCTCAGAAGGTTGTTGTGAGGATAAATACATTAGTGTTTGTGAGGTGCCTCACTTCTACAGTGATGAAAGCCATATAAATAGCAAGACAGCTAATGTAAAAGAGAAATTATTTAGAGTGGAATATACACAGCAATATTTGGAGTCCCAGGAAAGATTTACATAAAGCAACAATTTAAATTGCTTTCACGTTTATTGTCACAAGGTGTCACCGCTGTACTCTAAAGAGCTCACGCCTGTTAATAAAAGTGTTGAAATGTCTTGTTATATTTGTCTTGCACTGTCATTCCACTTTCATCGCACTTTTAAAATAGAAAATCAATAAAGAGAAAATTATCAAAAAAACACAAGTCTACATGTTTGTAACAGCCGGTTCGGAATATGCACATATTGATCGAATTCTGCTGGTGTAAGAAATGGGACTAACTCTTAGAGACCTGGTCTTCTGAGAAATTTAATTTCCGCAGCTTCTATCACACCCAGAGGGAGCCGCACACAAAGCATTTCACACATGTAGCAAACATTGGTGGGTTTGGTTCTCCGTATTTGGAAGATAAATCAGCCTCCCAACCCCCATTCCAACCATGCTTGGAACGATCCAGCTCCTGTGACTACAGGGTTTGCAGAAGACTCATGCAGAGGAAAGTTTCTCCAACATTATACAGCAGGGGTCGGCAACCTTTCAGAAGCGATGTGCCGAGTCTTCATTTATTCACTCTAATTTAAAGTTTCGCGTGCCAGTAATACATTTTAATGTTTTTAGAAGGTCTCTTTCTATAAGTCTATAATATATAACTAAACTATTGTTATATGTAAAATAAATACGTTTTTTTAAATGTTTAAGAAGCTTCATTTAAAATTAAATTAAAATGCAGAGCCCCCCGGACCGGTGGCCAGGACCCGGGCAGTGTGAGTGCCACTGAAAATCAACTCACGTGCCGCCTTCGGCACCCGTGCCATAGGTTGCCTACCCCTGTTATACAGTGTTTACCAAAGTTCCCATCAGGGGCTAGAGAACTCATTAATCCCTTCCTTCCCTGGTTTGTTACAATGAAGTGTAAATATAAAGTAACCCTGTGTCCTGCTTTTACTGAGAGACAGTGTTGATTTTTCATATGATATCCCAGTGCGCCAGGAACTGCTTTCAGGACACATTAAATGTGTTCAGTTTTTCATTTCATCAGTCAAAATGTTTGGGTTTTTTATCACATGTGATATGTGTTGAAGACATATTGCTGTACTGAGCAGCATTTGCTCTGTGTCTAGTGGGAGCAAACAGTCTGGTGGAACAAGAGTTCAGTGTGATGAACAGTTTGGAGAGGAGAGAAAAACTGTTCTTTTGCTCCAAGTGAATGTTAATGATACATGTCCAGCGTCCCATGATGAATTCATACAGATCACTAAGTAGCTGTGTAACCCATCTGCCAGGTGAAGTTGGCAGCAAGAAGGGCCAGGTTCAATATCTAGGGGCTCCTCTTAACTCTACAACACAGAACCAGCTCGAGCTCCCACCCACTAATCTGGGAAAACTTAACACCATCCCCGGGTGCTGCTAAGAGGCAATACTTCCCCACGCACAAGCACTGAGTCTGTGTACAACAAGAGAGAACTTTTTTTTTAAAGAGAAAGGGAACCCAGCCTTTGTTTGGGAAAACGCCACAACCACGTTCAAAAACATGCGCTCATAAGCCAGCCTGACCCCACAGTGCACTGGGCAGTGTCCTTTGTCTCATTTTCCCACCTTGCAGTGGGAAAGTATGACAAACGAATGTCCCGTGAGCACATCGCTCGCCTCTCCCTCCACTGCCCCCCTCCCCCCCCACACACAGTTGGCTATTCTTAGTCAGCAAAGACCCAGAGGGTGTGTTCATGTGTGGGGAGAAAGCATTGAGCAATGCTTCAGCTGCGGCTGACATCGCCACAACTGACTCACAGTTGCCATCCCTCACTCTGCCGTTGCTGCCACAGTTCACTCTGATGCTGTCGTTCACTCTGACCCTGCTTCTCCGCTGCCACCCTGTGCAATGCCACCCTTTGAGCCGGCTCTCGGTGATTCTGGTGGGTCGTAGGGAACCTCAGGAGCAGTGCAGGCTAGGCAGTCTCTTTCACGGCAAGACTGTCCCACTCCAGGTCTAAGACTCAGCAGCTAGACTTGGTTATCAATAATTTCAGCTCTGGCGCTCACTTAACAAAATAAAGATTGTCTGCTGAGTCTAATCAGCTCTGTCTTTAAACAG
Source organism: Platysternon megacephalum (assembly GCA_003942145.1). Classification (NCBI taxonomy): domain Eukaryota; kingdom Metazoa; phylum Chordata; order Testudines; family Platysternidae; genus Platysternon; species Platysternon megacephalum. Next base: position 7,643,750 of record QXTE01000053.1, read on the forward strand.
TGAAGAGGACCAAGGGGGGTCTAGGATTCTTAGCCAAAAGCCCCTCCCCCCTTAAGAACACCTGTCCCCATCCTCTCTCTTTCCATTGGGATTTGGCATCACTACCCCCTGCTTAGTGAGTGCAGTTCTGTTGAGGGTGATCCCCTCAATCATGGTATGCTAAGCACCGTTCTGCTGTTCCCCGTTACACACACGATAAGGCTAACAACATTTCATTACCCCTGCATTCAATACTAAATTGATTTGTAACTCAACACCTGTCAAAATTGATCACTTTGGCAACGCAGTTCTGTCTGCTGGATACCTAAGCAGAGTAGGCGTGTTAATGCAAATACAGGAACTCCTCACTTAACGGTGTAGTTATGTTCCTGAAAAATGCGACTTTAAGCGAAACGAGGTTAAGCAAATCCAATTTCCCCCTAAGAATTAATGTAAATGAGGGGGTTAGGTTCCAGGGAAATTTTTTTCACCAGACAAAAGACTATATATATATACACATACACACACACACGCACACACACAGACAGTATAAATTTTAAACAAACAGTATAAGTTTTAAACAAACACTGTGGTACACAGTGATGATGATTGTGAAGCTTGGTTGAGGTGGAGGAGTCAGAGGGTGGGATGTTTCCCAGGGAATGCCTTACTGCTAAATGAACTAGCAATTGACTGAGCCCTCAAGGGTTAACTCTCACAACACTCTGCAAGGCAGCAGGAAAGGAGGGAGGGCAGACAGAGACACACACCCTGTGTGTGAGAGAGAAAATGCGCATTTTCCCTTTAAGTAGCTGACCCCAGGTTTAAGTACACTGCTTTGTTAATTAAATCAGCTTGCTGAGACCTCCTGAGACCGCAGCTACTGCCTAGAAGCTCCCTCCTCCCCCCCCCACTCTAAGGAAGATGGGGTAAGCGGGGTGCAGGAGCAGGGGGGAGGGGGAGACACCCTGATATTAGCCCCCCTTTTCCCCCCTCCCCCCGCACAGCAAGCAGGAGTCTCTGGGAGCAGCTCCAAGGCAGAGGGCAGGAGCAGCACATGGCAGTGGGGGGGAGGGACAGCTGCTGCACAGGGAACTTAGGGAAGTGGGGAGCTGATAGGGGGGCTGCTGGTTCACCCTGGTTCCAAGCCCCCACCAGCTAGCTGCAACGGGCTGCTCTTNTTGCAACAGGCTGCTCTTCCTGCAAGCAGTGGAGAAAACAGGCGGCTGCCAAACGACCATTAGAAGGGAGCATTTCACAACTTTAAACGAGCATGTTCCCTAATTGATCAGCAATTTAACATCGAAACAACGTTAACCGGGACGACTTTAAGTGAGGAGTTCCTGTACAGTCTGGCACAGGCGCCAACTTTCCAAAGTGCAGGGTGGTGCTCGGCCCCCGGCTCTGCCCCAGGCCCTGCCCTCACTCCACCCTTTCCCCCAAAGCCACACCCATGCCCTGCCTCTTCCCACCCCCGCTCCACCCCCACACTGCTTCTTCCCGACCAGTTCCACCTCCTCCCCTGAGCGCACCATGTCCTCACTCCTCCCCGCTCCCTCCCAGCCTCCTGAACACTGTGAAACAGCTGATTGCGGCAGGCAGGAGGTGTGGGGAGAGAGGGGGAGGCACTGATCTGCAGGGCCTGCTGGTGGGCGGGAGGGATTAGGGCACTGGGGGGAGCTGATTGGGGGGCTGCTGCTGCGTGCTCAGCACCCACCATTTTTTCCCTGTGGGTGCTCCAGCCCTGGAGTCAGTGCCTATGTGGTCTTGTCCTCAAGTCTTTCCCCCCCAGCTCATCACTAGATGTCAGGGGTGAGTTCATTTAGACTCTGCTTACAGCTGGAAAATATCCTCTTCTCTGAGAAATATACACGTGTGGCTGTTGTGTCAGAAGCTAGCAGCAGATACACTGGCACATGTTTTTAAAAAACATACTTCTCTATCACTACTTTGCAAGCCTACAAAATGTTGCCACAAAGGCATCCTGGTTTTTTATTTTGAAAAGGTGGTCCCCATAGCTAAGCAATGAGGTCAAACATGCTGCCATTTCACAGTGGGATTCGGTGGACCTTCAAGAGCAGCTTTAACATTATCACACGTGCATCCTTTATTGGCAGTCAATAACACTGGCTTCCCTTGCTTTATCCACAGCACAGAGACCTTCCCATCCAGTAACAGAGAAAGCCCATGAGTAGGAGAGGGCAGTGAAAAGTGACTTCGTCCAAGTGTTCAGATTCATGGCAATACAGTCATGGCCTGATTTTCAGAGCACCCACAACTTGCGTTGAAGTGAATTTCCTGTGGATGTTAATTATTATTATTTATTATTTGTAGTGCCTAGGAGCCCTATGGACAGGACCCCATTGGGTTAGGTACTGTGTTCTGCAGAGTGAGATTGAGGGGGGAAGGTAAAGGAGAGGTCATCAGTTATTTCCATAAAAACTGATGTTTATATGAACAACTTCACAACCTGATCCAGGCTGCAAATTCAATCTGCATTTCCCAGTAGGAACAAAATCCAAACAATGACCAACCCTATTAACAAGGCCCCGCCTCCATGATCCCATTTATCTCTTTGCGTCTCAGAGGTAACATAGGGAAGCATCATTCTTTAAAAACAGGGGCAGCAAAGACTTTTCAGTTTCTCTGTATTCAATCACTCTGACAAATGTGGCCATTCTATTTACTGTGTGTCTTATACTGTGTAACTTACTGTAATTTGCCCATATATATTATAATCAGCTGTGAAAAATCTATAGTACTTTTATGTCAAAGGTACTGTACAAATATATATTACATTACACAATAAATACCCAAATGAAATGGAATATTCTAGTGCTAAAGAGATGGGTCTGTGAGAGGCATGGAGGATGGGCAAGGTAGCTTCTCTCTGCTCCCCAGTATTTGTTGTGAAGTAGATCTTGATTTCTTCCTGAAAATTAGGCTGTTCATATTTTATTTCCCTGAATCTTCATTCATTTCCAGCAGCCCTAGATTCTGAAGACCTCAGATTATCTGAAAAGAGTTGTTGTTGGGGCAAGGGAAAGTATGCAGCAAAGCAATACCATAGTTGCATTCTTTGTCATGTTAATGTTCATTATCTTCTAGACATGGCTTAATTCCAGCCTCTAACAATGGAGAATGGTGCGCCTGTACCAACATCTCAACCCCTTCATTGCCACCTCCCCTCTGCAGGAGTCACTGTGGGCAGTGGCAGTTGTTAGGTTAAGAACATGTTCTACGTTCTTTTTTCTGACTATAGCAGCATTGGATGTACAGTAGAGAAACACTGGATCTCAGAGTTCTCCATGTCATTTATGAGGACTGACGCAGCTCAATACACGTCTTTCTCAAATGCTGTGATGTGTTTATCCAGCTTTAGCAGAACTCACCTCTTTCCTTTTACACAACTTCCAAGATGTCAAATCCAGGCTCTGGTGGTTTTCTGCCTTAATTATTGCATTCTCTTCTTTGCTGGTGTTTCCCTCTTCCAATTGTATCCCTCTTATCCATCCAAAATGCAGTTTTAAGATTATCTTCCTTCCCCATCTCTCAGACAATGTCTCCCTGCCACTTGAATCTCTACACAGACTTCCCTTCTTCTGTATTAAGATCACGGCTCTGCTCCTTCAAAGTCCTTCATAATTCTGACCCTGTTTACATTTTTCCCCTTGTATCAGCAGGAAGGAGAGAGATTTCCATCCTCTGAATGCAACAAATTTAGCCCCCTTAAAATAAACATTCAGCTCCAGGGATTCAATTCAATAGTAATTCAATTTCCATAGGATGACAAAGAGCAGCATTCCTCAACAACCCCATCCCTCTCCTTAGCACTCCTACCAGGGTTGGGGTGTTAGCCATAAAAGCAACCACAGAGAGATGGAGGTGTGGGAGACATTTCCCATCATCCCAAATTTTTGCGATGCTGTTGCTGTCTCCCTCAATTCAGATGTAGGACTCATGCATTCTCACACCCAGTTCCCCATAGCTTTTCTTACGTATCATATTAGTTATGTTATTCTGGCAGACCTTTCCGCTCAGGTCATTATATTCTGCCTTGTTACATTTCCCCCAGTAGTTTTAATTAGCTAATTTATTCCTCATGATAATCTCTTAAATAGGCCCCTGGCAAATGAGCATTGCAAGTCACCCAAGAATTATCTGCATTATACTGGTGGGTGAAGGAGAGCTTCTGTTCTTCCAGTCGCATAACACAAGAACAAAGGGACAGTTCATGCATGAAATTGAAAAGTGGCACGTCCAAAACAGCTAAAAGGAAGTACTTTTTCACACAATGCATAATTAGACTGAGGAACTCATTGCCACATAATATCACTGAGGCCAAGACTTAGCAAGATTCAAAGAGGGATTGGAAATTTCTATGGATAACAAGAATACCCAGCGTTATAATTACTAATGCTAAGAAAAAATAGGAAGGGTTATAAAACCTTACACTTCAGGATTTAGCCAATCTCCATTCAGATCTAGGATAAGATCTTTAAGAGGGGCAGATTATCCCACATCTACCTACCGCAGAGTTTCTCACATCTTCTGAAGCATCTAGTGCTGACCACTGTCGGGGGCAGGATACAGAATGAAATTGACCATGAATCTTTCTGATCTAGTGTGGCAATTCTTAAATAATCCTTAAAGAAATACAATATAGACAGAGAGAGAGAGAGTCTGTAAAGCATCTTGTAATCTGGTCCTTCTTGTTGAAAAGTATAAAAGCAAGGCAAATGAATGAGTTGGAACAAGATGACAGGTAAGTGCTTTCATTTGTTTTTAACATGATGATGTTCATTCCACCCTATTCCTTTCCCCTCACACCCTTTGTACTTTTTATAGAAGGAAGATGATGAACACAAGTCTATATCTGCCAAGAATGAGCAGCATCCATCCTTTTGTTCCTGAAAAACACGGAAGAACTCAGACAAAAAATTACCCCTTCTACAGGTGACAACCGTGTAAACAGTATTATCTCCATCTACCACATCATCAGACCAGACCACATGCACGTAAAAGGATGTGTTATCAAAATATCTATAATGGTGACCTTAAAAAAAGCGAACAAGAAATGCTAATGGTTTTCTTGTTATTTTAGAAAGGGACTTTTTTTTTTCTCAGTTAGAACAGAGAGCTTCCTGGAGCAAAAACAAATGAAGCTGCTGTCTTTATATATTAGTTAAAGAACTATTTAGCAAAGTTTCTATAATTTCTATTCAGTTTTTCAATTAATGAGAATTAACAAACAGTACTACTATTTAAAACTTTTAGCATTGTGCATGTTCAAAGGCTGCAGCATCATTAATAAAGACAATGTTCAAACACCCCATTGAAGAAAATAAGGATTATTAGCATCATTTTACAGAGAGGGGAAATGAGGCAGAGAAGTGACTTGGTCAAGGTCACATAGTAAGTCAGTGGAAGAGCCAATATTAGAATTCAGGAGTTTTAACTCTCTTCTCTGGGCTCGTTCTTTTACATCTTGTTGCCTCTTGGTGGCAGAAGCTGCTCCTTATTCTCAGGTGGTTCCACTTTCTAGCTCCTTCTGTTCCCTTATTGCGTTCCAGTGTTTATTTTTAATCTTTCAAGAATGAGTTTGGGACTGGTCAGTGCTTGGATGGGGCCCTCAAAGGAAAATTCAGGATGCTGCTGGGAGTCATATTGAGGCACTGTCCCCTGTTAATCAGTACTGTTGCTAGGTGATGCTGTGCTACTGAAAATGCCATCTCTCAGAGATGATAAAAAATAAAAAAAGAAGGCTTGACTATATGTGCTCATTATATTTGCCATGGTTCTTTTCACAGAGAGTGGGTATGACCTGGCCAAATTTCAGTTGGGGGTGATTCTATACTACTTGTCAAAAAAATCACCTTCTGAATTGAAAAGAAGAACTTTTTCTTAATTCCCCCTGCAAAAAACTATTTTATAGTGAGGCTGGTTCACACTGGCTGACACATTCCACACCAGTGATGGGTGAATGATCTTTACAGATAGTGCTCTGGGATCCTTCTGGACTAAATGCTCTAGATAAATAGTATTCTACTAATCCAGGGGTTCTCAAACTGGGGGTCGGGACCCCTCAGGGGGTCACGAGGTTATTACATGGGAGGTCGCGAGCTGTCAGCCTCCACCCCAAACCCCGCTTTGCCTCCAGCATTTATAATGGTGTTAAATATATAAAAAAGTGTTTTTAATTTATAAGGGGGGTCGCACTCAGAGGCTTGGTATGTGAAAGGGGTCACCAGTACAAAAGTTTGAGAACCACTGTACTAATCCATATCTTCTTTACTTTCTTACTTTCATCCCAAGACTGCCACACCCTGTTCTTTTCACCAGAGCAGATTATCAAGAGACTGTGGGACTCCCATCAGAGATCAGCGATCAGAATGAAATCTAGCCTGACCCATTTCAAAACACAATGCAAAATCCATTTTTTCCAAACAAAGCAGGGGGAAAAAAAATCACACTCTAGATATTAGCAGCTGAGTCAAAGCCTGGGAAAAGCCAAGCTCATTTGAATCAAAACTTAATATCATCTCAGGTGGCTACATCCTGTGTTATCTTGGTGGGCTCTTTATAAATAGTATAGATAGACAGCCAAGTAGGGAAGATATTGTCTGATTATCCTTCTTCATGTTTCCATATTGCATTATAACACTTCTTCCTGTGTAACACATGAACATATCTACACATCACATCTGGAGTATTTTCCCTCGGAAACCTTAAAAGAGCTGACAAAACATTAATAAATGAGGATGTTCATTGTCTGTGGTGTTTATTAGTCACAACAAACATTTTGGGTTTTCCACTCTTGCGCACCATGATAACAGCTGATCAGGGTTTTTTTAACACCATTTTGCACTGCTGTAGACATTGGAAGGGTAACAGAATGTCCTTGTTTTCAGGCGTTCAGCTGTTCTGTCCTTACCAGTAAATTACATTTTAAAAACGACATTAAAAGAACATTAAAGTCAGACACTCAGAAGTTAGGAAATGCCAGACAACCTTAATTTGGCCCCTTTGTGTGTATGCATTAAGATACAGTCTTTAATGCTATGATCTCATACTATTTTTTCTATACAACCCCTTTCCTTTAATTGCATTGGCTTTAATTATCACATGTGTAGTATGGCTCTGCTTTGGGGAGCTGGTTCCAAAATGAAGCGTGCAAACTTACCATCAAGGTGGGACATGGCAAGGAAACAGGGATTCGCGCTGCTAACACGTTTCGAGGCCAGCTGCACTGTTGTGTGAGAGTCCGGGGTAAATCTCAGTCCTGATCTCTCATTTTCACGGCTGAGTGGGCTGCAGAGGCAATGTGCTTAGTCCGGAGACAGGGAACAAGTAGGAAGCCCTGTGCCACTCAAGAGTGAGGGCTTCATTTAAAGAGCTGCATGCACAGCCTCTGAAAGTAGCCCCAGACAGTTCACTTTGTCTGGGAGGACAGTGGTGATGAAACAGGGTCTGGCTGTAAAGTGAGGCTTCCTAAGGGACAGAGATGGCCCCCCACAGATATCATGGTTGTCATTATGGACTGACCCCAGCCAGGACCTTTGGCAAAAGCCCCTCCTACTTTGAGCTAAGCGAACCAATCAATCCACTGTCAACAGGTAGTAGGTGTTATTCCTGCTGAGCCCAGCAACTATTGGGAGATGTGATCACAGGCCCTTAGCCAGTGCACAATTACAGTAGATGGAGTTTGCTTGTGGCAAGTGAAAGCTGACTGGAGACTTTCAATCCCAAAGTGTTCTCTGCCAGGCACAGCAGAGCAGACCAGGAGTATTTCTGCTCGGGAGTGGACATGGAATTGAAGTGCTCTGAAGTCCCAGAACAGGCTGTTCGAGTCACTGTAAATCATTGCATCTCAAATGCTTTCATAGAGTGAACCTTTCTAAAGAGGTCCTCTCGTGACTGCCTCCCCTTCCACTCTCAATCCCGATCCCATGCCTTCCTTGAGGCAACTATGCTGCTTGGTTACACAAAAGAGTAACATTAGGACAGCATTTAGGAGAGGAGACAAGGTAATGAAAACTCATTTGAATACAAAGGGTGCTGCCAACCAGTTACATCACCCATTTTGTATCTGTCCTGTAATTTCCTCTCTCTGGATCTACAATTCCGTTTAGTAGCACCAACTGCCCACAGACCTGCAGGGCCGGCGCAACCCATTAGGTGACCTAGGCGGTTGCCTAGGGCGCTAACATTTGGGGGCGCTGGCGCCCCGGTCGTCGGCGGTATTTTGGGGGCGGGATCTTCCGCCGCCTCTGTTGGGGGCGGCATTTCGGGGGCTGGACCTTCCACCGCCTAGGGCGGCGAAAAAGCTGACGGCGCTCCTGCAGACCTGACTGCTTTATTGTCCCTAGTTTCGTTCTGCTTTCCTATGTGTTTGCTACACTGTGACTTCTAGTGTCATTGCCACATTTGATCACGGCTGAATTTGCACTAAAGAAACACTGGAAAGAGAAAGCCCTGAAGCAGAACAAAAGGTGAAGAGAGGTGGTTGGGTTTTTAGAGTGAAGATGTCAAAAATGAGTCTGGTACCCCTAAAACAGTCCTGGGCTGGTTACACCTAGCAGGAAGTGTCACTGCTTGAAGCCTGACAGATGCTTCCCCACAGTGTGAGAAGCAGCTCAGTGAATGATTTGTAGTCTTGAGCCCATTGCTATACTTCAAAACACCTTACTGGAGGTAATTAACCAGCTATTGGACTTCCCTGACCTATAATTTCAGACTGGAAATAAGGCATCCAGGTTCAGTTGTGAGAGTAAGTAATCACTGGAACAATTTACCAAGTCATGGTGGATTCTCCATCACTGACAATTTTTATATCAAGATTGGATGTTTTTATAAAACATATGCTCTAAGAATTATTTTTGGGGAACTTCTATGGCCTGTGTTATATAGGAGGTCAGACTAGATCAGGGTTTCTCAACCCAGGGGTTGGGACCCAAAATTGGGTTGCCAGAATGTTTCAAAGGGTTCCGTGGTAGCTCCTGTCCCACGAGTCTGGCTGAGCTCACCGCCCTGCTCCAGGCACTGCAACCTCTGGAGTCCCAGCACCGCTCAGGGTTGGCCCAGCCGCCATGACGACGGGAGTCCGGGTAGGCCAAATTTGAGTGAGTGGCACTGCCACCCCACGAGCCAGGTCACAGCTCCACTCACACAAATTTTGTCCAGTCAGGGCGGATGCGCCCAAACCTGAGCGGCACGGCAACCCTGGAAGTTACAACGCCCAAAGCAGAGAGCCAAGCCCAGCCAGCCCCACAGCGCAGGAGCTGCAGGAGCTGCCACTGTGGGATGAGTGCCGGGCAGGACCCAACACGCCCCGAGGGGCAGAACCTGAGCAAAACACCCCAGGGCCTCCAGACTATTTACTGGGTTGCAACCACGACCAGACTATTTACAGGGTCGCAACAGGACATAAACATTTACAAATGGGTCCTGAGCCCAAAAAGGTTGAGAACCACTGGAATAGATGATCACAATGCTCTGTTCTGGCCTTGGAATCTATGAATCTATAATGGATAAAACAATCTATTTTAAATATATATTTATCTGCACAAAGGAAAGACTCTTCTGTTTTTTTAACCTGATTGATGAGATGTGACGTTTCTACCTTCTGCTTTAATTTTCTCACCAGAACAGCTTCCTTCCTGGGGACCTCAGCAGTTTTCTCACACAGACCTAGGGAGTAAGTGTAACCATAAGCAAGAAACCATACAACTCAGTCTAGCTGAAATAGTGGGGCAATTAACTTTCTAAATATTTCCCATGAATGGCAGACAGCTGCTTTTGGAAATTCTTCTTATGTTTTAACATAAAAAATCCTCAAAGTGTGTATACTCCAAAAGCTTTTCTCCTAAAGAGCAAAAGCAGTAAAGCAAGGGCACCCTGAGAACTAAAATGTATTGAGTGCTATAGTTTGGTAAACGGGCTCGCTGACTAAGCTTAATTCTTGGAACCCTTTGTAACAGTTTTATGAAGTGGTAAATTCAGAGCTGAGTAAGCGCAGCTAAGTCAACCAACAAGTTAATAACAACATAAATTTGTACAGCTGAAACTAATCATGTCCTCATTCAATTGATCTCTACTCAGAAATATATAACAGCCTCTAGGAATGACAGACGGCTCAGTAAACTGTCCCAGGTCCTGGGTTGCAAGTGGTAGAAAGATTTAATCCAGCATCGTCAACCAGGAGACTCACCAATACTTGTATGTCATGATGTTCTAATAGCCAGAAGTGACATAGAAATAGTAGAATATAATATACTATACTTTACATGTGGTACCTGGGGAACCTGGGAGGCAGTGACCATGAGATGGTCGAGTTCTGACAAAAGGAAGAAAGGAAAGCAGCAGAATACGGACCCTGGACTTCAGAAAAGCAGACTTTGACTCCCTCAGGGAACTGATGGGCAGGATCCCCTGGGAGAATAACATGAGGGGGAAAGGAGTCCAGGAGAGCTGGCTGTATTTTAAAGAATCCTTATTGAGGTTGCAGGAAAAAAACATCCCAATGTGTAGAAAGAATAGTAAATATGGCAGGCGACCAGCTTGGCTAAACAGTGAAATCCTTGCTGATCTTAAACGCAAAAAAGAAGCTTACAAGAAGTGGAAGATTGGACAAATGACCAGGGAGGAGTATAAAAATATTGCTCAGGCATGCAGGAGTGAAATCAGGAAGGCCAAATCACACTTGGAGTTGCAGCTAGCAAGAGATGTTAAGAGTAACAAGAAGGGTTTCTTCAGGTATGTTAGCAACAAGAAGAAAGTCAAGGAAAGTGTGGGCCCCTTACTGAATGAGGGAGGCAACCTAGTGACCGAGGATGTGGAAAAAGCTAATGTACTCAATGCTTTTTTTGCCTCTGTCTTCACGAACAAGGTCAGCTCCCAGACTGCTGCACTGGGCAGCACAGTATGGGGAGAAGGTGACCAGCCCTCTGTGGAGAAAGAAGTGGTTCGGGACTATTTAGAAAAACTGGACGAGCACAAGTCCATGGGGCCGGATGCGCTGCATCCGAGGGTGCTAAAGGAGTTGGCGGATGTGATTGCAGAGCCATTGGCCATTATCTTTGAAAACTCATGGCGATCGGGGGAGGTCCCGGATGACTGGAAAAAGGCTAATGTAGTGCCCATCTTTAAAAAAGGGAAGAAGGAGGATCCGGGGAACTACAGGCCAGTCAGCCTCACCTCAGTCCCTGGAAAAATCATGGAGCAGGTCCTCAAGGAATCAATTCTGAAGCACTTAGAGGAGAGGAAAGTGATCAGGAACAGTCAGCATGGATTCACCAAGGGCAAGTCATGCCTGACTAACCTAATTGCCTTCTATGAGGAGATAACTGGGTCTGTGGATGAGGGGAAAGCAGTGGATGTGTTATTCCTTGACTTTAGCAAAGCTTATGATATGGTCTCCCACAGTATTCTTGCCGGCAAGTTAAAGAAGTATGGGCTGGATGAATGGACTATAAGGTGGATAGAAAGCTGGCTAGATCATCGGGCTCAACAGGTAGTGATCAATGGCTCTATGTCTAGTTGGCATCCGGTATCAAGCGGAGTGCCCCAAGGGTCGGTCCTGGGGCCGGTTTTGTTCAATATCTTCATTAATGATCTGGAGGATGGCGTGGACTGAACTCTCAGCAAGTTTGCAGATGACACTAAACTGGGAGGAGTGGTAGATATGCTGGAGTGTAGGGATAGGATACAGAGGGACCTAGACCAATTAGAGGATTGGGCCAAAAGAAACCTGATGAGATTCAACAAGGACAAGTGAAGAGTCCTGCACTTAGGACGAAAGAATCCCATTCACTGTTACAGACTAGGGACCGAATGGCTAGGAAGCAGTTCTGCAGAAAAGGACCTAGGGTTACAGTGGATGAGAAGCTGGATATGCGTCGACAGTGTGCCCTTGTTGCCAAGAAGGCTAACAGCATTTTGGGCTGTATAAGTAGGGGCACTGCCAGCAGATCAAGGGACGTGATCATTCCCCTCTATTCGACATTGGTGAGGCCTCATCTGGAGTACTGTGTCCAGTTTTGGGCCCCACAGTACAAGAAGGATGTGGAAAAATTGGAAAGAGTCCAGCGGAGGGCAACAAAAATGATTACGGGGCTGGAGCACATGACTTAGGAGGGGAGGCTGAGGGAACTGGGATTGTTTAGTCTGCAGAAGAGAAGAATGAGGGGGGATTTGATAGCTGCTTTCAACTACCTGAAAGGGGGTTCCAAAGAGGATGGATCTAGACTGTTCTCAGTGGTACCAGATGACAGAACAAGGAGTAATGGTCTCAAGTTGCAGTGGGGGAGGTTTAGGTTGGATATTAGGAAAAACTTTTTCACTAGGAGGGTGGTGAAGCACTGGAATGGGTTACCTAGGGAGGTGGTGGAATCTCCTTCCTTAGAGGTTTTTAAGGTCAGGCTTGACAAAGCCCTGGCTGGGATGATTTAGTTGGG